>VZQC01006583.1:1283184-1302176 GCA_009823505.1 Rhizomys pruinosus
AGGAGAGGCCTAGATATTTACAAGTAAACAATGGGAAAGGTGAGATTAAAGTGATTAAGGAGAGGTCTCGAGATTTACAAGTAAACAACAGAATCAATGCCTTCAGGGCAAGGCCACACCCAGCTAATCCTCCAACAAGTCCAGGGAAGAGAAAAATTGCAAATGTGGTTAAAGTAGGAGAGAGTCCATCCCGAACTTGCAGCCAGATTTGGCAATTTCATTCACGTGGTGCTGGCTTTAGAGGCGTGAAGTTTGTAAGAGTGAAGGGGTCATCAGTTCTTCCTCCATGGTTTCAGAGAGCCACAGAGGCCGGGCAGAGTGCAGCAGGGGCATCCCTGAATAAAGAAGGCCCTGATAGGCCATTGCGTGAAGCTGTGAATGTGAAGCCTGGTTGGCAGCAGAGACCCCAAGAAGGCATTCGAGATGCCAGACCTGTGAGATATTTGCCAAGGAGAGCTGCATACAGGGAGTGGTACCAGCCTAAGAAAGAGATGTATGCTGCAAGCAAAGCTGGAAGAACTGAGCCATCTAAGCCCTTTGGAAGTCAAGTCCCAGAAGTTGCATATGGAGCTACTGGACTTGGAGTTTGCCCTGCTGGTTTTTGGTCTTGTTTTGGTCCAGTATTTCCTCACTTTGCCTCTATTCCTCCCTTTTGGAATGGGAATGTGTATTAGGTTCCACTGTACGTTGGGAGTATGTAATTTGTCTTTTGATTTTACAGGAGCTTACAGTTTAGGAGATTGGCCTGAGTCTCAAAAGAGACTTTGGACTGTAGACTTTTGATTGGCATTGAAACTGGTGAAGACTATGGGTACTTTTAAGGTTGGACTAAATGCATTTTGCATTTTATATGGTCAGGAGCCTATGGGGGCCAGGGAGTGGAATGTGGTGGTTTGAATGAGTGTCCCCCATAGGCTTTAAGTATTTGGACATTTTGTCTCCAGTTGGTGGCACTGTTCTTGGAGGTCTTAGAAGGTGTGGCCATGCTAGAAGAAGTATGTCACTGGGGGCATGCTTAGTGAGTTTAACTAGTCTTGCAGTCTCCAGTCTCTCTCTGCTTGCTGTGCTCATTGCAAGATGTGACCCTGGGCATGCTGCTCCAGCTTCAGCTCCAGCTCCAGCTCCAGCCACCATGCTTCCCCCCAAAATGGACTCTAATTCCCTGGAACCATCAATCGTAAGCTCAAATAAACTCTTCCTTTTATAAGTTCCTTTGGTCATGGTGTTTTATCACAGCAACAGAAAAGTGACTAATACAACCTCTATCTCTCCACAGTGCTTACATTCTACCACGTCTCCTCTTCCACAGTTTGTTCCCTAGGCTTTGGGAAAGCAGCACAAGTGGGTGAGAAGAAAACAGTCTACTATCTTTGGAGTTGTCATTTTGGACTCTAGTCTGTTCAGGTTGTTTCCCTTCATGGGTTGACAGCTTATCCAGTGATACCTTTCTAGTCATACTAACAAAGCACAAGCAATTGGATGTACAGGCATTTAAGCAGTACTAATTATTATGTCAAACTAAGCTGTGAGCATAGACACAGATGCTTGGATGGTATGCTAATCCACAAACTGTGGTTTCTCTATAAAGGGTGACAAGTTCTTATTAGTGGCTTATAACATCTCCTAACCACTAGAGGACATAAGCTTGTGGTATCCGCTGTGAGTTATTCCTCCAAGGAGAGAGCTAATAGCCAATTAGATTTGGGATATATATAGTTAAGTGTTGGTTTCTTTGGCATGGATTCTTTCATCTTGTTCATGTTGTGAAAGATTTTTCTTTCTCCTTCAACTATAACTGACATTTTTGCTGGGTATAGTAGTCTGGGTTGGCATCTAAAGTCATTTAGCATAAGGAATACTTTGGTCCACATTCTTCTGGATTTTATAGTTTGGACTGAGAAGTCAGCTGTGATTCTGATGGGTTTTCCCCTTATATGTAACTTGTTGTTTTTCTCTTGTAGCTTTCAGTATTTTGTCTTTGTTTTGAGCATTTAGTGTTTTAACAATTATATGGTGTGGGGAGTTTCTTTTCTGGTCCTGTCTATTTGGTGTTCTATATGCTTCTTGTATTTGTATGGGATTGTCTTTTTTCAGTTTGAGGAAATTTTCTTCTAGTACCCTGTTGAAGATCTGGTCAATAGCTGTCTTGGGATTCTTTTCCTTCCTCTATCCCTATGATGCAGAGGTTTGGTCTTTTCATTGTGTCCCACATTTCCTGGTTGTTCCACTCTTGTGTTTTTTTTTAACTTTCCATAATCTTTACTTGAGCTTTCTACTTGCTCCATATTATCTTGCAGGTCCGATATTACTTTTTCTGCTTCTTCCATTCTGCTTTTGAGGCTTTTTCCAATCTTTTCCTGGTAGTTGGATGAATGTTCAATATCCTTTTTCGAGCAAATGCAAATTAAAACCACTTTAAGATATCATCTCACTCCAGTAAGACTGTCCAGGATCAAGAAAACAAATGATACCAAGTGCTGGAGAGGTTGTGGGGAAAGGGGAACACTCATCCACTGCTGGTGGGAATGTAAACTCATACAGCCACTATGGAAAGCAAGCAGTATGGAGAACCCTTGGAAGACTTGGAATGAACTTGTCACTTGATTCAGCCATACCACTCCTGGGTATGTACCCACAAGACTCATCTTATTGCAGAGATACATGCACAGCCATGTTTATTGCAGCTCTCTTCACAATAGCAAGGAGATGGAACCATCCCAATTGCCCCTCAACTGACGAGTGGATAGAGAAAATGTGGTACATCTACGCAATGGAGTTCTATGCAATGGTAAAGAAAGATGACATCATGAGCTTTGCAGGTAAATGGCTGGAGCTAGAAGATATCATGCTAAGTGAAGTAACACAGTCCCAGAAAAACAAATGACAAATGATATCTCTCATCTGTGGATGCTAGCACCAATTTCCTAATTGTATGGCAAACTGGGCAATGTCAATATGATCTGAAAACAACTGTGCTCTTATAAAAATATCCTTTTTCATTTCATCCTCTGATTTCTTTAGATTTTCCACTTCCCTCTGGAGCCTGGCATTCTCATCTTGTAGCTCCTTGGTTTATTGGTCATTTTCTTTTTCATTTTGGCCTAGGATCTTTTCAGTGTTTCTGCTTCCTTCCAGAGTTTGTCACTTTCTCCCCCTAGGTCTTTTTTGAGTTTTTCATTCTCTTCCCTTAGTTCTCTAATTTCTTTGAATATGTTTACAGTTGTTCTTCTAAGGTCAGCGTCTTGGCTTCTTCCCTTGGAGATCTCATTGCAGGGATCTTCTCTAGGATTAGTAGAGTTCAGTGTGGATTTATTATGAGCTTTTCCCATGTTGTTTTTTCTTTGTGTCTTTGGCATGCAGATTTGTCTGTTTATTTGTTTATTTGAATTCTGGCACCTTAATTTTGGCTCCATAGACTATAATTGCCAATGCTCTGCCTGCTAGGTCCTCTGCACCAGAGCTCCACCAGGTTGATGGGAGGGGGTTGTTGGGGTGTTGGGGTGTTGGGTTGGGTTGCTACTTTGGCCCTCAAGAGTCAAGGTAGGTCCGCCTTGCCTCACAAGCACCTCATTGACACCGTGCACCTGTCTGGAGTCTATAAAACACATAAATGGACTGAAAGACAAAAACAACATGATCATCTCAATTGATGCAGAAAATGCCTTTGACAAAATCCAGCATCCCTTCATGTTTAAAGTCCTAGAGGGAACCGAACTGAAGGAAACATTCTTCAACATGATCAAACCCACTGCCAACATCATCCTAAATGGACAAAAATTGGAATGATTTCCCTTAAAGGCGGGAACCTAGCAAGGCTGCCCCTTATTGCTATTCCTCTTCAGTGTAGTGCTTGAAATGCTTGCTAGGGCAATAAGACAAGGGAAGGAAATTAAAGGAGTACTAATCAGAAAAGAAGAAGTTAAGCTATCCCTTTTTGCAGATGATATGACAGTTTACCTAAGGGATGCTAAAAACTCCACTAGAAAACTTCTAGAAATGATTAAGAGTTTCAGTAAAGTGGTGAGATACAAAATTAACCTGGAAAAATCAGTAGTCTTTATACCGACAATAAACAAGTGGAGAAGGAATATAAGAAGAACTTCCAACTCACAATAGCCTCAAAAACAATAAAATACCTGGGAACAAACCTAACTAAAGATACCAAAGATCTGTACAACAAAATTTTTAAACTCCTGAAGGAGATTGAAAGTGACATCAAAAGATAGAAAGATGTCCCATGCTCATGGACTGGAAAAATTAATACAGTAAAAATGTCCATTTTACCCAAACTGATATACAGATTCAATGCAATCCCAATCAATATCCCCAAGAGCTTCTTTACAGACTTGGAAAAAAAATCCTTAAATCCATATGGAAAAACAAAAGACCTCGAATAGCTAAAGCAACCCTGAGTGAAAAATGCAACACAGGGGGAATTGATCTACCAGTCTCAAGCTATATTACAGGGCCATAGTCATAAAGACAAGTTGGTACTGGGACAAAAACAGACCCTCTGATCAATGGAACAAAATTGAAGATCCAAAGTTGAGCTCATACAATTTCAGCCACCTCATATTTGACAAAGGGGAAAAAAAAACCTCAATGGAGGAAGGATAGCATCTTCAGCAAATAGTCCTAGCAAAACTGGATCACCATTTGTAGAAGAACAAAATTAAACCCCTACCTCTCACCCTGTACAAAAAACTCCAAGTGGATCAAAGATCTCAACATAAAACTTGAAACCCTGAAAGTGATAGAAGAAAAATTTGTTAACAACCTACAAGACATAGGTGTAGGAAAAGACATTCTAAATCAGACAGCAGCTGCACAGAAAATAAGGTCAACAGTTGACAAATGGGACCTCATCAAACTCAAAAGCTTCTGTACAGCAAAAGAAACAATCAAGGAACTGAAGAGAAAACCCATAGAGTGGGAAGAAATCTTCACTAGTGATTCATCTGACAGAACATTAATGTCAAGAATATATAGACTACTCACAAACCAAAGAATAAGAAAACAAATGACCTACTCAAAAGATGGAATAAAGAGCTGAACAGAGTCTTCACCAGGGAGGAAGTAAAGATGGCCAAGAAACATCTTTAAAAATGTTCAACATCATTAATAATTAAGGAAATGCAAATTAAAACCATGCTCAGATATCATCTCACTCCAATAAAACAGGCTAAGATCAAGAACACAACAGACACCAAATGCTGGAGAGGTTGTGGGGAAAGGGGGACACTCATCCACTGCTGGTGGAAATGTAAACTTGTACAACCATTATGGAAAGCAGTGTGGAGAACCGTTAAAAGACTCAAAATGAGCCTACCACCTGACCCAGCCATACCACTCCTGAGCATACACCCACAAGACTCATCTTACCACAGAGATATATGCACATCCATGTTTACTGCAGCTCTCTTCACAATAGCAAAGAGCTGGAACCAACACAAATGCCTCTCAACTGACCAGTGGATGACAAAAATGTGGTACATCTACCCAATGGAATACTACTCAATGGTAAAGAAAGATTAAATCATGAACTTTGCAGGTAAATGGATGGAACTCCAAGCCATTATGCTGAGTGAAGTAACACAATCCCAGAAAGACAAACGGAGAATGGTTTTCCTTATTTGTGGATGCTAACACCAAATCCCCCAGACGAAAAGCAAGCTGAATGACATTATGGTTATATTTCTGTTTATTGAAAGCAACTATGTTGTTATAATGTGAATATCTCTCAAAGGGCTCTAGAATCCATCCACCCATTATTTTCAGACTCTATAACTACTGTACCTGGGTGGAGAGTACGTACCCATATTTTAGAGTAATATAAAGTTAATGGAGGAAAATGTGAATTTCTAAACATAAAAAAAGACTGAGAGAAAGATCTGGGACATTTATGGCAGAATTCATGATCTGGGATGGGGTGAGGTGGGGTGGGGGGAAGGGAAAGTGGAATATGCCTGAGCTGAACTGAAAAATGATGTGTGAAATACACAAAACATCAATAAAAATAAAAAATACTAAAAAAAAGAAATGTACAAAGCTTCAATAAAAATGGTTTTGGAAAAATAAATAAAATTATAAAAATAAATAAAAGCTGAAAAAATATAAAATTAAAGAGAAAATATAAAAACCTACTTTTTATATTAATATCAAGAAAATAAATAAAAGAATATTCAAAAACATCTACCATTTATCCCCTGATTAAAAACGAGGCCATTTGAAGAGCATAAACAAAAGTCACAGTTAGGATGCCTGGCACGTAAGATCAGAAATCTTGGAGAAAGTTTATCAAAATAAATAATCAGTGACAGAAGATTTTTTTTCCAGTTCTCAGATAAAATTCCAGTTAATCCAAACTTGTATTATCTCGGTAAGGATGGTTATATTGTGATGAAACACGGTTTACCTGGAATTTTGCCCAGTTCAGAGCAATGTGACTTTTTTGCTAATCACAATGAGAAAACGTTTGGTTAGATATGATGATTTCCTGAGTCAAGACCAACTTACATGACTTGCTGGAAGTGTTTCCACCCTCGGAGATGATTTCCTGATGCCCAGTTCATGACTGAAGTCTGTAAAGCAAAAAATAGGCAAATTCATTAAAGGGGCTCTATCCAAAGTATACTTTTTAGCCTGGCCTGTGACCAATATTTCCAGATGCTTCATGGCTCAATCAGTCCAGATGGTTTTGTGCAACACCCAAACTCAGCATTTCAGATGTGCTACAAATTTGGATCCTGGAGATTTCAGTCTGTACTAAATAGGAAATCTGAGATGCCAATTACAGAGGCTCAGGGACTGCAGGAATGAGAGGGGAGGGGTCAAATGTCAAGTGATGTGCAGGTGTGGCCTTTAATGGAGACAATCTCTCAGCCTTCCACTGAACTCAGCATAGTCTCTTCATTAGTGTTTATTCAATTTTAACAAAAACTTGAAATTTTACATTATCTGAACAACAGAATCTCTCAAGGTATATGGTGTTGAAATGGGGTAATTTCATCGGGGAAGACTGCTTAGACACAAAGTGAGGCTAACAGAAAGTCATTAGTCAGCTGACGACTACACACTTGACCCTCATTCCAGGGTGTGTATAGCGCTGAGTCAGAGTAGGGAGGTGTTTATACAGGAAAAACATATCTGAAGGTGGACAGTTTAGGTCCCCAAGCTGAGGGGTGGGAAGCCCCTCTAACAGGTCCATGCTGACCTGTTGCTCTCAAAACTCCTGCTCCACGTTAGTTGAATAAACTTATTTTAGATCCCAGTACATTGAGTGAAGTTTAAACAACTGGGCTCAGCTGGGTGTAGCCATGGGCAGTCTTGAGGTGCCTTGCCACAGTGGAGAGGTTTGACAGAGAAATCCTCCATACGCTGATGTATTTGAACACTTGGTCCCCAGCTGCTGATGCTATCTGGGAAGGTTAGTGGATATTGAGGAGACAGTACACTGCTAGAGGAAGTAGGTCGCTGAGGGGGTGTTTTGAGAGTTTATAGCCTGGACTCACTTCATGTTCTCTGTTTACTGAGCCCAAAATATTCGGCTCAGGAGACCATGCCCTCCCCACCATGATGGGCGGCACCTCCCTGGAACTGTCAGTCAAAGTAGACCCTTTCTTCTCTAACTGGTTCTTTTATCAGAGTATTTTACGGCAGCAACAGAAAAGTGGCGAATGTGTATGCTTTCAGCATTTATTCTTAAGGAGGTTTCCAGTGGAAAGAAGAGAGTATTTGAAACATCTGATTGTTTCAACAACTTGCAAGAAATATTTGAGTGTATAGACTTGGGGTTCACCATCTTTAGCATAACTAGACTATTTGAGCTAAACTGAAACTGTTTTAAACATTTATTCTCAGGCAGTACTGTTAGAGGAAGAGGAAAGAGGTAGCAGCAGCTGGCTCAGGAAAGGAGCTGATACAACAGTTCCTTTGAGAAATGGGCTGTTAGAGGAGGAAGTGCATAGAACCTTGGGAGGTGTTGAGGGGCCTCAACCTGGAGGAATGTAGAGAGGACAGTGTGGTACATCAGAAACAGAACAGATAATATGGCCTTAAAGAGAATGCCTTAGAACATGGGAGGGGAGCTTCATTAACAAGGATAGAAAGATAGCTGAAGACAAGAAGGAGAGAGATGGGGGTGGGGGGTAGAGGTGGGCTATGGACAGCCACTGAACATATCTGACTTCTAAATCTCCTCTTGTGGGTGTGTGGGAAGTTCCACACCACATGATTTAGTCTGGATTGCTTATGAGACAAGGATCGTGGAGGTGCCAGGTTAGGACCAACTGAAAAGAAGCCGTAAGAACTCAGGGAGCCTGACAGCTTCTTAACTGTAATGTGAGAACTACAGAGGCTATGGATCTGGCCTCTTAGAGGAACCAGTGTCTGAAGGGAGAGGCCCAAGCTCCAACAGTGAGATGTTTTCCCAAACTATCTGGTATAAGAATATGTCCTCAACCCTAGCTGGCCATCTTCTATAGGAGTTTATTGTCATATGAATAGTTCTTTATACACGCATGGCCAACATCCACATGCTGTTCTTCCCTCCCTGCAAGCTTAGAGGCTGTCCCTTGCCTGCAGGCAGACCTTCTCTAGGCTTAGTTCTGGCAGGGAGAGGGGAGGGGGCCTGTAGGGATATTACTGGTCCAAATAGAAAGACAAGGAAAGACGGACTCAGAGGGCGAGGTCTGGGACAATAGAGTCTCTCTTTATTCCTGCCAGCAGTGTGCTTGTATACCAAAAGTTACTGTGCTCTGGGCAAGGAAGTGGGGGGCAGGCAGAAGGGAGGGGTGAGCCACCCTGGCTCTAATTGAGGAGTTGCACAGCTCCTGTTTGTGCAACAGGTAAACTTGAGGTGTGACATTCTGCTCAATGCCTCAAGGGAAGGGGCTATCAGGTACTGGAACTTTGAAGAGATAGGCGAGGCAAGAAAACATTGTAATATCCCGGACCTTCCAGAGCTACCAATAACTCACAGAGACAACTGAATGCCCACAGAGACATCAGATAACTCTCGGAGGTTTTTTGGGGACAGGTCTTACAGGTTCTTTCCTCAGGCCAGGCAAAGTTCCATTCCTACAATCTTCATCCTGCATGGTTTGGAAATAAAGGCTTGGAATCATTTGTCCAATGAGGGCCCATGGTGCATCCAGGTTTCAGGTGAGCGCACAATCTACTGATGAGATCTCATTGAGGGGACTCGGAAATTCTCCATGATGCCAGTTTAAACATCAGAAGTCTAAGAGTGGAGCAGAGCCAGGTGTGATGGCACACATCTTTAACCCCAGCAGTCAGGAAGTGAGGGAGAGGGGGACAGCCACTGTGTCCAATAACCAACAGTTGAGGAAGGATCTCAGTGATGGAGTGCTTGTTCCCCAGGACTGCAGAAAATTGGACAGAAAGAAGTGGGGTAAATAAAATAGATGGATAGGAAGCTGAGAAAGAATGCAGAGTTATATTAACTGTGGGACTCAGGATGTTCCATCTAGTAAAGGAAGGACCACCCAACATGCCAGAAAGCTGGGCATCTGTAAATGGCCAGATGCTCATGAGGAAGCCCAGAGACAGAGCAGGACCGTTCTGCTTGAAGCCTTTTTGATGTTAGGAGTTCTCTTCTCATAAGTGGGAAGAGCTACACTGAGAAAAAAGAACTCAAGTTAGAAACCATCTCCTGAGAGACTTAACCAAAGCAGTGACACATAGTATCATGACCAAGCCTATGGGCATTGGACAAAGTTCTTCAATGATCTGCTTCCATGTTCACATCTGTGAAAGCATTGGGTGTGAAGATTAAGGAATATATCACTATGTGGAATATTTCCTGATGTTTGATATCAGGAAGTCTTAGCAATAATGTCCACTACTTGTCATTTTTTCTTTCTTTTTTAATGTATATTGCCTGCATGTGTGTAAGTGCACCTGTGTCATGAAATGCCCTCAGAGGTCAGAAGAGGGCGTCAGATCCCCCTCTTATGTGGGTGATGGCAATTGAACCCAGGTCCTCTGCAAGAGCAGCCAGTGTTCTTAACCACTGAGTCATCTGTCCAGCCCCTAGTTCTTTCTTTCTTTCTTTCTTTCTTTCTTTCTTTCTTTCTTTCTTTCTTTCTTTCTTTCTTTCTTTCTTTCTTTCTTCCTTCCTTCCTTCCTTCCTTCCTTCCTTCCTTCCTTCCTTCCTTCCTTCTTTCTTTCTTTCTTTCTTTCTTTCTTTCTTTCTTTCTTTCTTGTTTTCGTTTCATTTTGTTTTGTTTAGTGGATTTTTTTAGATGGAGTGTTTCATATTCTAGGCTGGCCTTGAATTTACTGTGGTGGCCTTGAACCCATGGTCAGCCTCTTCTTCCTCCCAAGTGATAGCATCACAAATGTGTGCCACCATTCCTGATGGGTTGGTTATTTTTCAACATGAGCAATGTAAATAAAGGAAGTAAAGCCAGCAATAAAGAGAAAATATCAGTGAACAAATATTTATCTGGTACTTGCTTATAATCAGGGCACTATAATAGAGGCTGAGGAACCAGGATTGGAGTTTGAGGCTATCCTGGACTGTGTAGTGAGTTTCAGATACTGTCTCAGAAAGTCGGAAAAATGAGAGGAGAGGAGAGGGGAGAGAGAGAGAGAGAGAGAGAGAGAGAGAGAGAGAGAGAGTTCGACTCATACTGTTTCCAGGAATGCTGTATTATCTCAGTTAGGATGGAGATAATACAGCTCTCAGCTGCCCTGAGAGCCAGGCAGTGCTAACCACCTGAGACCTGGACACTCTGTAGCACATAACAAGTCTTGATACTTTTTAAATCATTGGCAAAATTTGATGGCAAATGATTCTCTTCCATTTTCATGGGGGTTACAGAAATAAGAGGATGAAATCACACTGCAGTGGGCCCTCAGGTCTCTGTTAATTAATCAGCTTTTGACTGCAGACCACAGACTTTAGGAGGATCTTAGGAAGATGGTCTCTGTGCCCTGGGGGGAGTTCTACCCTGCTGAGTGGAGCTCCTCTTCATAAAATTTTCCTTTGATGTCTAGAATCTAGTTTTTTAAAAAACAATTAGTTTTATTTTGAGTATATGTGTATGCACACGTGTCTCTGTGTGTAAGTGCACATGTGTGTGGGGTGCTCATGGAGGCAAGATGAGTGTACCAGATTTCTTGGATTTGGAGTTATAGGCATTTGTGGGCCATGTGACATGGGTACTGGGGGTCTAAACTCTGGTCCTCATGATGGAGTAGGACACACTTCTGAATGCTAACTCATCTATCTGGCTTCGGTACCTGCCGCCTTCTGTGGATTTGAACACTCAGCAGATGCATGTATTCCTTTAGGGTAATCATCCCTCCCCACTAGGCCAGAGTTTACAAACCACTCATGCTGAAGCCAATCAAGAGCTCTTACCAGGAGATGTTTGAACGATGCATGCAAGTATGTTGTATTGGAATGGTTTGAATGAGGGTTCCATGGGCTTAAATACCCAGTTGGTGATGGTATTTGCAGAGGTTTAAGTGATGTGGCATTGGTGGAGGAAGTATATCACTGGGCCTGGGCTTTGAGTGTTTGTAGCCCAGTTTTCTCTCTCTGCTCAGTGTCTGCCCTTGAATGTGTGTTCTCCGTCACTTCCTGCTCCCGAGGAGGAGGCTCATGGCTGTGCCTCCCAGCCATTATGGAGTCTTGTCCCTCTGGACCCATAAGCTCAAATAAACTCTCCCTGTACAGGTTGCCTTGGTTGTGGTGTTTTATTACAATACTGGGAATGGCCCAGGGTGGGCAGGGAGTCTAAATGAGGCTATTCCTAGCCTTCCAGGTTGAAGATGAAAACTCAGACTGTGTCTGAGAAAGAGTCCTAAGCCCTTTGGCTGAGATTTTTCCCCTTCCTGTGATGATGTCATTTTCTCCTACAGCATGCTTTCCCGCATGGTGGGGGGTGGGGGGTTTGGCCACAGTACTCAACTTAATCTTTCACTGAATATATTGCCTCAAATACAGTATCTTTGTTGACAGTTATTAAATACCTGGATGACACCAGACATCAAAGAACCAGACAGCTCGCAATGGGGATTGCAGACTCATTTAGCAATCGAAGATAACTGCTGACTAAATGGGGACCAACCAGACTCATGTTCAGGATAAATGGCCAGTTGCTGTGTGAAGTGAGTATCCTGAGTTTACCCCCTTTGTCAACCTGCCAGATCGCTTCAGGTTTGAAGCTGTTCTGAGATTGACTTTTAAATTCTTTTTTTTTTATTATTTTATGTATATGAGTGTACTGTCTGCATGTAAGTAGGTGCACCCATGTCGTGCAATGCTGCAGAGGTCAGAAGAGGGTGTCAGATTCCCCTGGAACTAGAGTTAAAGACGCTTCTTAGCAGCCATGTGGATTCTGGGAATCAAATCCGAGTTCTCTGCAAGAGCAGTAGGTGCTTTAACTGCTGAGCCATCTCTCCAGCCCCAAGTTTTAAACTCTTATGGCTGCTTAATGATCTCTGCCCATTCTGACTGATCACTTGGCTTTACCCTCTCAAACCCTTCCTCCTCTGCTGGGCATTGTTTTTGTTTTTAGCTGGGCTGCAGGTGTTACCTGGAGATTGCTGGATGTGTGGGGGAGGGTAGGCACTATCTGGGACGGGAGGGAGTGTCAGTGCTCAGATTCTGTTCTGCCTTTCCCATCACTACAGCTTCATTTGAGAAGCTGAGGGAGCTGCCTGGACTCCTCTTTGGTTCTCAGGGAGCCGTGCCATCTGCTTGAATGTTGTAGGTCTTCAGAGTCAGAAGTGCGGCTGGAGATCTGCTTTCCCCCAGTCTTTCCCCTCTCTTCTTCCCTGTAGATGATCCACTTACCAGTTTGTGCAGGTCTAATCACGCTGGTGACACAGGCAAAGTTCATCTCATACCATCTTGAATAAAGGGTCCTTAGGAATAGATCACAGCAGAAGGCAGCATCCAGCGCTGATGGCGCCAGAACTGACAAAGAGGAGCCTCAGGCTCCTTCACCAACAGCATAAGCTTTTGTTTGTTGGTTTGTGTGTGTTCATGTGTGTGGAGAGCAGATGTCCACCTTGGGGATTGCTCCTCTCTCTCTTTTCTATCCTCTTCTCCTTCTTCTTCCTCTCTCTCTCTCTCTCTCTCTCTCTCTCTCTCCATTTAGTTTTCTTGAGACAGGATTCTATAATGTAGCCCAGGTTGGCCCTGAGCTCATAAGCTCCTACCATCATCTTACCAAGTGCTGGGAATACAGGCGTGTGCCACCAGACCCAGCATGTCACTTCTTATGTCATGCTTCGAAAGCTGTGAAGCAGCCTCATCTTCATGTGTATTGGATCCTGGCACAACTGTTGGAGACATGGTGACAGTTTGTTCCTTTGCACACAGGATAAAGATCACCTCAGAGAAGTAATGGCAGCCAGGCCAGGGTCTGCATGCAGCTGCCCTGAGAGCTGCAGTTCCTCTCCTCTCCTCTCCTCCTTACACTCCGTGTGTCTCTGACCTTAGCTGTCTATTTCCTCCTCTCTAATTAAATTTTTGTCTTGATGGTCAAAGTCTAACCTTCCTTCATCATCCAGGGTTACTTCAGCGATTCCAGCTCTGAGGAGACCCTATCTGGGGTCATAACTATTCTCTTTACACTTCCAGACCTTTTATGCCATCAGTGACATTTTAGAATGCCTGTCACAGTATTTGTCTGACACTGAGTGGTGCTGGATCAGTAGTCAGGTATGCTAGGAGGCTCAGGGATGGCCTTCTGGACTCCTCTTGTCACCTGTCTTGGGGTTTGTTTGTTTGGAGACACGGCTTCATTATGTTATTAAGGCTGATCCAGAATTCACTAAGTATCCCAAGTTGACCTTGACGTCAAGATATTTCTCCTCAGTGTCTAATGGTGTGATTACAGTTGGGTGTATACACATATGTGTGTGAATTTGTATGTGTGTATGTATGCATTTTTGTATGCATGTGTAAGTTTTTATGTATGTGTTTCTTTTTGTATATATGTATTTATGTGTGCATGTTGACAGGAATAGTAGGATTTAGCACACGTATGTTCTCTGATGATGAATTCCAGCTAGTTTCCCTCATCCTTTCTCACTTAGAAACCAGAAGCGGTAAGCCCAGAGGGTGAACTTGGGGGGCCAGGAGGTCTCGGGTACAGTAACAGGCTCAGCACTTTAGTAGGTCTGGGGTGCAGTAACAGGCTCAGCACTTTAGTAGGTCTGGGTTGCAGTAACAGGCTCAGCACTTTAGTAGGTCTGCGATGCAGTAACAGGCTCAGCACTTTCGAGCTGTGTGATTTTGGGCCCAAGGCCTTCCAACCTGTCACCCTCAATTTCTTCATGTGCACAAGAGGTAGAAATAGCAACTAATTTATTGTTTTCCGTGGAAGACATGTGCGCGTGTGGGGCTCAGAGGACCCCTCAGCTGTCTTCCACCCTTCTGTCTGAGGGTGACTCATCTGCCTGCAGCATGGTCAAACAGGTAGATGGGCCACCCCCCTGTTCTCTGATGCCCCATTTGCCATCTTAGGAAGGACAGCACATGCCATCATGCCCAGGATTTGACGTGGGTTCTGCAGATCAGGTGACTCAGGTCCTCACACTTGTGAGACAAGTGTGTCGCAGGTTGTGGCATTTCCCAGCCCTGGTGAGAATGTCTGTGCATCTCTTTTGAGACGTTTCTTTCTCAAGGTGCTAGGCAGGGTGGCGTTAGCTGGCCGGTTTCCTGGTTCCTGAAGTTTTGTCAGGTTAACATGAACTGAGCTGTGTCCTCCTGTAAATGTCATAGTTGTTGTCCCGCAGGTCAGGTGGGTTACCCGGTTATCTAACCTCTTACTCCCACCTCTAGTCAGGAAGCCCAAGTCACTCCCATATGAGATTAACACAATTGTGTCACTTCTCTAGTTGGGGACACTTTCCAAGATATTGAACTTCTCTGAGCTTTGATTTCTTGATCTACATAAGGGAGTAATATTGTTTAAATCTCAAAGGTTAGAAAAGTTCACATTTTTTAAACAGTTGGCACTGGTTAGCCTATCATGAATGCTGAACTTGTGGACAATTTCCTTCAAACCTCATCATGAAAAATCTTATAGAAGCTGGCTGTATCCCTTGAAGGCATGCTATTTCATTTGAGAAGGAAACACTTATTGCATTTATTTTGAAAAATAACTTAGAACCTGCTGCAAATGTTCATGGTATTCTGCAAAGAAAAATAATGAAATCATTGACCTTAAAATGAGGGCAGCATACGTAGCCAGAGGGTTGTAAGAGTTTTGCTTCTTATTGAAGTCTGAAGTCTACCAGGCTAGATGATTTTTAAAAGCCGTGTCATACAAACTTATCTCAAAATGTCAGAATCACAGGAGACTGCACCAGAGGTCCTGAATACGTGCTCAGAAGCAATGTCGGGGTAACTGGTCTCATTCACACCCAGTGTTGGTTTCTCCTTGTCCTTTTCCTCTCTCTGCTGGAGCATCGGGTAGGAAGGGACCTGCTTCATTTCAGGCTGTTTATTCTCCTCTGGATTTATGTCTATACCAAAGTAACCTACCATAACAATTAGTACTGTTTAAATACCTATATATCTAATTGCGTGTGCTTCATTAATAGGATCGAAAGGCTATATATTATACTGTTTAAATACCTATATATCTAATTGCATGTGCTTCATTAGTAGGATCGAAAGGTTATGCCTGGACAAGCTGGCAGCCCATGAAAGAAAACAGCCAGAATTGACTAGAGACCAAGACATCAGCTCCAGAGAAAGTAGACTGTTTTGCTTCTCATCCACCTGTGTCCCTTTTCTAAGCCTAGGGAACAATCTGCGGAAGAGGGGGCGTGGTAGAATGTAAGGGCTGCGATTGGGGTTAATGGTGAAACTACAACAATATAGACTGGACACTCATTTGATCAACTTGATTGAACATACAAGCCCCCCCCCCCCTGCTGGATGGTGGGACCCATGAGCTGTGTGGGTTTGGGCACAACTGCTTGCAAATTGGTTTTACATGAAGGATGCTTGTACTCACAAATTATCACTTATTGTTAAAAAAATGAAAACAAAACAAAACAACAAAAAAACCCAGAAAGATGCAGAAAACTTACGGCAGAATGCATGATCTGGGATGGGTAGGGGTGGGGTGGGGGGAAGGGAAGGGGATATATGCCTGAACTGAATTGGAAAATGATGTATGAAATACACAAAGCATCAATAAAAAAAAAAAAAGCCGTGTCATACAAACTTATCTCAAAATGTCAGAATCACAGGAGACTGCACCAGAGGTCCTGAACACGCGCTCAGAAGCAATGTCGGGGTAACTGGTCTCATCCACACCCAGTGCTGGTTTCTCCTTGTGCTTTTCCTCTCTCTGCTGGAGCATCGGGTAGGAAGGGACCTGCTTCATTTCAGACTGTTTATTCTCCTCTGGATTTAGGTGACACGAATCTGTTCCATTTAAATTCAGTACAAGAAAGACATCTCTCTGCTCTTTGCACTTTCCAGAAATTCAATTTTTGTTGGCGGAAGGTACCTAACAAATTTTTCATTTAAAAGACAGTCGCTCATTCCATTCCAAGTGGGTAGCATAGACCTTAGAACCTTTTCAAATAACTAGAGGCTATTTAACTACATGCCATAGACTAGAGTTTTAACATCCTACTTTCTCTTTAGAAAACTGACTCAGAGGTGCCCTGTCTGTCCTTCCTAAAGAATGGTATTCAGAAAAATCACACAGCTTCTCAATGTGAGTCTTGCATTTTATTTTTTTAATTAAAAAAAATTTTATGTGTATGAGTGTACTGTCTGCATGTAGGTAGGTGCATCTGAGCCGTGCAAAGCTGCGGAGGTCAGAAGAGGGTTTCGGATTCTCCTGGAACTGGAGTTAAAGATGGTTCTTAGCTGCCATGTGAGTGCTGGGAATCGAACCCAGGTCATTTGCAAGAGAAGTTGGTGCTCTTAACTGCTGAGCCACCTCTCCAGCCCTGAGTCTTGCATTTTAGATACCCTGTACTGTCAGTTCCATGACAAACTGTCTTGACCTGCATTCCACAGAGTTCCCAGGTCACCCATGTCCCAGGTGTACACTTCTTTAAATTTTATATTTGAGATATATGGGGGTTTTAGTTAATATGGAGATGCTTTTCAGATGTGTGTGTGTGTGTGTGTGTGTGTGTGTGTGTGTGCACAGCCTCTCTTGTGCATGTGTGCATGCATGCTCCCAAGCAGTAAAAAGTACTTTATTACCTTGATAGAGAATAATGTGGGACTATGATAAAATATAAATTCTATTCTGTTAGGGAAGATACCTACACTCTCTTAAGCTTTCATGTAAAATAGGCAGAATGTTAAAGTCTGATAACTGCCAATATATTATTGAGGAAATGTAAAGTAGGTGGTATTTCCCAGAGAAGTGAAATCTAAAACCTTTCAAGTAAATCATTTTCTTTTGCAATAAGCCACACACTTCAGAAGGGTTTAGTGTCTTGTCATTCAGCCTCGTTTCCTCATTTTATTCTTAGGTCAATTGGCTATCAATCTCTACGTAATAATCTTAGTCTAATAGCACTTCAAGCCCTCAGCATCCTCCCAAGTTTAAGATAACTATAACAGCTGCCAGATTCACTCTTGACCTCATATTTTTGAAGAGAACTGGAACTCACTGTAGAGGTCATGGGAAGTCTGTTCCCAGTACTCATAAGTCACATGGGTCTTCTCAGTTTCTGCTTTATAAACTTTAGTGAAGATTTAAAAAGTTACCAGAAGGAAAAAATTGCTGTAATTACATAGAAGCTTCTAGTTCATCCATCATACATACACCATTTTGGATGAAGACGTTGCTTTCTGGAAAACAGTCCTTGTGCCAGACTCCAGAGCCTTAGCTTTCAATTTGTTATAAAATGAGGCAGCTAACTGTCTACCTGCAGTGAAATCCCACAAATATTGCTTTGCTTCAGATTACATGCTGCACCATTTCATTTCTTGTGAGAAATGAGATTCTATGCATGCTGTGACTATGTACTATTATTTCTGTGTTCATGTACATCACTTCAAAACACAGTAGTGATAAATCTCTTTTAACTGGCAAATACACTTACATATAATTTTTCTGTGTGATGTGATGAATGATGTGTTCTAATTTGCTTTCTATTGCTGTGATAAAACACTCTGATCACAAATAAGAGAAGAAAGGTATTAATTTGACTTACACATCCTGAACACAGTTCGTTCTTGAAAGAAGCCAGGGCAGGAACTCAGGGCAGGAGCCTGAGGCAGGAAGGCTGCTTACTAACTTGCTCCCCTGGCTTTGGCTGAGCCCATTTTCTTTCTTTCTTTCTTTCTTTCTTTCTTTCTTTCTTTCTTTCTTTCTTTCTTTCTTTCTTTCTTTCTTTCTTCTTTCTTCTTTCTTTCTTTTTTCTTCTTTCTTTCTTTCTTTCTTTCTTTCTTTCTTTCTTTCTTTCCTTCTTTCTTTTTAATGTAAATCCATTTATGTATTTATTGAATATAACTCAGTTCAGTATAATTTATAAGTAAACATGCACAAAACAGAACTGGCCTCATGGCTGCTTACCTAACATTAAAAATAATCAGGTGGATATTTCAAATTCTGATTTGACCTCTTCTGATTTTCATATGCTGCCATATGTGTTTACCATTTCACTCAAATTCATAAGTGCGCATATCCTCCTGTCAGGCATTTATTTCGAGGACTTAATGATGTGTGTAGTTTTGTTTTTTTTAATTTCTTTTCTATTTTTTATTGTTACTAAACTTTTTCCATAAATCATGCATCCTTTCTCAATCGAATTTAGATTCACTTCCCTTTCCATGCCCCTCACCTCACCTGAGTCCCGACACTCTACCATATATGTCTTGCATCTTTTTCTGAGTTTTTCCAGAGATTTTTTCCAGCTCTTTTGTTGTTGTTGTTCTCTCTAACTTGTATTGCTTCAATATATATATATATATATATATATATATATATATATATTTATATATATACATATATATATAT
>VZQC01006583.1:1310365-1374657 GCA_009823505.1 Rhizomys pruinosus
GGCAGTCTCAGGACGTTCCTGGGTTGCAACTTAGTATGATGAACTGGGATCTTGTCTAGAAAGTTCTGTGGAGTAATCAGTTAATCATTTGGTGACATTTAATCAAGAGCCAAAAGAATCTAATCAATGGCTGACCCCTGTCACACTTGGGTCCATGCTGGCTTCTTCCCTGGACTGCCTCGGCTTAATTAGCCATCATCTCAGCTGAGTGGCCTTTGCCCTGGGAACCTTCAACAAGGAACAGCTATTTCTTGGTGGCCGCTCTCTTCACCATCTCCCACTTCTCCTTCCGCAGTACGTTGATTCTGATCCCAGTGCCTCGGTTGGTTGGTACGAAGGAAAGAGCATGTGTTAGGACAATAATTACTGTAATCTAAAGAAATGTTAAAACTGTCCAGGAGGAAGAATGATCTCAGCTTCCCCCGCCTACATCTTTATCCCTTTCTGTCACTTTGAGGTGCTGTCTTATTTAATTTTATGAATTTTAGTTCTCTCTGGATTCAATAGAAGACAAAACCTAACTCAGCCAGAAAGGATTTTTGCTTCAATTCAAAACAGTGAGTTTTCAATTTAAATTGTGTCCTTAGGATAGAGACAGAGCTTTGCTGTGCAGCTGTCAATCCTACTTTCTTCTGACCTCATCCTTGAAGGTCCTAGACTGAAATTATTGTTTTGTCTGTGTGTGTGTGTTTGGCAAGTGACTTAAGTGTTTTAAATCTATTTCAGAAATGATGGTCAGGAAAGGCCTCCTCCATCAAGGTGTCCTGGAAGAGAGGAGGCAGAGCAGCCTAGCATCCAAGGTTGTTCCTGGAAAATTAAAAAGCAAAGACAGAAGATTTGAGGACACTTCGGTAAGGAGAAGTAGCCACAGGAAGAGATGTTCATACAGGAGGCAGACACC
Organism: Rhizomys pruinosus; assembly: GCA_009823505.1. NCBI lineage: Eukaryota > Metazoa > Chordata > Mammalia > Rodentia > Spalacidae > Rhizomys > Rhizomys pruinosus. The sequence continues at coordinate 1,311,267 of VZQC01006583.1, forward strand.
AAGCTATGTAGGCAGACACACAGAGTCTTGTATGTACTGAAGCATGAGAGGCCCAGGGATACAAGCTAAACATGGTGTATTAGTCACTTTTCTGTTGCTGTGATAAAGCACCATGACCAAGGAACTTATAAAAGGAAGAGTTTATTTGAGCTTACAATTGGCTGTTCCAGGGAATTAGAGTCCATTGTGGCAGGAGGCGTGGCAGCTGGATCTGGAGCAGCAAACCGAGGGTCACATCTCGCAAAGAGCACAGGAAACAGAGAGGGCAACTGTAGACCACAGAGGCTTGTTAAAACTCACTAAGTCTGCCCCCAGTGACACACTTCCCCCAGCATGGCCACACCTTCTAAGACCTCCAAAAACAGCGCCACCAACTGGAGACAAATGTCTGAATACTTACAGCCTATGGGGGACACTCATGCAAACCACCACACATGGAATGACATGGTTTTTTCACCTCACCAAAAACATCTGTATATATGGCATAGCTCAATAGGCAAAGTGCCTGCTGCACTGCATGCAGACCAGAGTTCAGATCTCCAGCACACACATGCTAAAGCAAGGCCTGGTGCCTTCAATCCCAACACCAGCAAGGCAGAGATAAGGGAGCATCCCAGAACACACTGGCCAGCTAGTCTTGCTGAGCTGGTGAAGTTCAAGTTCAGTAACACCCTGTCTGGAGGAAAAAGAGTTGTAGATTTAGAGGAAAACACCCAGCAATGACATGTGTTTGTTTTCCAACTAATGCTCATTTAGGCTGGCCTTTCCCAGAAAAGGGGCGATGTCATAGTGTGACTTTGCTAGATAGTGTCTCAACCCTGTAGCTTCAGAAGTGCTCTATGGAGTCAGAAGTGTTTAAGGATGTGCCTGAGGGTCACCACATGGAGTTTGGAAACTTCACCTACTTAGATTAAATCCAGGGACTATCTACCCTCATCTACCTTCTTCATGTGACCACACAGTGAGGCCCATTGACAGGGGGTGGGGGTGGGGTGCTTAAGCTCGACCACTTGGGCCAGAACGCCAGCTCTACCATGGAACAAATGGTCATTTAATTTCTCTGTGCCTTAGGCTTGTCACCTGCACAGGATGAGTGACAATATACTATCCCTGCTTTACAGGGTACCTTTAAAAAAAAAATAATATATAATATATATATATATATATATATATATACCAAATCTAGACCCATTCCCCCCATCCCCCCACCCCCACCCCCACAAGAGCTCATGCATTCTGCCAAACATGCTTTGCCATCTCCTTTTCAGTCTTTCTCAATAGTTCTCCATGTGAAAGTTGACTGTTTGGAGCAGAAGTCACTGTTCAAGTCACGTTCGTTGAGCAGTCCTTTCTGTTGTTTGTTCTTGTTATTGTTGTGGTTTGTTGGTTTCCAATATGCTCAGCTCCCAACTGCTTTGGACATAAGCTTAAGGGACCATGCATAAGAAATACTTACAACTAAGGTAATTGGGCACTAGCATCAACAATGAGGGATACAGTTCATCGTTTGTTTTTTCTGGGACTATGTTACTTCACTCACAATGATGTCCCTCTAGATCCAGCCATTTTCTCTGCAAAGCTCATGATGTTTCTTTCTTTACTGCTGCATAAACTCCATTGTGTAGATGTACCACATTTTCTTCTATTCACTCGTCAAGTTGAGGGGCATCTGGGTTTGTTTGTTCCATCTACCTTGCTATGTGAAGAAGCTCAATAAACATGGCCGGGCATGTATCTCGGGGGTGGGGTGAGTCTTGAGGGTACATGCCAGGAAGTGGATGGCTGGGTTGGGTGGCAAGTTCTTCCAAGTCTTCCAAGATTTCTCCACACTGCTTTCCATAGTGGCTGCACAAGATTTACATTCCACCAGCAGTGGATGAGTGTTCCCCTTTCCCCACAACCTCTCCAGCACTTGGTATCATTTGTTTTTTTGTATTTTTTAGTTTTTTTTATCTTAAAGTGGTTTTGATTTTTGTACTTCCTTAATGATTATGATGTTGAACACTAAGGTGTTTCTAAACCATCTCTAATTCCTCACTTGTGAAGTGTCTGTTCAGCTCTTTTTTTTTTTTTGGGGCGTGGCATTTGTTTCTTTCTTCTTGTTTTTGAGTAGTTTTAATATCTGGAAATCAATGCTTTGTCAAGATGTTTCTTGTGGTGAAGTTTTCCTCCCACTCTGGATTTCTCTTCACTTCCTTGATTGTTTCTTTTGATGTACAGAAGCTTTTGAGTTTAATGAGGTCCCATTTTTCAATTGGTCGATCTTAATTCTTTTGCAGCTGCTGTCTGATTTAGGAAGTCTTTTCCTACGCCTATGCCTTGTAGTTTGCTGCCACTTTTTCTTCTCTTGCCTTCAGAGTTTGGGTTTCACGTGGAGGCCTTTGATCCATCTGAGTTGACTTTGTACAGGGTGAGAGGTAGGGTTTAATTTCATTCTTCTACAAGTGGTGATCCAGTTTGCCACACAACTTGCTGAAGATGCTGTCTTTCTCCATTGTGTCTCTTGGCCCCCTTGTCAAATAGAGATGGGCTGAAATTAGATGTGCTCAGGTTTGGATCTTCGGTTTTGTTCCATTGGTCAACAGGTCTGTTTGTTGTGCCAGTACAGGCTGTTTTATGACTATAGCCCCTGTAGTATAGTTTGAAGTCTGGTATAGAGATCCCCCCTCCCCCGTGTAGCTCTTTTTGCTCAGGATTGTTTGGCTATTCGGGGTCTTTTGTTTTTCCAAATGAATTTAAGGACTTTTTTTTCCAAGCCTGTCAAGAAACTCTTGGGGATTTTGATTGGAATTGCATTAAATCTATACAAGAGTTTTGGTAGAGACATATGTTTTTACATGCATGTTCATAAACATGCATGCATATACATGAACACACATGAACACATACAGATGAATACTGGATACACACACTCAATTTGTGTAGAGGATCAATCCGAAGTAGCTGAGTGCTTAGCCCCCCCCCCCCCGGTGAGGTGTTATAAGAGAATATGGTATCACTCCACCCCTTCCCCTCAGCCTCTGGAGACCTGGCTGAGAAGATCCTTTGGACTCTGATAACCTTGTGTGTGAGCAGCATCGAATGGTCCTGAGACTGTCCCTGTGGGGCTCGGCTCTTTCTGCAGAGTTGCACAGTCACTGGGATGGAATCCAAGTCAATTCTGCCATGCTGATTACTAGCAAACCCATTTCTGTACCAAATTGAGGGACATAATAATTGTAGATAAGGCACTTTTCAAAGGAACTCATTATAACCTCAATTTAAAAGCTGCTCCACCGAAAGTGAGTTAATTTTCCTAACTTCCAGCTGTTAGTAGTAATATCTGGTGGCTGAGAACGACACTGAGTATTTGGGATAGCCTTTGAAAAACACCATCGCATTTGACCTCCACAGCGTGCTTTAGGTAAACTTAGCACGGCAACTTCCAGTGCAGTTCAACTTCTTAGCAGCGTGGGGGCAGTGTGTCATGTTTAAGACGCAGACACCTCTACATGGCATGCTGTGGTGCTTAGGTTAGGTTTTGTCGACTTTGGAGATTTTCTTGACTTTTGATTAATATGGAAAGGCATGGCCCACTGTGGGCGGTGGCGTTCCATAGGCAGAGTCACAAACTGAAGACTGAGGAGAGTTCCACAGAGACTGTCTCTGTGCCTTGACTTGCTCCTGTGCTGCAACAAGCTGCTGCACTTCCCGTCTGGATTTCCCCTCAGTGCAGCAGAATAAACTGAATTCGGAGCCCGATAAGCCTTTCCTCCCGTGCGTGCGTAGCAACAGGAACGAGACTAGAACAGGGCCCACAGCTGGGAACCTTTGTCTGGGGCTGTCTGTACCCTCATCTCTACCATCACCAACGGGTTGCTTCCCTCAGATCCCTGCATGCTGGAAACGTGGATTTGAGATGTACAACATTGTTGGGGAAAGCATGCAAGTATCAATTCCACTGTGTCCCAAGGAAGGGCACGCCGGAATGAAAAGTAATAAGATTCACAAAATCAATGCTTCTCTTTTGCAGAAAAGTCTAGATCTTCCTCCTCAGAAACCAAACCTGCGTGCAGTCAGTTTTCAGGGTGGAGCCTCCCACTGCCACCTGCCTTCTTAAGATCGACAAAAGTAGAGGAAACGGTTGAAAGACATTGAGCATTAAGTCATGAGACTGTCCCTGCTCCTTTGTTTTTCTTATGTAAGGTGTTTATTATTAAGTTATGACATAGGTAGACAATTGTGCCTGCATTTCAAGTCTGATTTTTTACTATTTACCAGGTAAATACACCCACATGCCCACCACACGGATCAAGAAAACCTCTCTCACCATCACCTGAGATCTTTCCTCTCTCCCAGTCCTCCACACCGTCTCTCATAAGCAGTGCTATGACCCACAGGTCATGATTTGTTTTCATTCTTTTGAGTTTGTGGATTTGGTATGATAACTCACCTGGGGGACTTTCCTGATAGCTGCATTGATTTATACTTCACACAGTAAGCCTTAGCTATTACATATGTAAGTTTATAACACTGTGTCATGGTCCTAATCCCAATCAGACCCAGCATTATTTCTCTCTACATCAATCTGCCACCCTGGAAGTTTGATAACACGTCATCCTGAGGTACTTATTCTCTTTGGACTGGATCTCTTTTTAAACGATTTGTATTATTTTTTAAATTATGCATCTGTATATGTGTGCATGAGTGTGGAGGTGCCCGGATGGCAGATTCCCTTGAGATGGGGTTACAGCTCATGGTGAGGATCCTGGGAATAGAACTCTTTTCCTCTGCAAAAGTAGTATGTGCTTTTATCTGAGCCATTTATCTGGCCTCACCAACATGAGCTCAAGTTCACCATGTGGAGCTTGAACCCAGGATTTCCTGTCATGGATAAATTATTGAACAATGGTATGAATTCTGTTTGACACACCTTCAGTCTGCTTCCACATCGGGGCATGCGAGTCTTTGTTGCAAAGTGTGCCTTCATATTTGGGTAACGTTCCAGAGTATAATGATTGGGTCCTGTGGGAAGCATGTATTTAACAGTTTATAATCTCCCAGATTGGTTTACAAGAGCTATAATGTCACTTTCTACCCTGGCAGCAATGGATGAAGATTCTAGTTGTGTCACTTCCTTGTCGACTTTGGCCCTGAGCATCTGTCTCTGACTGCAGCCACATGGTGTGCACTGCTGTCCTCATGGGGTCAACTTGTCATTCACTAGTGGACAATGCTTATAAACCTATTTCCTGTGCTCATTATCAAACAATTTGCTTTCATTATGAACTTCTTACTCTAAACTTTTGCCAATTAAAATATCGTCTTTTGGTGTATTATTCCTATCACTGCATTCTGTCTCCCCTCCCAGGAAGCCGCACACCCATGGCCATTTTTAAGTTCCCTGACTTCTCTGAATTTTCTAGCTAAAACATGCATATCTGAGAACCCAAAGCTAGCATCAGACGATGAGAGAAAACATGTGCTACTTGTCTTTCTGGGTCTGGGCTACCTCACTCAGGAGGATTGTGGGAAGGCAGGGCAGAGGGGATATGTAGAGGGATAACTATCACTAAAGATCTGTGGAAAAGCCCTATGGAAGCCTATACAGTGTATACATACATGATATATAAAGAGATTAAAAGGAATTACCTTATAACAGGGGGATGAATTACCCCTACTAGACACCACAGGCTAGCACCCCCATGTATATAATTCATGAGGTTGGGTGGGGAATAGTAGTAAGTTACAGATAGGGGACAAGATCTAAATAAAATAAAAATGTATTGAATGAAATTGACAAAATTAAATTAAAAATGAAAAATCATCTTTGTTATTTAATTATAAGACATTTTTATATGTTTTAGATCCAACGTATCTGTCAGATATACACCTTTGAAATACTATTCTTCCACTTGATCTTGAAGTATTTTTTTTTTGCGGGGGAGACAGAGTCTCACTATGTAAATGAGGCTAGCTTCACACTTGCTCTGTAGCTGGGGCTGGCCTGGAGCACCAATCCTTCTGCTCCAAGTGCTGGGATTACAGATCAGAACCACCATACCCAGCCTCTCCTAAGTTTTATGCTATGAATTTAATAGTTGTAGTTCTGAATGTAGGTATATGATGAGTTTTGAGTTCTATATAAAGCATTCATTAAAGCCCATTTTTATTATTTATGTGTGGGTATCCAACTGTGCCAAGATTATTTGCCATAGACTGTATTTTTGCCTTTAATTGCTTTAACTATAAATATATGAGTTTTTTGGGGTTATCCCTCTCTATTGATCTGTTTATACTATGTCAATAGTATACTGTCTTAATTACTCTAGGTTTAAGTTTTGAAATCAGAGAGTTAACTATTCAATTCATTCTTCTATACTACTTGAGTCTTCTGTTTCCTGTACCTTTCTAAATATTAGGGCCAAACTATGACTTTTTACTTTTTTAAAAAGACTTTTGGTATTTTGATAGAGATTACATTACAATTTCCAGTTTAATATTCAGCCTTCTACAAATATGGTTTGTCACAAATAGAGTGTGTCCTGGTTTATTAAATTTTTCTTGGCAATGTTTGATAGTTTTCAGTTTCAAGCATTCTGCTTTTGTTGAATTTGTTCCTGAGTATTTTTATTCCCTTGGGAAGAGAATAGTTTCATTAATTTATTTCCATATTTTTACATTTATGGCAGAGAAATATATTGTAAATATTTTATTCACATTTCTGCTCTGTGAAATACTGGATCTCAATGGTCATTTTCATGAACCTATAAATGTTTTGATCACCATTGTCTATTGCCCCCTGTGGTTCCCCTTCTTCTTCCTCTAAGGATTTCCCTCTAAACTTCCCTGAGGTTCTTCATTTGAGAGAAAATGTGACGCTTGTATTTCTAGCTTGTTTTGCTTAATGTGATGATCTCCAGTTCTATCTACTTTCCTGCAAATGAAAAGATTTTATTAATCTTTCTGACTGAATTTTAATTCTATTATGCAAATCTACCTATCTTCGTTATTCAGTCATACCCTGAGAGGTACCCAGGCTGGTGCCATAATTTGTCCATAGTGAAAAGTGCCAAGACAAACCTCGACAGACAGACACCTCTACTGTGTGCTTACATTGTTCTCATGCATAAATTCTATATCTTCGACCTTGTATAGCTCATGTTTTAGTTCTGGAATTTATGTTGCAAACTCCTTCAGTTTTTTTCTGTACAAGACTGAATTTCTCTGAAGCACGGCTTCATTTGTTTCTTATTTACATTTTTTATTTTTGAATTGATAAATAAGACATTAAGATTATACATTATTAATAAGGATATATATATATAACAGAGTTATATACATAGACATATATATATATATATATGTGTGTGTGTGTGTGTGTGTGTATACTTACATACACTAAATGATGTTAAATCAGACTGAGCACATGTTCCCTGTACTCTAATCATTTTTTGTTGTGAAAATGTTCAAACTCCTCTCTTCCAGCCTTGCGAATGCACAGTGGGAGAATCATTATCATCTCCAGTTACCCTGTTATGAAACAGCACACCTGAGCTTCTTGCTCTGAACAGAATATATTAATAACTCTCTCCCAACCTTCCTCTCCTCAGTGTCTGATCACCTGAATTCTCGGCTTCTATGACATCAAGGATTTTAGATTCCACATTGCATGAATTCATGCAGGTTTGTCTCCTGTACAGTGTAGCCTTAAGCATCCAAAAGGAAAGTATAACCAGAAACAAATAATTAGTAAGTGGCTTGTTTTAATTTAGGGATATCTGGTCCCTCCCCCAGTCACTGGACTCCACCCCTTGCACTGTTTATGCCATAGGTTGATGGGTACTTCAGCTCTACCTCGGCCATGAATGAACACCAGCATGCAGATTTTTCTTTATCATACTGATTTCATTTCCTTTGTATCTACACACAACTGTTGGGATCTTGATATTGGGGTTTATAGAGTATTAATATTTTTTGTTGCTGTGGAAAAATACTTGACAAGGAGCCAGGGACTCCCTCCACCCCCCAAAACCTGAGGACCAGATCCTCAACTGACCTTGAGAAAACAAAAACCTAGGTTAATCTGGGCTAACAGTGTAGTCTTAAGCATCCAAAAGTAAAGTATAATCAGAAACAAATAATTAGTAAGACCTGAGAAATTGTACTTTAGGTATAAAACTTGAGATCTCAGTAATAAGACAAAAAAGAGCACAGTTGTTTTGCCTGTCTTACTGGCAATTGCAGCTTTTGCCATTCTTCAAAGACATGAGACACAGCTTTTCAACCTTCCAATATGGACTTCCAATATGACATCTTTCAGCTTAATAAAGAAAAAAGAAGGAAATCATAAGCTGAAGATGCTAAAACCTATGGTGTCTGAAGGAAGTCTAGGAAGTGCCTGGAGAATATAAAGAATTCAACATTAGAATCATAGGGACCATTGGTGAGATGTGAGGGAACACAGAGAATGAATGGAAAACCAATTCAGAAATGAATGAGAAATTCACCAAGAGACATAATAAGAAGTAGAAATCTTCAACTAAAAAGAAAAGAAAACCTAATATAGATTTCCCACAACAGGCTGGAACAGGGAGAAGGACAGCTTCTAAACTCGAGAAGGAGAAGTTGTAGCGGCAGGTGTGCGGCCCTTGCTGTTGGTGACCTGCAGCTAAGGCTCAGTAAGAACCTCACTGTAGAGAACGAAGTCTGAGCAAACTATTAAAAGAGAACTTTCCTGTGTACAGAGGAATTTTAGTAGGCAAGACACGCAGACGGGGGATGGGGTCCTCCTGTATGCTATGATTTGGTGGAAATATGGGTGGAACATGGCGGTGTTGGTCTGCCTTTTCTTACAGCTGGCAGTATGCAAGGGGAAACAGTGCAGATTAAATCTTAAGAGCTCCTCCTAAGAACCCAACTTGAAGAACCCACTGAAAAGAGTCTGTGAGAAGAGAGAAAGTGGGGTAGAAGCTATAGAAGATGTCCATGAGCCAACTTTTAATACTGAGAAGGGAATACTGAATACTGGCATAAAGTAGGGGGCTTTAATAATGACCCCATACAGGAAACTTATGCTCTTCAGAGAATACTTTGCTTCCAAACTGCTTGAATTAGGAAATGTTTTTAAATAAGAAATGAGTCAGTCACAGCTTGGCTGATGACCGTCTGGGAAAGGGGGTTGGATTTGTCTGAGTACCAGAGAAGAGAAACCAATAGAAGAGAGACCAAGGAAAAGAACTGCTTATCCCTCCATGAGACAAAAGCAGCATAATCTGAGAGAATCTGAGGGAAATCAGTGCCTCATGGGCTGGCTCATTTGAGCCTTCATGGACAACGGAGGAAAGGCAGGCATCGTTGAGGGACCTGGACCTGACAGAGGCAGTGTTTGACCATAAGTTTAGGCAGACCAGGCTGTGGAGTTGAGAGTGAACGTAATTCAGTAGGAACCTTGGGGCTGTCATGGGCCTTCAGGCCTTTGCTGAGCCCCATACTGAGACATGCTCTTCACAAGGTTGCAGAGGACCTGGTGGACCACAGTAACTTACCCTGGGATATAAATCAGGTTTGTATGGTGGTAAGTCATTCAGGATAGGAGGAAGAAAAGGAAAGGCAGATGACAGAAGCGGTCCTGGCCACTCAGAAACAAATGTAACAAGAACTATGTGAAGCTAAGCTTGTTAGGAATGAAGCACTGACAGGAGGGCAAGTGCTGTTCTGGTGAGCTTCCCATTGATTTTAAAACAACTGTTCACCCAGGGATGTGAATAGCAGAATGGAAGAAGTAACCTCTAACAGGTAATTATCTTTCTAGAATATGTTGTGAGGGATGTCGAGTATTCTCCTAGCCCAGAGCCCTTCCAGTAGCCACGTGTAGTAGACTCGGAGGCAATGGTCTCTCAGCAGCCCAGGGCCTGTCAGAACCTGGGAACCAACTGGCTCAAACAGCAGTAGCAGCAGGTGAGGCTCTCCTTGACCCCAGATTCACTGATCATTGTGAGCTAGCCCATCTAAGCCCATTGGTGACAGACAGACATGCTATGACTACATAGCAGTGTCCTGGGATGAGGAAGCAGGACCACTCATGAAGAGAGACAGTGGGGATCCGAGAGGTAAATAAACAGCGTCTCCCATCCTTGTGGATATGTGTAACATTGCTCTTTTCATAAAATAATTGATACACATGATGAGATCCTTTCCTGCCACATCTGACCCCACCTGAGCTGCTGGATCCTGACACCAATGATCACTTGCTTGGAACAGATAATGGTAGACTTTCAGAGATTCTGCACATCCCCTAGAAAAAGGTTTAATTATATAATGCTAATCTTTGAGAGTTTTACACATTTGGAAACATATCTGGAAGAACAGTGAAAATAGCAGTCGAAGAGATTGAACAAAGCCCTGCATGGGGGGAAAAGGCCTTTCCTCTCAGAAGCTGTACGGTTATTGGGTGAAAAGTCCAGTGTTGGGTCGACTACCACGCTGTTAGTTGTGGTCAGAGATGCCGCTGAGGGTCCGAGAAGCTATTTTTTTGCTATTGTCATTGCTGTTGGTTGCATGTCAAAACTTGACAGAGAGGCCAGGAGGCCATTGGTGAAGGTGAAGCCTCAGTCACAACAAGAACCCCAGCATATTGGAGATGCCCTAGTTGGGCTGACCACCAAGGGCAGCAGCAGGTGTGGAGTGGAGCCAACTGGAGCCCATCAGGCAAGAGATCTGTGCTGTGGACAGCAGAGCCAGAGAAATGGAATTGCCTAAGCCCTGGGAGCCCAGAAGATGGCGAGTGAATCCCAGACATCAGACACTAAGCTATGCTGCTAGACTTTGGTTTTGCTTAAATATGACTCTTCCCTCTGGAAATAAGGCAGTGTGTAACTTGTTTTGGATGCTATAGGAGCCCGTAGTTAAGAGAGTATGAACAGATCCTGGGACTTTTAAAGTTGTACTGTGTTTTACATTGTGTTATTAACGAGATCTTGGGGACAAAGAAAGGGAAGATTCTGGTTTAAAGGGATGTATTTTCGTGTCGAGGTTGAAAAAAGGTAGAATACCCTCTTTGGCTTGTGGTGTCAACTTGACACATCTAGGAAGAGGGAACCTCAGTGGGGGAATTTCCCATAATGGATTGGCCTGTAGGTGTCTGTGGGGCATTTTCTTAATTGTTGAGTGATGTGGGAGGGCCCAGACCACTGTGAGCAACTCCAGCCCTGGGCATGTGGTTCTGAGTTGTACAAGAAAGCAGGCCAGAGGAGCAGGTCAGTAAGCAGGGGCTCCACTGTGTGCTTCAGTTTTTGCCCTGAGCTTTTGCCTGACTTCTCTCAAGATGAGGTGTCCAAAGTCTTTGTGGTTAGATTGTTTTGTCATAGCCACAGAAAGAAAACCAGGATACACACATTAAAAAACAGCTCACTCAACAGCAACCAAACACATAGTTTTCTCATGAACACATGGAACAGTTTCCTGGGCATCACAAGTCTTAATAAATAAAAAATATTACATCATACATTATCTTCTCAGAGCATATAGGAATAAAACGACAAATCAATAAGAATAATGAAAACTGCAAAAATGCCTGGAAATTGAATAATAATAATAATAATAAGTACTAACCAGCAGTTAATCGAAGAAATTAAAAGGAAATTAAAGATTTCTAGAAACAAATGGAAGTGACAATACAGTGTCTTAAATTCTGCCAGATACAGCAGAAGCTGTATGTAATAATTACACACATTAAAAAGTCAGAAGATTCTAACTAATGATCTAAATGTTAAAGACAATACTAAGCCCACAGTAGAATGCAGGAATGAAGATCAGAACAAACAAAACCCAAACTAATAAAATTGCTTTGGAGCCATTGCTTCATTAATTAGTGTTGACAAAACTCAGGCTCATTATGAAAATCAAGCAGGACGTTAAATGAAGAGAAAATTGGACAAGATCCACCACCACACTCTAGTTGTGTGTCTTAGATGACCAACATCAGCAGTTTGGAACTTTTGCTTTTACACTTTTAGCTGCAATCAAAACATATCAAAATGTACATGAGAAGCATTTATTTTATAAAAAAAAATGGATTGTGATATTTGCTTTATCCACTCCCAAATTTGTAAATTCCAAAGCAGTAATTATGAATATTGATACACCTGGCATGACCACACTCTGCTATTATAAAGTCTATATTAGACTTCTTCACGATATTTAATTGAATTCTTATTCTCATTCCATGTTGATAAGTTTTATTGGTCAACTTGCCACAACTTAGAATCACTGGAGAAAACAGTCTCAACTGAGGAATTTTCTCGATCAGTTGCCCTGCGGCTATATCTGTGGGGGATTATTTGATTGTTAGTTGAGGTGGGAAGATCTGTTGTGAAAAGTGAGAAGTAGATCTCCATAACCTTGAACTCCACGTGAGTGGAAAAAGCTAGCCTAACATCAGCAAGGAGCAGGCAGCACGGGTGAGTTTGTTCTTCTGTGGCAGATGTGATGCGACTATCTTCTTCCTTGATTTCCCCCAAACGATGAATTGGTAGCTATGTTCTTATAGGGCACCCTTTTGTTCAAGGTGGTTATAGCAGCAACAGAATCAGACTAGAACGCTTCTGATAAAGAACACGATTGACATGTCCATTTAATGGCGAGGAAACGGATTAAGAGGTCAGATCCTCTGTCTGGGGTCGGGACATCGCAGTGGGGGTGTGGAGCCCACATTCAGTCCCTGTCTGTGCAATGAGAAAGCAGAGACCTGTCTCGGTTGACAAGAGAGGATAGGGGAGGTGCGAGTGACAGCAAGAGAGAGAAAGGGAAAGGGACATTGAGGAAAGCCAAGAGGTAAAACTGAGGCCCAGCGATTCACTGGACACCTGGATTGAAGGAGAGGAGATGGCTGGCTGGTAAAAGCGCAGGGGAGAGGTGTGCACAGAGAAGCGCCTCTCCTTCCTGCTCAGCCTTTTTTTTTTTTTTTTTTTTTTTTTTTTTGTTCATCTTTTACAAGAAAACCATTTGATCCCTTGTGGAGCTAGGTGTGGTAGTGCACGCATGTAATCCCAGCACCCCAGAGGTGGAGGTAGGAAGATCAAGAGTTCAAGGTCATCCTCAGCTACGTTCAAGGCTGTGCTGAATTACGTAGACCCTGTCTACTAAATTTTTTTAAAGATATAATTTGGGATGCATAACAATGTTAGAGTCCAGCTGGTGGTTGGTCCAGAGACTCCTACTGAAGTTTTGCCAGAAATATGCTAGTATTAGGGGGTCTCATCTTTGAGTTTTCTTCCCCATTTCTGAATTTAATGAGGGGAAACGGATGTTTAATCAATGCTGGTGGAACCAAACAGTGGCCACTGAATTGTGATGCTCTTGAAGAATTTTGCCAGGGAGGTGAGGGATTTCTCTGTGTCTGTCAGACATTGGCCCATGATGAGGTAGAAACAGGTTGTCAGGACAAAGGAGATCTGTAAACACAGAAGGTGTGAGGGGAGACACTGGGCTGTCTGACACGGCCAATGGAGTTCCTGTGGACAAATGCTGCTGCAGTTGGGAACCTGAGACTCTCCAGGCCAGTATACGTCTCCCATGCAGAAGTGTATGGATTGATTATATTCTCTTGAACTGTGATTTAGTAACATGTGTAGGTAATGTAGTAGCAGATGGTTATGTTTTTCTCCTGTACCCTGGGACTTTCTAGAAGCTTGGAGAAGCATGCATCACTGTGGCATTTTGGAAGACAGAGCGAGAGGCTGTGCTGAAGGGTCCACAAACAAATTGGTCCGATATTGCAGCCATGTTAGACTGTCATAAGCAATATTCCCATTGCGCTGGTGGACAGAGTACTGCTTTCAGGAGAGCCTTGTGATCAGGCCCAGGGCTCTAAATTATATCTGATGTTAGTTATGTCTCAGCAAGGTAAGTAAGACAGAGCCTGGGCATGAAGAAGTCCAGCTAGGGTCCTCTGGAATGTTCACAAAGACAAACCATGAGAATCGAAGATATACTTAGGGTGATATAGTAAAAATGGATTAACTGATATATTAAAATGGATTAATGAGATGGCTCAGTGGCTAAAGGTGCTTGCTGCCAAGGCTGCCAAGCTGACTTCAATCTCTGGGACCCACAGGTGGAAGGAGAGAACTCTGCCAAGTTGTCCACACACACACACACACGCACACACACACACACACACACACACCACACACACGCACACAAAGTAAATAAAAAATAAATGGAATTTTAAAACCTTAAGTGGATCGGCGGGGAAATGGATGCTGGGAAGGACCAGGCCTGCATTGATCTCCTCCCGACTGTCTTGCAAACAACGACTGCGCATCAAGCTTTCCCAGAAGCTCAGGGACTTGATGGTGCTTGGCTGAGCTACAGCCTGGGACCCCCAAAGCCTGGCCAATAGCTCTTGACAGGATCAGCTTTTCCACAAAATAAAGAGTTCTAAATGACATCATTTCTGTGGACGTCTACAGTCTAATAAGCTTGGATTAAATGGCAATGTCTCTTGCTGGAAACGGCTTCCCGGCACTGTTTATCAGCGATGCTACTGTTTTAAGACTTACTCCCATGCAACTTCAAGGTAACATCTGTCAAACACTATCTCATTTTTTATTATGTCGACTGCGGCAATGATGTCATGGTTATGGAGGAGCAGATATATTTACAGAGTGCTCTGCGGACTGGAGACTGAAGAGATACAATGATTACAACTTCCAATGTTCCTGGCTGTAAAGGTCTAATTTATTTTGTTGTTGTTGGTGGTTTTCTGAGGCAGGGTCTCACTATATATCCATGGATGGCCTAAAACTTGCTACTGAGATCAGATGCAGAGAACTGCCTTCCTCTCCCTCTTGAGTGCTGGGACTAAGGGCATGCACCACCACACCCAGTTGTAAAGACCTACTTTTAATGTGATTGGTTCACAGTAAAATCGTCATTTTCACAAAGATCATCTTGACGACTTTGCCTCTGCTAAATACACGTAGGATTATAAGTTTAAAGACTCCCAAGTTTCCCTCCAGGGCACACAGGATCTGGTTCCTGCCCGCAGCTTCCGTTTCCGCCAGCGCCTCTGTCTTCGGTCAGGCAGTGCAGGCTTCAGATCTCCAGCATTTCTGACCTTGCCTTCCTCAGCCTCTCAGGATGTGACGTTCATTTCCGCCTGCTCCGCCGTCCACCCCCACATCCCTTCGGTGACTCATCTTGTGTGAAGTAACCTCCAGCTTTTGCTCAGTTTCACCCCAGTCACGTCGCAGTGCTCAGCTTCTCCATCTGTTGCTGACTCCCCAGGAGCCTTGTACAGACTCTGCAAAGGATTTCTTCTGCTTCCTTTTCTCCTTCATCTTTAAGACAAGGAACTTGCATTCTAACGTCTTTTTATCTCTAATTATGTGTATGTATGTGCATGAGTGTGCGCATGTACAGGCACTGACTGCGGAGACCAGAAGGGGGCATCCCTCAGATATCCTGGAGTTATAGGCTGTTGTACGCTACCTATTTGAACCCGCGTCCTCTGTAAGAGCAGTACATGCTCTTAACTGCTGACCCATCTCTCCAGCCCCAGATTCCAACTTCTTAATCTCTAACATGGTCCCTGTGCTGGATAGCTTTAGTGTCACCTGGGTTGAGGGAGCCTCGATTGGGGAATTGGCTCCATTGGACTGGCCTATGGCCACGTCTGTGGAGTATCGTCTTGATTATTGGGCAGTGTGGGAGGGCCCAGCCCACTATGGGTGGTGCCACCCTGGGCAGGTTGTTGTGTACTGTATTAGAGGGCAGGGTGGGCATGGGTCAGGGGAGCAAGCCAGTGAATAGCATTCCTCCATGGCTTGTGCTTCAATTCCTGCCTCCAGGGTCCTGCCCTGAGCTCCTGCCTTGGGCTCCCTAAGTGATGAACTGTGACCCAGGAGATGTAAGCTGAATAAACCCTTTCCTCCCCAAGTTGGTGTTAGCCAGAGTGTTTTGTCACAGCAATGGAAGAGAAACTAGAACAGTCCCACATCACTTAGATTATAGTCTAAGGCCCTTAGCACAGCCTGTGTGACTGGACCCTCACAATGCATATGGGCCTCCCTGTAAACCCCGCTGCTCCTCAGGGGCCTCCCACCACGGGGGCCTCCCTTTCATTCTTTGTAGGAATTACACTCTGTATAGGACATGTGATGGTCTCTTTCCTGGGAAGATCAACCTCATCCTGAAACCACTCAATTCCTGCTATCCAGGTCCCATCCAGACCCTTTTCAACAAGTGTTTCTCAGTTTTCTGTCAGAGTTTTACCACTCCTAGGAAGTAATCTTCTTTTGCATAGGATGAACCAGTGTATTTGGTGGTTAACAATACAGCCCTGAATCACATTGCCTGAGACTGACTTAGACTCAGACTGAGCCTTAAGAGAGCTTCCTGAACTTACTTTCTTCCTCTTTAAAGTGAATATAAGAATTGTGCCATCCTCAGAAAGCTACTCAAAGGATGTTGATAACTGGTGTGAAGGGCTCCACACAGTGCCTAACATGAGGGTGTGCTTAATAAATAACAGCTTTTATTTGCTTCCTTCTAACATTTACTATCATAGATTTGTGTGCCTTCCTTGAAGCCCACCTTTTCATGTTTAGAGGATAATAAAGCTCTTAAATGCTCATTGATGCATGTGTGTGTGTGTGTGTGTGTGTGTGTGTGTTGGTGCACATGTGTGCATGGGTGAGAGTGTATGTGCCTATGGAGGCCAGAGAAAAATGTTGGATGTTATTCCCCAAGTTCCATCAACATTATTTTCTTAGGTCTCTCATTGCCCTTAAATCTTACTGGTGGGCTTGGCTTGCTGGCCAGTGAGGCCTAGGGCTTTCTTGTTTTTATCCTCTACCTGCACCACCATGCCTTGCTTTAAAAAAAAAGTATTGAATTTTATTTGTTGTTGTTGTTGGTGGTGGTGGTGGTGTAAAAGTGTGCAAGCACTTGTACAAGTGCTTGTGGAGTCCAGAGGACAACTTTCAGTTCTCTTATTCCATCATGAGGGTCCCAGGGATTGAACTCGGGTGACCAGGGTTGGAATCAGTGTCTTTCCCCCTGAACTGTCTCACCAACCCATGCCTTGCTTTTACTAGTGGGGTTCTGGGAGATTGATCCTCATGCTTTCAAGATGCACACTTTAGAAATTAAGACCCTCGGATCCTACCGATCTTAAGAAATCACTTTTCTGGTTCAAGAATTGTTTCTTGGGCCTGGAGAGATGGCTCAGTGGTTAAGAACACTGGCTGCTCTTGCAGAGGACCTACATTTGGTTCCCAGCATCCACATTGTGGCTAACAGCCATTGCTATGTATAACTCCAGTTCCAGGAGATCTGACAGCCTCTTCTGAGCTTTGTGGAGACTGCACAACACAGGTGCACTTACATACATACAGGCAGCACACTCTTACACATAAAATTAAAAAATAATAAACATTTGACAATCCTTTTTCTGTTATTGTTATCAAGCATCTATGCTCCATTTGAAGATTGCCTTGGGAGATTTTAGTACATCACAAATTGCCCCTCAATGTATGTAGATTTCTCATATGAGATTGTGATCCATGACCTTATAAATCCTACCATTTTTCCTCCTTCTACAAATAAATGAGCTTCTATCTCCCTTTTATTTTTTTAATTTTATTAATTTATTTTTGTATGTGTATGAATGTACTGTCTGCATGCAGGTCTGTGCACCTATGTCGTGCAATGCCGTGGAGGTCAGAAGAGGGTGTCGGATTCCCCTGGACCTGGAGTTCTCCTGGAATTGGAGTTACAGACGATTCTCAGCTGCCATGTGGGTACTGGGGATCGAACCTGGGTCTCCTGCAAGAGCGGTTGGCGCTCTTAACCGCTAGGCCATCCCTCCAGCCCCTATCACCCTTTTCCTTAGTGGCAACTGTTCCTACCTTGGAGGTGGCTTTCTGGCCAGCACCCCAAACCTTACACTTCACACTTCCATCCAGGTTTTAGAACTGAAGTGAGCTCATCGCCCTCTTCTCTGTGCACAGTCATTCCTGCAAGCTTGCTTTATGGAACTCAGAGGAATCTGGAAGTGCAGTCCAGAAGTGATGTAAGTTCACAGTTGAGGGGAATCAAATGGTCAGGTACCCTGTGGGGAGAAAACACAGACACTGATGGAGGCTGTCCACTCATCTGCAGAGACTCTTCTGGTTCTCACTGTCCCAGCACCCTCCCCTCCTTTCACACTATCAACACCCATCTGTCAGCTTCACATGGTGCTGGGGTGGGCAAGGCTCTTTTCTGAGTGTAGGAAAAAGACAATACTCCACTGTGATGGAGATGACAGACTGTGGATCCTTCCAGCCAAGAAACAGAAAAGTGATTTGTGGACTCAAAATTGTGTCTTGAGCTTTTAAAGGTGGTTGTTTTCAACAATGGCTGAGCTTGTCAACACCTTAGCTTCAGCGGGAATTCTGCTTCAGGTTGCTGAGGCCACTGAAATGAGATAGGAATAGGAAGGCAAGGCAAAACAACAAACCCAAGTTAGTAAAGGGTGAAGAAAATGGTAAAAATATGCAGATTTTAGGACTCTCCATCAGGGACACTTAATGCTTGCCTGCAGATGGGAGGTGGGGTGGGTGGAATGGTCGAGATGTAGAGGACTGAATCTTAGAATAATAAGGACCTTACCTTTAGGGGAGGCAAGGGGGACATTCACTCAGTGGAATGCTTAGAGATGTAGAATGTTATTCTTAGAAGCATGAGGAAGTTTCTTTCCTTTGTTGTGGGACAGGGTGTTGTGCATTCCAGACTACTCTCAACACACAGTCCTCCTGCCTCTACTTCCCAAATGCTAGGATTACAGGTACACCCCAAGACATCATTTGATGCGTGCTGGGGATCCAGGTGAGCAATCACGCATGCTAGGCAAGCACACTTCCAGTGTTCCTAGCCCACAAAAGCATGATTTTGACAAAGCCATGCCCAGGCCTAGGCTTCAGGAACCAGGAAGCCTGCTCCCACCAGAGCTAAGGATTGTATCTTATCTTGGGAAGGATCTCTAGGGGTCCACGCTGTGGCAAGTGTTCTCACTCATCAATTACACCCACCCTTCCCTTTCCCTGCTGCACTCTCTCGCTTTGCTGGACTCTATCTCCTCCCACTGTGACCACCAACTAGACTGTCCAGTCAACACCCTGCTGCCCTAATGATTTTGTCATGCTCACTGAAAACTGGCCAGGGTCACAGCACAGGCCTCAGCATGACAGGCTCAGCTAAGCCGGGGCTACTCCAGCACTGAGGGCCCCGGCGAGTTCTCTGAACCACTCGGCTCTTTAATCAACACTGGTACATAGAGGTTGCTCGAGAAAAGCCCATGTAATAACAACCAATAGCTCCTAAGGATCTGGGCTCTTAATGAAACCCCATCCTTTCCTTCCCCAGAGGGAGGGAAGACTTGTTGGTTTCCTCTTTCAATTATTTTTCCAGTCTATTAAATTGTCACAGCCTCTGTGTCTCTGCAAGTGGTGACTGTCATCGTAGCTCATCTCCTGGAGACTGGGAGCTGTGGCACTGGAAGGGGATACTTTCTGAGTCTGGTTCCCCATCACAGGAAAGAAAGTGAGGACGGAGATGCTCGAGGCAGTGGATATTCTGAAGAGATTTCTAACACAAGCCAAAGGTAGAAAGAGGGTGTGGATGTCATTTGGTTATGTAAAATATGCGATTTTGATCCACAGAGTGGTTCATCTTCTCCTGCAGCTTGGTTTCCTGGGATGATTACCTTCCCAAGAACTCCATGTCATGTATGAAGCAAAGCATTCAAAGATGTGCAAATCTGTGTGTCATGGGGAAACATGGCAGAGAATGAAGAATTAACTCGAATTTTAGAAAAAATGTGCTACAGACAGCGGAGGTAGGGAGCAGGTTGCAAGTTTCTTTGCTCTTATTAACCAGTTTGTAAAGCTTCTTTGTCTTAGATCAGTAATGGTAATTTTAAGCCATTATAGTCTGATGGGCACCATATCAGTTACTGTGATCAAATATCTGACAAGAAGCAGTGTAAGGAGGGGTTTAGTTAATCAGCTAGTTACTTTAAAATGTATTTTGTTTTAATTATGTGTGGGGTGCTGTGCATGTGTGCAGGAGTTCAGAGTCCAGGAGACGGTGTTAGATCCTCTGGAGCTGGAGTCACAGGAGGTCGTGAGCTGCTTGTTGTGAGTGCTGGGACTGAGCTCAGGTCCTCTGCACAGGCAGTGTGTACTTCTAGCTGTGGCATCGGGCAGAGCTTATTTTGGTTCACTATTTGAGAGTACGATAGTTAATACTGTCAGCTTGGTAGGACCTAGAATTGCCTGGAAGACAGACATCTGGGCACATCTTTGGGAGAGTTTCTAAACTGGGACAGCTGAATTGGGAGGACCCACCATAGTGTGGGCGGCACCACCCAATGTGCTGAAGTCCTGGACCATGAAAGCTGCCCCACTGATCTTCGTGCTCATTTGGAGAACTAATGGAGTTCTCAAATTCATCTACCACGATCTAGAGCCTTCTCTTCTAAGTCAAAGACACCCTGTATCTGTATCTTAGCAAAGGGCAACCCCATCCTTCTAGCTGGCTAAAGCATTCTGTACAGTCACTTATGGTTTGAGTGTGTGCACATGTGTGTCTCTGTGTGTGCATGTATGTCTGGGTGTGTGTGCACATACGTGTTGTGTGTGTATGTATAGGCTATATGTCAACCATTTCTCTACTTACCCAGAACTAGGACTACATGCATTTGGCACCCTGCAGTACTTTCCTACATAGGTTCTGGGGATAAAAGCAGGTTTTCATTGTAGCCTGGCCACACAGTTCCCACTGAGCTGTCTCCTCAGTACTGAGGCTTTCAGGGCAGGTTACCTCTCCCATCTCCGTGGTATGCCCAGCAGTGGCTTTGCGACCACACCACCATCGCATCTGGCCTGGATGCTGCAGTTGCCTGTCTGATTCCGTCCTCACATCTTCCATCTGTGTTCCATCCTCACCTCTTCCATCCAGTTATGTCTTCACCTCTTCCATCTGCATTCCATCCTCACCTCTTCCATCTGAGTTCCGTCCTCACCTCTTCCATCTGCATTCCATCCTCACCTCTTCCATCTGTGTTCCATCCTCACCTCTTCCATCCAGGTTCTGTCCTCACCTCTTCCATCTACATTCCATCCTCACCTCTTCCATCTGCGTTCCGTCCTCACCTCGTCCATCTGAGTTCCATCCTCACCTCTTCCATCTGACTTCCATCCTCACCTCTTCCATCTGCGTTCCATCCTCACCTCTTCCATCCATGTTCCATCCTCACCTCTTCCATCCACGTTCCATCCTCACCTCTTCCATCCGAGTTCCATCCTCACCTCTTCCATCTGTGTTCCATCCTCACCTCTTCCATCTGTGTTCCATCCTCACCTCTTCCATCTGTGTTCCATCCTCACCTCTTCCATCTGAGTTCCATCCTCACCTCTTCCATCTGAGTTCCATCCTCACCTCTTCCATCTGAGTTCCATCCTCACCTCTTCCATCCGCGTTCCATCCTCACCTCTTCCATCTGCGTTCCATCCTCACCTCTTCCATCTGAGTTCCATCCTCACCTCTTCCATCTGCATTCCATCCTCACCTCTTCCATCTGCGTTCCATCCTCACCTCTTCCATCTGCGTTCCATCCTCACCTCTTCCATCTGAGTTCCATCCTCACCTCTTCCATCTGAGTTCCATCCTCACCTCTTCCATCTGCGTTCCATCCTCACCTCTTCCATCTGCGTTCCATCCTCACCTCTTCCATCTGAGTTCCATCCTCACCTCTTCCATCTGAGTTCCATCCTCACCTCTTCCATCTGAGTTCCATCCTCACCTCTTCCATCTGCGTTCCATCCTCACCTCTTCCATCTGAGTTCCATCCTCACCTCTTCCATCTGCGTTCCATCCTCACCTCTTCCATCTGAGTTCCATCCTCACCTCTTCCATCTGCGTTCCATCCTCACCTCTTCCATCTGAGTTCCATCCTCACCTCTTCCATCTGCGTTCCATCCTCACCTCTTCCATCTGAGTTCCATCCTCACCTCTTCCATCTGCGTTCCATCCTCACCTCTTCCATCCGTGTTCCATCCTCACCTCTTCCATCCATGTTCTGTCCTCACCTCTTCCATCTGAGATCCATCCTCACCTCTTCCATCTGAGTTTCATCCTCACCTCTTCCATCTGCGTTCCATCCTCACCTCTTCCATCCACGTTCCATCCTCACCTCTTCCATCTGAGTTCCATCCTCACCTCTTCCATCTGAGTTCCATCCTCACCTCTTCCATCTGAGTTCCATCCTCACCTCTTCCATCTGCGTTCCTCTCAGAAAGCAGGTGAGACCTTAGCTGATGTCACATGCCTCTCCAAATCTCTGACCTTATTTCTTAGTTGCACTGGCTTTGACACAACGGCCTTCTTCCCGGGTCTCTTGGCTGTTCTCTCCATGTAGAAAGCTCCTTCCCAGACAACTGTTCTCATTTCCTCCTTCACATTCACCACATAGCTCTGTAATTATTTAAAATGGAGCTACCTCTGGTGTATATTTGCATCATCTACTCTCCTTTCAAGGATTATTTTCTACATTCTGTTGGTTGTGCTTTAACGTACTTCATAATTTAATTATGTGTGTTGTTTCAGAACCTTTCCCCATAATAGGATGGAAATTCCTTGAAAGCATTTTTGTCTGTGTCTTCCCCACTGTATTGTGGGGTGACGAGTGGCTGGCGAGTGAATGAACCATCTTCATAGTCCTTACCTACAGAGTAGGGAGCTGGGTACAGCAGACAGGCTGGCAGGCAGCTGCCCTGGGTCAGTGCTGGAGTTACACTGACTGCCACACTGGCTGCAATGTTCACATTCACATGTGGAGGACATAAGAGACTTTCTGAAGACAGAGGACTTGGGTTCAGATTCTGTCTCTGGCATTATGAGCACTTTCAATGAGTTTCTAAAACATAGGAGAGGGTCTCATAAGTTGGTACCCACAAGGCAGTCAGATCAGTGCCTGTTATAGGGTTAAGGCTCGAACCATGTAAATGACAGAACAATAAAACAATAATGATGACTATGATGATAACGTGTGTGTACATGTTCATGTGTATGTGTGTATCTATGTGGGTACACATGCTGTGTACATGTTCAGGTGTATGTGTGTACCTATACGGGTACACATGCTGTGTACATGTTCGTGCGCATGTGTGTACCTGTGTGGGTACACATGCCGTGTACATGTTCGTGCGCATGTGTGTATCTGTGCGGGTACACATGCCGTGTACATGTTCGTGCGCATGTGTGTATCTGTGCAAGTACACATGCCGTGTACATGTTCATGTGCATGTGTGTATCTGTGCGGGTACGCATGCCATGTTCATGTTCATGTGCATGCGTGTATCTATGCGGGTACACATGCTGTGTACATGTTCATGTGCATGCGTGTATCTATGCGGGTACACATGCCGTGTACATGTTCAGGTGCATGTGTGTATCTATGCGGGTATGCATGCTGTGTTCATGTTCATGTGCATGTGTGTATCTATGCGGGTACACATGCCGTGTTCATGTTCATGTGTATGCATGTATCTATGCGGGTACGCATGCTGTGTACATGTTCAGGTGTATGCGTGTATCTATGCGGGTACACATGCCGTGTTCATGTTCAGGTGTATGTGTGTATCTATGCGGGTACGCATGCCGTGTACATGTTCAGGTGTATGTGTGTACCTGTGTGGGTATGCATGCCATGTACATGTTCAGGTGTATGTGTGTATCTGTGTGGGTATGCATCCTGTGTACATGTTCAGGTGTATGTGTGTATCTGTGCGAGCACGCATGCCGTGTACATGTTCAGGTGTATGTGTGTATCTATGCGGGTACACATGCTGTGTACATGTTCATGTGTATGTGTATATCTATGTGGGTACACATGCTGTGCTGGAGAGTTTCAGTTGTTAACTTCATGTATCAGGGAAGAGGGAAGCACATTTGGGGAATTTCCTTTATCAGATTAGCCTGAAGCCATGTCTGTTAGGCATTTTTCTTGATTTTTGAATGACATGGAAGGGTCCACCCACTGTAGGTGAGGCCATGCCTTGGTAGGTGGTACTGGGTTGTATCAGAAAGCAAGCTGATCACAGATGAGAAGAGCAGCCAGCAAGCAGCATTCCTCCATGGTCAATGTTCCAGTTCCTGCCTCCAGGTTTCTGCATTAGCGTTCCTTGGGGATGAAGCATGATTGGGGCACATAAGGAAAGTAAATCCTTTTTTCTCCAAGTCAGTTTTTGTCTGAGTGCTTCATTACAGCCATAGAAAGCAAACCAGATCACCAGGTGTGTACATGTGAGTGCACAGGCCAGAGGCTGACCTTGAGCACTCCTCTTAGTTTTAGATAGAGGCTTTTATCACTACACTCACCAAGTAGGCTACGCTGTCTGGTCAGGGATCCTTGTCTCCACCTCTGCACTGCTGAGATGTGAGCACCTGAAACCTTGTCTTCACATTGTCACACGGAATCTGGAGATGGAGCCCGGGTTCTTATGCTTACACACAGCAAGCACCATACAGACTGAGCCATCGCTCTTGCCCAACCTTTCTGTTTTGTTTGTAAGTAGTTCACAGAGGCATTATAGAATTAAGAAAGCTCTTTCTGGTATTAATAGAGCGACTTAATGTCTAGTACACCCTGTGATCTATGGTCCCTGAAGAAGACAGAATTCACATCATGAACTACCCCTTGTATGATGATTTGAAGCAGTAACTAATATTTCCAAAGCACTAATCTAGTGTTAGGCATTGCCCTAAGCATTTTACATGCATTTGAAGAAATGGAAATGGTTGAGAGGATGGTTCACGGGTAAAGTTTTTGCATGGGGACCTGAGTTTGGATCCCCAGCACCCACATAAAACCTGGATGTGTTGGTTCATGACTGCTACCCCAGTACTGGAAAATAGGAACGCAGACTAGAAGATTCTAGGGCTTTCTGGTCAGCCAGCCTCACTACTTGGTGAGCTCCAGGTACAGTGAAAGCCACTGTCACAAAAAATATGACAAAGAAGCCATTGAGAATCATGTGACTTCAAATTCTGGTTTCTAGAGGCACATTCATGAGTCCATACTTACATGTAGACCACACAGACACACACAGACATACACACAGGCAAATACACACACACACACATACACACACACACACACACACACATACGCACACACAAACTATAGTAACAGAATTTGACCAATATTGTAAAGCTATTCGGCAGATCAGCAGAACGCATGGATGGTGAATCCCCATAGCTACCACAACAGAACAAAGATCCTTGTCCTGAACACTTACACATTTTGAAGAAATTTGGACTACAATTTAAGAAGAATTCACTTTTCTGAAATAGCCAGGACAAGGCACAAGTGTAACTCAATATCTTCAGGCACTCAGATACAGGCTCTGAACTTTTTGAGTGCAATGATGGTCAAGGGTGGTTACCATATTGATGTTCGCCATTGTATGATGGGTCTTAATAATTTTCCTCTTAGTACATTACTGAAATTTGAAAGCGATTTAATTGTTGGAGTGGTTACAAGGTTATGGCTGAAATTATACCACTCTTTCTGTGATAAGCTTTTTAAGCCAGGGGAGAAAGTGTTGAAGTTGCAGCTGGGAGGTTGAGAATCACACTTAATAAGTGGCATTTATGGTATGAAAACCCTCCACAGAGAGTAATTACAGGTGTGTAATTAATAGGTTTAGTGATTATTCTAGCCCTGATGAGGAAGATAAAAGGATTTCATTCATCTGTGTATTTCTTCACTTTCTGATTGTCCCCAAGGGAAACCCTCCCTCAATTGGTTGAGTCCTCTAGGACAGATTCTAAGACATTGAAGGGTCACAAATTGGCCAGTGCAGGATGCCCTCTGCACTGCAGAAACTTGATGCTTAATTGAGCTGTTTTGGTCTTGTACAGAGGGAATAATCAAAAACAAAACTGTATGTAAGGCTATTTCAGAGAAAGACAAACTGTGTCAGAGAACGACAGAGGTAAGAGCTGGTGGTGGTTGCTCATCCAAAAAAAAAAAAAAAGAGCTCATCCATAGGGCTTGTGTTGAATGAACCATGCTGCAGCCATAGGAACTGAAAGGTAAAGAGAGGTCAGGGGACCCCATCATCACAGGGAGGCCAGGAGACCGCATCATCACAGGGAGGACAGAGAAATCCATCATCACAGGGAGGACAGAGAAATCCATCATCACAGGGAGGTCAGGGGACCCCATCATCACAGGGAGGCCAGGGGACCGCATCATCACAGGGAGGTCAGGGGACTCCATCATCACAGGGAGGACAGGGAACTCCATCATCACAGGGAGGTCAGGGGACCCCATCATCATAGGGAGGCCAGGGGACCGCATCATCACAGGGAGGACAGGGGACCCCATCATCACAGGGAGGCCAGGGGACCCCATCATCACAGGGAGACCAGTGGACCCCATTTTCACAGAGAAGCCTGGGGACTCCATTATTTCAGGCTAAGTCACTTTTTATTTCAGCCGTATTCTTCAGCAGCAAAGCTTGAGCTCTGAAGGAACTCCCTGGGAAGCCATCACCCCTACCTCCATCACTCCCCTACACAAGCTGGAACTTGTCAAACTCCATGAGAAGCCATCACCATCTAGACACTGGTACTGATAGGCCCTGCAGGGCACTATTGTTGACCTACCTCCTTCTCTCAAATATGGATGATTCTTCAGCCAGCTGGCTGCATCCTGTAGAGCTCCTCAGGGTCTCAAGCACCAAGGATCCCAGGAAATGCTCCTCATCTTCATCTGTGGAAACCCAGATTCCCCACTGTGGATCTCAGGTCCCTGGAGACTCTTACTGAGACCTCCTTCCCCATCTCTGTTGAATGAGAAATGCCTCGCTTATCCAAGCTCTTCCTTGTGACTGCTCTTAAAGTCCTTATCTTAATCGTGCATTGTAATGCATTTCTTCTCCTTAGCATGACTGTCACATGTGGTCTGCATGGTCTCTCCCCATTAGAGATTTTGGTCAACTCTCTTTCTGCTTACTCCTCTTCTGGAATAAGTAAGAAATCATCCCTGGAAATTCTTCAACATACAGGCCTTTAGCTTTTTAATTTATTTAATGTTTGAAATCCTATTTGTTTATTTGTCGTGTATATGTGATGTGTGTCCTAGATAATTCCAGCTGTCAACTTGACAGCCTAGAGTTATCTGAGGGAATTTCAATTCCTTGGATCACTTTGGTCTGTCGGCATGTCAGTGGGACATTATCTTTGTTGGTCATTGATGCAGGAAGACCCAACCCACTGTGGGTAGAACAATACCCAGGTGGTACCTCTGTAGTCCTGAGCTACACAAGGTAGCTGAGCATAAGCCAGTCAGCAGGCCCTGGAGCAGGTCGGTAAGCAGCATTGCTCATGGTTTCTGCTCAGCTCCTGACCTGACTTCCCTCATGAATGGTTGACCTGGAGGTGTCAACCAAAGTGAATCCATTCCTCTCCCTC
The DNA here is from genome assembly GCA_009823505.1 of Rhizomys pruinosus. NCBI lineage: Eukaryota > Metazoa > Chordata > Mammalia > Rodentia > Spalacidae > Rhizomys > Rhizomys pruinosus. The sequence continues at coordinate 1,338,777 of VZQC01006583.1, forward strand.
TCCCTGTCACTTTTGGTCTTGGCATTTGTCACAGCACCAGAAAACCAAACTCTGTGTGTGTGTGTGTGTGTGTGTGTGTGTGTGGCCTGTGTGTGTGTGTATGTGTACATGCACATTTGTCTGCCTGGTGTCTATCTCTGTACATGTGTGTATCTGTATGTCTGTGTGTGTCTGTGTGTCTGTGTCTGTGTCTGTGTTTGTATGTGTCTGTGCATCTGCATGTGTGCCTATGTGTATCTGTGTCTATATCTGTGAATCTCTGTGTATACATTTGTATGTGGATCAAGTGTGGGCATCTGTGTGTATATTGTATGTCCATGTGCGTCTATTCATCTGTGTGTGTATTGTATGTCCACGTGCGTCTATTCATCTGTGTGTGTCTGTGTATGTCTGTGTCTACATCTATGTGTGTGTGTGTGTGTGTGTGTGTGTGTAAGCAAACAAGCAATGGTGCACATGAGGATAAATTATAGAAGTAATCTCTCCACCAGGTAGGTCCTGGGGATTGGACTCAATTGCTTTTGCCTGCTAAGCCTTCTCACCAGCCCTCATTTGAGCCTTTTTAATTCTCAAACTTTCTTTTCATCAATCCCTTTCCATACTCATTTTATTCTATACATCTTATAGAATAAATACTGACATTCCCAGATGAACAAAAACAAAAGGAATTTTTCATTAATATGAGTTATAAGGAGTGCTTCAGGTAAAGGAAAAAGGATAGGAGAAAGTAACTCTAGGGCTGGAGAGATGGCCTAGTGGTTAAGAGTGCCGACTGCTCTTGCAGAAGACCCAGGTTCGATCCCCAGCACCCACATGGCAGCTGAGAACTGTCTGTAACTCCAATTCCAGGAGAACTCCAGTTACAGGGGAATCCGACACCCTCTTCTGACTTCCACAGCATTGCACAACCTACATGCAGACAGTACATTCATACACATAAAAATTAAAAAAAAAAAAGAAAGTAACTCTAAACCACATAAATACCACAACAAAGAGACCTGGTAAAACTAATTGAACAGGTGAATATAAAAGACAAAATAGAGTACACAGAGCTTAGATTAGGGATTTCCCAGGACCACCTGAAGCACAGGTAGAAGCCGAGCGCTTCAGCCAGGCCAAGCGGATTGTTGGATAATTCTATCTCTGGGTTATTGGATAATTGTTTCATTGGTTTGTTGGATAATTAAATCATTGCCTTGTGTGGCTGTCAGGGCAGAGTCGCCCTGCTAGCTAGTATAAAAGGTGGGCCTGTTGCCACTGTGAGACTTGAGTGCACAGAACCTAGATCAAGGTTTTCCCAGGACCACCTGAAGCACAGTACCTGGGCACGGATTAAGCCAGGAATATCTCCCCACCCCCATCAATTGGAATTGCTGAGGGAGTGTCCAGGTGGAATTTTTGGAGAACCTTCAAAACAGAAAGGGAAGAGTGAGTTAGACTTCAAAATTGAAAGCCTGAAACCTAGACAAGTCAACACTCCATAAACAAGGAGGGCAAGACAAAACAAAACAAAACAGGCATCTGAAGGAGGCAAGCAAAGCAAGCCTTCAACACAGTGAAAAGGCATTTGGGATTTGCATTGGAATACAGGCAAAAAGGAAAACCCACATGCCAGTGACACAACAAAGGGACAACATGGGAAAGGTGCAGGATAATTCCACACCAAGCTTTACCAACCCTGTGGGAGATTCCTACAGCAGGATCCCCCAGGGGGTGACCCAGGACACAGATCTTAGAGGAACAATTGAAGACATATTCAAAGAAATCAAAGAATATAAAGAACAAGTCAGAGAACTAAGGAGATAGAATGAAAAACTGAAGAAGGACCTAGAGGGAGAGAATGACAAACTTCGGAAAGAACTAAAGGGAAAGAATGACAAACTCCAGAAAGAACTAGATAGAGAAAAGAACAAACTCCAGGAGGAGACGGAAACACTGAAAAAAGAAACCAACCAGCAAAGCAAGGAGCTACAGGAATAGATTGAGAAGCTCCAAAAGGAAGTGGAAATACTAAAGAAATCAAAGGATGAAATAAAAAAGGAAATAGAACACTCATCCAATCAAGAGGAAAGGAAAGGAAAAAGCCTCAGAAATAGAATGGAGGAAGCAGAACAAAGAATATCAGACCTGGAAGATAACACAGAACAACTAAAAACCTCAAGTAAAGATTATGAAAATTTTTTAAGATACACAAAAGTGGAACAACCAGGAAATATGTGACACTATGAAAAGATCAAGCTGCTGCATCATAGGAATAGAGGAAGGAGAAGAATCCAAAGAGAATGGTACTGATCAGATCTTCAACAGAATAGTAGATGAAAATTTCCCCAAATTTAAATAGACAAAGCCATACAAATACAAGAAGCACATAGAAACTCCAAACAAACAAGATCAGTAAAGACACTTCCCATGCCATGTCATAGTTAAAATGCTAGATGCCCAAAACAAAGACAAAATTCTAAAAGCCACAAGAGAAAAACAAGTTACATATAAAGGGAAACCCATCAAAATTACAAATGATTTCTCAGTGCAAACTATGAAAGCAAGAAGAACGTGGAGCAAAGCATTCCCAGTGTTAAAGGTCTATAGATGCCAACCTAGGTTACTATACCCAGCAAAAATGTCGATTATAGTTGAAGGAGAGAGAAAAATCTTCCATGGCATAAAGAAGATGATAGAACATATGTCCAGAAAACCAACCCTTCAGAGAATACTTGAAGCAATTCAAAGGACAGAAGAGAGGAGCAACTATCTCCAGGTGCCTAGAAAGAGAAATCATTAAAAACATAACTGCAGAAGTAGAAACTGAGACTAAAAATGGAAATGGATAACAAGGTGAAAGGAAGCAACACACATCTATCAATTATAACCTTAAATATTAATGGACTAAACTCCCCAGTCAAAAGACAAAGACTGGGAGATTGGATTAGGAAACAAAACCCATCCATCTGCTCTCTACAAGAAAACCATCTCACTCTCAAGGATAGGCACCAACTTAAGGTGAAAGGATGGAAAAATTTTCTAAGCAAATAGTACCAAAAAGAAAGCAGGTGTTGCTATTTTAATATCAGACAAAATAGACTTCAGAGTAAAAGAAATCAGAAGATACAAAGAGGGCCATTACATCTTTATCAAAGGAACAATTGACCATGAAGTTTTCACAATCATGAATATATATGCACCAAACTCTAGTTCACCAAACTTTATAAAGACAATTCTCCAGGACCTCAAGGCACAGATTAACCCCAGCACACTCATAGTATGGGACTTCAATACCACATTGAGTCCTTTGGACAGATCAACCAGACAATAAACTGAATGATATGGACCTCACAGACATCTACTGAACATTCCACCCAAATAACAGAGAATACACTTTCTACTCAGCAACCCACGGAACATTCTCCAAAATCTACCACATACTGGGATACAGAAAAACCTCCACAAATACAAAAAGATTGAAATAATTCCATGCATTATATCAGGCCACAGTGCAATAAAGTTCAATATCAACACCAGGATAAGCCCTACTATCTACAAGAACACATGGAGACTGAACGACACTCTCCTGAATAACGAAGGGGTCAAGGAAGAAATAAAGAAAGAAATAAAAGGATTCCTGGAACATGACAATGATAATACAACACAACAAAACCTATGGGATATTTTAAAAGCAGTCCTAAGAGGGAAGATTATAGCCCTGAGTGTCTACATCAGAAAAACAGAAAGAGCACAAGTGAACAATCTAACTCTGCAGCTAAAAACACTTGAGAGATGGGGGCTGGAGAGATGGCCTAGCGGTTAAGAGCACTGACTGCTCTTGCAGAGGACCCAGGTTCGATCCCCAGCACCCACATGGTGGCTGAGAGCCATCTTTAACTCCAGTTCCAGGGGAATCCGACACCCTCTTCTGACCTCCGCGGCACTGCACGACACGGGTGCACAAACCTACATGCAGACAGTACACTCATACACATATGAAAATAAATAAAATTAAAAATAAAAAAAAACACTTGAGAGACAACAACAAATGAATCCTAAACACAACAGACAGGAAGAAATAACAAAACTCAGAACAGAAATCAACGAAATAGAAACAAAGAAAATAGCACACACACACAAAAAAAATCAATGAATCCGAAAGTTGGTTCTTGGAGAGAATAAACAAGATAGACAGACCTCTATCCCAGTTAACCAAAAGAAAGAAGGAACAACTCCAAATCAATAGAATCTGTGATGAACGGGGAAACATCACAACAGACAATGAAAAGATCTAGACAATCATATGGGAATACTTCAAAAACCTATACTCCACTGTTTGAAAACCTAGGAGAAATGGATGAATATATGAAATCCTGGGAATCACCAAAGTTTAACCAAGAAGAGATCAACAGCTTAAACAGACCCATAATACATGAAATTGAAGATGTAATAAGAAACCTCCCAACTGAAAACAGCCCTGGCCCAGATGCTTTCAGGGCAGAATTCTATAAAATATTTCAAAAAGACTTACAATCATTATTACTCAAATTGTTCAGAAGGATTCAAGCAGAGGGAAATCTCCCAAATTCCTTCTATGAAGCCAGCATCACTCTAATACCAAAACCAGGCAGAGATATAACCAAAAAGGAAAACTACAGCCCCATCTCACTAAAGAACACAGATGCAAAAATTCTCAACAAAATACTTGGAAACCGTATACAGACCCACATCAAAAAGATCATCCATCATGACCAAGTTGGATTCATACCAGAGATGCAGGGATGATTCAACATATGAAAATCAATGAATATCATAAAACATATAAAGACAAAAACATATAAAGACAAAAGCTACACTATCATCTCAATTGATGCAGAAAAAGCCTTTGACAAAATCCAGCATCCCTTCATGCTTAAAGTCCTAGAGGGAATTGAATTGGAGGGATCATTCCTCAATGTAATCAAAGCCTTATACAGGAAACCCACAGCCAGTATCATAATACATGGGGAAATGACAGAAGCATTCCCTTTAAAGGTAGGAACTTGGCAAGGCTGCCCCCTGTCACCACTCCTCTTCAATATAGTGCTTGAAACCCTTGCTAGGGCAATAAGGCAAGAAAAGGAAATTAAAGGAGTACTAATTGGAAAAGAGGAAGTCAAGCTATCACTTTTTGCTGATGATATGATTTTTTACCCAAGGGATGCTAAAAACTCCATCAGAAAACTCCTAGAAACGATTAAGAGTTTCAGTAATGTGGCAGGATACAAAATTAACCTAGAAAAATCAGTAGCTTTACACCAACAAACAACTAAAAAAGGAATAGAGGAGACCCTCCCACTCACAATAGCCTCAAAAAACAATAAAATACCTAGCAACACACCTAACCAAAGACACCAAAGATCCAAAAAAAAATTAAATCCATGAAGAAGGAAATTGAAGAAGACCTCAGAAGTTGGAAAGAGCTCCCATACTCATGAATTAGGAAAATTAATATAGTAAAAATGTCCATTCTTCCCAAACTAATATCCAGATTCAACATGATCCCAATTAAGATCCCCAAGAGTTTCTTCACAGGCTTGGCCCTTAAGTTCATATGGAAAAATAAAAGACCCCAAATAGCCAAAGCAACCCTGAGTGAAAAGAGCAATACAGGGAGGATCTCTCTACCATATTTCAGGTCTGATATTTGTTTGGAGGCATTCTGCTTCTGAGGCTTTTTCCATTCCTTTACTTTTGATTGGATGAGTGTTTGATTTACTTTTTCATTTCCTCTTCTGATTCCTTCAGCATTTCCACTTACTTTTGGAGCTTCTCAATCTCTTCCTGTAGCTCTTTGCTTCGCTGGTTGGTTTCCTTCTTTTTCAACATGGAATCTTTTCAGTGTTTCCACTTCCTTCTGGAGTTTGTCATTCTCTCTCTCTAGGTCCTTCTTGAGTGTTTCATTCCCTTTTCTTAATTCTTTGATTTGCTCTTTGTAATCCTGTACTTCTTTAAGTATGTTCACAATTGTACTTCTGATATCTGTGTCCTGGGCCATCCCCAGGGGGATCCCACTGGAATCTTCCACAGGGTTGGTAGAGCTTGGTGTGGGATTATCCTGCACCTTTCCCATGTTGTCTCTTCTTCATGTCCCTCGCACATGGGCTTCTCCTTGCCTGTATTCCAGTGTGAATCCCAAATGCCTCTTCACTGTGTTGAAGGTTTGCTTTGCTTGCCTCCTTCAGATGCCTTCCTTGTTTGTTTGATTGATTTGTTTTTCTCCTTTATTCCTTGCTTATGGATTGTTGAATTCTCTAAACTCTAGGCTTTCTATTGGAAGTCCAACTCACACTTCCCTTTCTGTTCTGAAGGTTTTCCAAAGAATCCACTTGGACACTCCTTTGGCAATCCCAGTTGTGTGTGGGGGGTGGCTGTTTAGCCCATGCCCCAGTACCTGTGCTTCAGGTGGTCTTGGGAACCCCCCCCCCAGATTTCAAACTATACTACAGGGCTATAGTCATAAAAAAAATCTTGGCACTGACACAAAAACAGACCTGTTGACCAATGGAACAAAACTGAAGATCCAAACTTGAGCACACCTCATATTTGACAAGGGGGGCGAGAAGACAATGGAGGAAAGACAGCATCTTCAGCAAGTGTTGTTGTCAAAACTGGATCACCACTTGTAGAAGAATAAAGTTAAACCCCTACCTCTCACCCTGTACAAAGACAACTCCAGATGGATTAAAGACCTCAACGTGAAACCCAAAACTCTGAAGGTGATAGAAGAAAAAGTTGGCAGCAGCCTATAAGACTTAGGTGTAGGAAAAGACTTCCTAAATCAGACATCAGCTACGCAAGAAATAAGATCAACAATTGACAAATGGGACCTCATGAAACTCAAAAGCTTCTGTACATCAAAAGAAACAATCAAGGAAGTAAAGAGAAAACCCACAGAGTGGGAGGAAACCTGCACTGCAGATACATCTGACAAAGCATTGATTTCCAGAATACATAAACTTCTCAGAAAACAAAGAAGAAAGAAAACAAATGACTCACTCAAAAGATGGAGCAAAGAGCTGAACAGAGACTTCACAAGTGAGAAATTAGAGTTGGCTGAGAAACATTTTGAAAAGTGTTCAATGTCACTAATAACTAAGGAAATGCAAATTAAAACCACTTTAGGATATCTCACTCTGATAAGACTGGCTAGGATCAAGAAAACAAATGATACCAAGTGCTGGAGAGGTTGTGGGGAAAGGAGAACACACATCCACTGGTGGTGGAAATGTAAACTGGTACAGCCACTATGGAAAGCAGTGTGGAGAACCCTTGGAAGACTCAAAATGAGCTTACCACCTGACCCAGCCATACCACTCCTGGGTATATACCCACAAAACTCATCTAACCACAGAGATACATGCACAACCATGTTTATTGCAGCTCTCTTCACAATAGCAAAGAGCTGGAACCAACTCAAGAGCCCCTCAACTGAGGAGTGGATAGAGAAAATGTGGTACATCTACACAATGGAATTCTATTCATCAGTAAAGAAAGATGACATCATGAACTTTGCAGGTAAATGGATGGACCTAGAAGATATTATGTTAAGTGAAGTAACACAGTCCCAGAAAAACAAATAATGAATGTTATCCCTCATCTGTAGATGCTAGCACCAATTACCTAGTTGTAAGTATTTCTTGTGTGGGGCTCCTTGAGCTTCTGTTCAAGTATTTGGGAGTGGTGCATATTGGAAAGAACAACAAAAACTACAACAACAACAACAACAACAACAACAACAAAGAAAAGACCGAGTCAATAAACTGACTGAAATGGTGAACTTCTCAAAACAGTCAACTTCTGCATCGAGAATTTTGAGAAAGAATGAGAAAAAGATGAAAACGTTGTTTGGCAGAATGCATGAGATCTGGTGTGATGGGGGAGTAGGGAGATGACACCGTTCTATAGATGATTTGTAACGTAACCTTGTATTAAAAAAAGACAAAATAAGTTTGTTTTGTGTGTGATATTTTCTCCTTTTGATTAAAAGAAAACTGCATGAAGTACTAGTTCTAAACTTGTGATTATACTAAACTGTGTTAAGAAAATAAATAATATGATAATAATACTAAAACAGGGTAGTGAAATGGGCTTAAAGAAATTCTTTGGATGTTGCTGAAATTAAATGGACTAATATGAACTACATTACTTTAAATTGAGATTACAAGTTTGAGGCTTGGGCAAGTACTAAGAGTGGCAATAAATTGTGGATAAAAATCAATAGAAAGAAGCAAGGAAATGTGGATAAAATCAATATGGAGAAGCAAGAAAATGTGGATAAAAATCAATAGAGAGAAGCAAGGAAAAGTGGATAAAATCAATAGAGAGAAGCAAGAAAAAACAGATAAAAATCAATAGAGAGAAGGAAGAAAACATAGATACAAATCAATAGAGAATCGAGAAAACATAGATAAAATCAATAGAGAGAAGCAAGAAAATGTGGATAAAATCAATAGAGAGAAGCAAGAAAACGTAGATAAAAAACAATAGTCAAGAAAACGTATATAAAAATCAATAGAGACGCAAGAAAACATAGATAAAATCAATAGAGAGAAGCAAGAAAACGTGGATAAAATCAATAGAGAGAAGCAAGTAAATGTGGATAAAATCAATAGAGAGAAAACGTGGATAAAAATCAATAGAGAGTGGTTTCATTACCATCATGTTTTTCTTTTTCCTATAAAGGGGAGAGGTAGGAAGGTTTCTCAACATCTGGAAGGTAAACTTCATTAGGGCCCATTATAAACAGTCAACCCCAATATTATTCAGAGAGATGCTCAGTGTCCGTGACTCAGGCAGTCTGAGGTTCCTCATTCCTTAATGTTCAGATGGGTCAACCTCTCTGCTGGCATTCCCCAGTTCATCCTCCCTGCACAGCCATAAGTTGTATGTTTTCAGGCATTTAGATTGTGATTTTTACCTGTGGGAACATAAAATTCTCCTCCCATTGTTAGTTTCAATCAGAAAAATTGAAAAATTTATCATAGGATGGGAAACACACAGTTTTCCATTTGTATCCCAGGAAACCACTCCCTAACTGTAAACTAGAGCAAATTGTTACAGTGTAATTTCCTATAAAACGGGCATAACATATTAATTGATTGATAGGCATAGGAACTGTGAAAGGATATTTCCTTATCTAGAGCCAAATTCAATAAAAGTGTGTTTATAAGTTGTGTAATTAAGCAAAATATATTATACAGGAAAGCTCTGACATCAGCAATGAATTATTCTGCCTAGGAGATGTGGCTAGGGGATTCAAACCTACCCCCCCAAATTATAAAGGCCTTTGCCTATAGGTGGGATATATGCAAGGAGAAAGGCAGTAAGTCCCTGTTGTTGAAGACCTGGTGTGAAGATGAAAATGTTTATAGAAGGAGAAAGGCAGTAAGTCCCTGTTGTCAAGACCTGGTGTGAGAATGAAAAATGTCATGAGACGTCACTTGCTAGTTACACTGGCCTCTGAATGCCGAGAGCATTACCAAGGCCCCTAGCAATACAGCAAATATTGGTTCCCTTGAGACAAACAGTCTCCTCTGCAATATCAGCTACACCTCAACAGCCTGGAGATACTGTCAACAGTGGCAGCATGTGTCAATATATACCAAACCCAAATCATTTGGCTATTAGCTCTCTCCTTGGAGGAATAACCCAGGATGCCACAAGCTTATGTACTCTAGTGGTTAGGAGAGGTTATAACCACAAAAAAGAACTTGTCACCCTTTATAGAGAAACCACAGTTTGCAGTTTAGCATACCATCCAAGCATCTGTATCATGCTCACAGCTTAGCTTGACATAATAAGGGGTACTGCTTAAATGCCCATACATCCAATAGCTGTGCTTTGTTAATATACTAAAAAGGTATCACTGGAAAAGCGGTCAATGAGGGAAACACCTGAGCAGACTGGAGTCCAAAAGGACAACTCCAAAGAAATTAGACTGTTTTCTCTCACCCACTTGTGCCCCTTTCCAAAGCCCAGGGAACAAACTGCGAGAAGAGGAGGCATGGTAGATTGTAGGGCTGCAGAGAGATAGGAACGGAGACTACAGGAATATAGTATGGACTCCTATTGATCAACATGCCTGCATACAAGCTTCTCCAACTGGACTATGGGAACCTTGGGTTGTTCAAAATTTGGACATAGATACTTGGCAAAATGCACCCAATTACCTAATTGTAGAACACTGAGTAACATCAATGTTATCTGAAAACAACTGTGTCATTATATTGTGTGAATCCCCTTAAAAACAAAAAAATAATATAAAAAATCAATAGAGAGATGCAAGAAAACGTGGATAAAATCAATAGAGGGAGAAGCAAGAAAACGTGGATAAAATCAATAGAGAGAAAACATGGATTAAAAATCAATAGAAAGAAGCAAGAAAATGTGGATAAAATCAACAGAGAGAAGCAAAAAAAGTAGATTAAGTTTACTTCCCAAGTTAATCATATATAGTCACCCAAAACAACATGGGTGAATTTGATGAAATCTGTGCCTTGATTCCACCCTATAGTTATGTATAATACAACTGTCTTCTGGAGACTCATGGGTTAAAAAAAAAGGGGGGCGGGATACAGACAGACATGAAACCTTTTAGTCAAAAACCTTGCAATTCAAATCTTAAAACAAACTACGGGAAAAGATTTGTTTTGTTCAACAGGACAAAATGTCACCAACTTAACGGCTGAGAAAGAAAAGATACAGCTTTGCATTGAGTAGGATGTACCAAAAAGTGGCAACTGAAGGTTGGACCCGTTGAACACTGAAGGAAGAAAAGCCTCAGATTGCCATAAACATCGACCCTTCTGTGGATCCTACATGTAACAACTATTTAATGAGTCCTAATGAAACTTATACCTCTAGGTGCACAAAGGTTTTGATATGACTTTCTTGCCCCCCCCATAGAACAGGGAGAATATGATGATGTTGAGTCATCTCTCCAACTGTAAATTGGAGACAACTATTATAGAGGTAATTCTCTTATAAAACGGTAATGCTTTCTTTAATTGACTAATAGACATAAGAACTGTGAAAAGGATTATACTCTGTTCAAACCAAATATAATACTAAAGTCCTTGGCTATGTCACTTAAGCAAAGTATATAATGCAGGAGCTCTGACATCAGCAAGGATTGTTCTACCAGGGGGATGTTGGCCAGGGGATCCAAGGCCCCACAAAAGGTAAGGGCTCCTTGCCCCTAAGTTGGGTACCTGCAGGAGGAGAGGCGATAAGACCTGCTGCCAAAGACCTGACGTTAACATGGGAGGGATGTATTGAGACCGCACATGCAAGGGTACAGATGGCCTCTGGAATGCCAGAGAGTGTTCCCAAAGGCCACTAAACCAATAAAGCAAATACGGGTCTCCTTGAGTCAAGCAGACTCCACCGTCAGCACCAGCTACACCCTGCCTGGAAATACTGTGCAGAGGGCAGCCATTGCCTTGTATATCCCAAATCTAATTGGCTGTTGGCTCTCTCCCTTGGAGGAATAACCATGGCTGATGCCACAAGCCTACATCCTCTACAGGTTAGGAGATGTCATAAGCCACAGTAAGACCCTGTTATATTTATCAGGGGGTAAAAATGTAATTCATGGATTAACATATCATCCAAAATATGTGTCTATGCCAAAGTAACCTACCATAACTATTAGTGCTGTTTAAATACCTATATATCTAATTGCTTTGTGCTTCATTAGTAGGAACGAGGTTTTACTCCTGAACAAACTGTCAGCCCATGAAGGAAACAGCCAGAATTGACCGAATCCAAGTCAACAGCTCCAGAGAGAGAGAGGACAGTTTTTACTTCTCATCCACCTGTGCCCTTTTCTAAGCCTAGGGAACAATCTGCGGAAGAGGGGGCTGAGAATGTAAAGGCTGCGATTTGGGGTGAATGGTGAAACTACAGTGAGTGTCTGGGACACTCATTTGATCAACTTGATTGAACAAACAACCTGTCAACCCCACTGAATGGTGGGACTTGGGGTTTGGGCACAACAGATCGTAATTGGTTTGCACAGAGAGGCTAGACTTATACACACTACACTACAAGGATTATACTTTATACGCTAAACAACGAAAAAAAAAAACCTGAAAGATGCAGGACAGTTATGGCAGAATACATGATCTGGGATGGGGTGGGGGTGGGGGGGGAAGGGAAAGGGAAATATGCCTGATCTGAATTGGAAAATGATGTACAAAATGCACAAACCATCAATAAAAATTAAATAAAAAAAAGTAGATAAAATCAATAGAGAGAAGCAAGAAAAGGTGGATAAAACTCAATAGAGAGAAGCAAGAAAACATAGATACAAATCAATAGAGAGAAGCAAGAAAACGTGGATAAAATCAATAGAGAGAAGAAAGTAAATGTGGATAAAATCAACAGAGAGAAAATGTGGATAAAAATCAATAGAAGCAAGAAAACGTGGATAAAATCAATAAAGAGAATCAAGAAAATGTGGATAAAAATCAATAGAGAGAAGTAAGAAAAGGTGGATAAAATCAATAGAGAGGAGCAAGAAAATGCGGATAAAAATCAAGAGTTAAAATCTACATGAGAGGGGCTGGAGAGATGGCCTAGCAGTTAAGAGCACCGACTGCTCTTGCAGAGGACCCAGGTTCGATCTCCAGCACCCACATGGAGGCTAAGAACCATCTGTAACTCCAATTCCAGGAGAATCTGAGACCCTCTTCTGACCTCCGCTGCATTGCATGACACGGGTGCACAGACCTACGTGCAGACAGTACACTCATACACATACAAAAATAAATAAAATTTTAAAAAATTAAAAAAAATCTACATGAGAAAATACTAGCTGTGATGTCAGCTCAGTGGTTAAGAGCATTGGCTGCTCTTGTAGAGGACCTCGGTTTGGTTCCCAGCACCCACATGATGGCTAATAACCATCTGTAACTCCAGTTACAGGAATCTGATGACCTATTCTGTTCACTGAAGGCATTACATGAAATAGGTGCACTTACATACATGCAACCATTTTTCTTATACAAATAAAATAAAAATAATAAATATAATGCTACAAAAAATGAAAATCCCAGATGTGGAGCTGAAGAGATAGCTTGGGGGTTAATTCCTCCATTGGGCTTTAGTTTATCAGCACACAAGATAGACAGCTCAAAATTATCTAGATCCATGGGCTCCACATTCTCTTCTGGCCTGCCTCTGTAGGCACCTGCACTCACTTGCAAATATCAACCCACAGATACATACTCATACACATAATTAAAAATAATAAAAACAAACACTAAAGAAAGATAATATTAATTAGCCCCTTTCCCTCAAAAAGCAGTAGTGGAAGAGATGGTGTATACAAAACAGAAATGGCAAATAAATAGGAAAACTGTGTTTACATCGTTTCAGTGATCTCATTAAATATAAATGAAATTATTTTCAAGAGGCAGAGATTAATAAAAGGGATAAAAAGAAGTAAAGATTACACTGTGTATGTTCTACAATACACACCCTCTAAATAAAACAGATTAAAAGAGGGCAAAAGTAGGAGCTGGGGAGATGGTCCCGCATCAAGAGCACTGACGACTCTTGCCAAAAACCTGGATTTGATCCCAGTACCACGTGGTGGCTGACAACCATCCATAGCTCCAGTTCTAGGGGAATCCTGTGCTCTCTTCTGCTCTCTGTGAGCATTGTATGACTCAAGTGCATTTACATACATGTGGGCAGAACACTCATGCACATAAAAATAAATAAAATATTTTTAAAGAGGGCAAAAATAAATAGTGTGTATACAGTCACCCAAAAGGAGCTGAGATGGCTGAACTAATAGCCAACAAAGTATATATCAAGGCAATGTTTCTAGAGCTAACAAGTAACCTGTTAATAGCAGACAAAACAGACATCAAGCTGAAAGTGATTAGAGACAGGAAACAATGTTCCACAATTATGAATATATGACTGTAGGCATGGAGGTACCTAAGAACAGAGGCCCAGGTAACAAAAAGTCAAAAGGTACAAAATTGAAGGATGTAACACTCAATTCTAATGATGACATAAGTGTTAACATTCCAATTAAGAGGTAAGTGTAGTTAAACAGATGATCTCCAAGGCGATATAAGAACCAGTAACTAAGCAATAATATAAGTCAACTAAACCAAGAAAGTGCCATAAAATATTCTATCCAGAACAGTAGAATATATGCTCTTCTCCAGTGATCCTGGAAGGATTTCTCACTGAGTCTATGTCAAATCACAAAACCACTCTGAATCACCTTGAAGTGGTTAACATCACAAAAACATATGGACTATTTGACAGAATGAAATTTGTAACATTCATAAATATGTATCCATAGTCACATTTCTCAGTAGCCAATGAACTGAGGAAGAAATCATAAGGGAAATTAGAAAACACTTCAATATAAATGTAAACACAGTAATGTACCAAAATGTATGAGATTCAGTTAAATGCTGTCCCTAGAGAAACACAGTTATAAAGGGACTCAATTAGGAGATAAAGCATTTATATAGAGAAGATGTACAAATAACCAATCAGCAAGGAAAAGATGCTATCATCATCACCCACTATGTAACTGGCATCAAAACCATACTAAATGTCACTTCATACCCTCTAAGGGTCAACAAAAATTTAAAATATGATGGATGAGTTGATGAAAGTCTGTGGGGCCACTTCCTGACAATGGGTCTTGTGGTTTGAATGAGAAATGCCCTGTATATGCTGAAACGTCTGAACTCTTGTTTCACATATGGAGTTGCTGTTTGGGGAGGTTATGGAACCATTAGGAGGTGGAGCCTTGCTAGGAGGAAGTAGTCACTAGGGGTTTTATAGCCAGACGTCACTTCCTGTTGTTGTCTGTCTACTTCCTGTGTCTGTCAGCTTCCTGTCCCTGCCAAAATGTCTTCCCTCACCAAGATGAAACCCTAGCCCTCTGGAATTGTGAACCCAAATTAACACTTTCTCCCTTAAGTTGATTTTTGTTCCAGTATTTTATCACAACAAAAAAGTAACTAACAGAAAGCTGGGAGTGGTAGTGCACACCTTTAATCCTAGCACTTGGGAGGCAGAGGCAGGGGGATCTCTGTGAGTTCAAGGCCAGCCTGGACTACAGAGTGAGTTCTAGGCCAGTTGGGCCTGCAGGGAGACCCTATCTCAAAAAGACTGAAAAAAAAAAGTAACTAACAAAACAGTGTAAGGTAAAATTGATGGAGTGTGGGTTGCAAGAGTCACTTTGGTTGACACAGAGCACCTAAGCATAGTTTTGCATAATGCTGAAGAGCATATTAATTGGCAACAGTTTCTTTCAGGCTAATAATTATTTTATAATTATTATCAGCCTGAGAACTGATATGAAGGAATATCTCAAACCTGTGTATTCACATGCAGATACTCACACAAAACCTAAAGGAAAATGCTCTAAAACCTGAAAGATGTTTTGAATTCTCAGCTTTCCTCACTATTTTCTCTGTCCTGTCATGGTAAGGCTGAGCACTGAGCTTTTAGGCAAACAGCCTTGCTTCAAGTTCTTGGTTTGGGGAAGGGTGGTGCTATTTTGGTTCTAAGCTGTAAACCAAGCATCTCAAGAATATAGTTGAGTTCCATGCTGTTGAGAGGTCTTTCTATCAATGGAGGATCTTTTCTGAATCTAGGATGTGTCTTGGGCTTCCTTAAGTTCATCCCTGAAAAGCTGCATGAGAGAACTTGAAGTAGCACCCTGGCTTCATAATCATGTGTGACGTAGAGCCTTCAGCCTGTTCCAGTCTCTCTCACTGGGACCTCTTGAAGATCATTGTTCTAGTTTGTCTTCCATTGCTGTGACAAAACACTCTGACCAACACCAACTTGGGGAGGAAAGGGTTTATTCAGCTGATATCTCCCGGGTCACAGTTCTCACTCCAGGAGCCCAAGGCAGGAACTCAGGCAGGAACCTGAAGGCAAGAGCTGAAGCACAGGCCATGGAGGAATGCTGTTCACTGGCTTGCTCCCCTGACCCATGCCCAGCCTGCCTTCTTATACTGTACACAACAACCTGCCCAGGGTGGCACCACTCATTGTGGGCCAGGCCCTCCCACACTGCTCGACCATCAAGACAATACTCCACAGATGTGGCCACAGGCCAATCCAATGGAGCCAATTCCCCAATTGAGGCTCCCTCAACCCAGGTGTGTCAAGTTGACACTAAAGTATCCAGCACAATTGACCCCTTGTCAACTTGACACACAAAACACATCACTATTAAACCACCACCTTTCCAGTTCTTATCTCCAAGTATGATGTTAACATTAATCACAACCTAAGAGAGTACAACCTTAAAAACCCCACAGTCCTTAAAATGTTCAAACATGTAAAAGTTCACAGTCCGTTAAAATTCTCTTAACTGTGGGCTGCTGTAAAATCCAAAACAAGTACTGTCTTATTTCAAAGGGAAGAATCAGGCACTCTCAAACAAAACCCAAGTCCAGCAAGTAGTTCAAGGCTGGACACCTGGGACTCACTCACAATCTTCTGGCTCCAAAGGGTCTCAGCAGCTCCCCCTCTCTGACTCTGCCGTCCGTGGCACACACAGCTCATCTCACAGGCCTAGGCCGACTCCATTCCACACCTGCCACTGCTCTTGGTGGTCCTCCCATGGTCCTGGCATCTCCAAAAAGCTGGGGTCGCCACTGAAACTGAGGCAGCACCTTCACCAATGGTCTCTTCTGACCTCTCCTGGTGCAAAGCCTCAGCTTCTCTCCACGACCCCTGCAATCCTGGGGTCTTCACTGCAACCGAGGTGCACTTCCACCAATGGTCTTTCCTAACTTCTCAACAGTGCCAAGCCTCAGCTGCTCTGTGACCCCCTCAAATTTCAACACCAGAACCATATAGGAGACTCTTACATGTTACCAAGTCCTGCTTCTGGCTGGAGATGGAGGCTCAGGCCCCTTCTGGAACACAGCTTCTGTGTGCTGACTCTGAAGAAATTCTTCCCAGAAGATTTCACCACAATGATGCTGGTCTCTTGTTACTTACAGCTGATTCTTCAGCCCCAGTTAACCAGCATCAATTGTCCCAGTACAACAAAGATGTCACTTCAGGTTCTGGTCTCTTGTTACTTACAGCCGATTCTTCAGCCCCAGCTGACCAGAACCCACAGATTACAGTCCTGATGATCTCTGTTCCCCTTTGAAACTAGAAACTTCACAAGCCAGGCCTCCATTTTCTACAAATCCTTCAGCAAAACTGCTCCAAGCTCCACAGCAACAATCTTTAGGCATTTGATGATCTTCCCAGCCCAAAGTTCCAAATGCCTCCACAATCCTTCCCCATAACACCAAAGTCAGGTCTGTCATAGCAATACCCCACTCCTCGTACCAATTTCTGTTCTAGTTTGTCTTCCATTGCTGTGACAAAACACTCTGACTGACACCAACTTGGGGAGGAAAGGGTTTATTCAGCTTACATCTCCCGGGTCACAGTTCATCACTTAGGGAGCCCAAGGCAGGAACTCAGGGCAGGAGCCTGGAGGCAGGAGCTGAAGCACAGGCCATGGAGGAATGCTGTTCACTGGCTTGCTCCTCTGACCCATGCCCAGCCTGCCTTCTTATGTGGTACACAACAACCTGCCTAGGGTGGCTCCACTCATTGTGGGCCAGGGACTCCCACACTGCTCGACCATCAAGACAATACTCCACAGACGTGGCCACAGGCCAGTCCAATGGAGCCAATTCCCCAATTGAGGCTCCCTCAAACCAGGTGTGTCAAGTTGACACTAAAGCTATCCAGCACAATCATTTAAATTCCCGAACTATATTCTAGTTTGCTTTTCTGTTGCTGTGATGAAAAACTGACCAAAACCCACCTTGCCAAGGAAAGCATTTCTTTGGTTTCCACTTCCAGGTCACAGTTCATCATGAGGAAGAGTCAGGTCAGGCTCACAAAGGAACCTACTGCAGAACAGAGGTTGCTGCTTACTGGCTTGCTCAATGGCTCACACTCAGCTCCCTTTCTTACACAGCCTAGACCCAAGGGCCTAGGAATTGGTGCCACCTAAGGTGGACTGAGCCCTTCCATGTAAGTCATTTGTTAAGACAATCCCTCATAGACATGACCATAGGCCATTCTGCTCTGGGAAATCTCCCAAGTGAGACTCCCTCAAATGACTCTAGGCTGTGCCGGGTTGACAGCTGTAGCTAACTGGGACAGAGAGTAATGGGGGTGGGGGGACAATCTCCAGTCATGCTTTTGTTCCTTCAGTAAGTGCTGGAAAAGGAGGGGGGAGTTGTGCCTTCCTTTACTGACAGCACCACATGCTCTGTCCTAACTCCCCTGGCCACACTGCCACCACGTGCTCTATCCTAACTCCACTGGCCACACCGCCACCACGTGCTCTGTCCTAACTCCCACTCTTTCTTTGTGGGGCTCCCAGAACTCACTCTGGCCATGGGATTTTCTCTGTTTCTGTGGGGTTGGAGAGCACCCTCAGCAAAGTGCCTGTGTTCATTCCCCCTACTAAGATTCTGACCTTGTGGAGAGCAGAGCCTTGCAAAGTGTCGCTTTGTCTTTAGGATTTCATTTTCATATCATTCCAAGCCACCTCGCTCTCCAGATTCACTCTCGCTCAGTCGTTCCTTTCTTCAGCTCCTTCCCTCACTATCGCTGAAAGCACCATGTCAGGGAAACAAGTGGGACATGTCTGCAGAAGGAACTTGGTGGTTGGAAGGCCCTGCTGATGGTCTGGGCAAGCAGCTGTATTCTGCCGGCCACCTTGGCATGGTGGTGATGCTGGTCCTGGTGGTGACGCTGGTCCTGGTATCTCTGTTTGCTCTTGGTTCACGGGTTAAGCTGCTACTGGAGCTTTCTCCTAAATCTGTTGTCTGTGCCCCACCTCTTGGCTTCCACCTTCTGAGAGGTAGCAGAAACATATGATGCATATTTCAAAGCATAGTTCATTGGCTCATTCATCAGCCTTCTACTAATGATGTGAACATTTCACCCTCTGTAAATGCACCTTCCTCTCAGAAGACACCCCAGAAATTATCACTGTAATTTGTTTGACTCACCTGGGTGTTCTCAGGCAGGCATCTATAACCAAGGTAAAGAGCAGAAAAGAATGCAGTCATTGGTTGCAACTTTAAGATCCTTGAGGGGTTGGGCTGGGCATGGTGGTGCATGCCTTTAATCCCAGCACTTGGGAGGCAGAAGCAGGTGGATCTTTGTGAGTTCAAGCCAAGCCTGATCTACATATCAAGTTCCAGGCCAGCTGGGACTAAAGAGAGATCCTGTCTCAAAAAGACCAAAAAAATAAATCCTTGAGGGTAAGAGTAGTATATAAATGAAACTTCTGTCCTCATCACATGCGATATGACATTTCAGGCATCACGAATCAAAGGACATGTATTGGCAGATGTGTAAGTTAATGTAAAGGTGTTTGAGAGAGGAATCAGCTCACCACTACTGAGGCATCAACAACCAAGTGGAGGGAAGTGTCTAAGGAATGGACAGTTCTTAGGACTCTGGGACACCCCTGATACTGAGAACTTTTCTCACACTGTAGCAATATAACAGCTTCATCCAGCCATCTTTGGAGGTCAGGAGGCTGGATAGCCAGTCGTACTGCCGACTCCGCAGATTAAAGCTAATAGAGGATGAACACAGGGAGAAGTCTACCACTCCTCACACAGCAGACACTGACTAATGAACATCTGACCCTCTCCTTCACCATGTTCCTTTTCATCCTCATTCTCTCACTTGATTCCAAAAGAAAAGAAATCTCATTCCTATTCTAATAAATCAACACAAGACAGTATTTCAGAGTAGTTTTATTCATCATCGGAAAAGTTTGTAAGTGCAAAAAGTAATGTAATTGGTCTGCAGAGATAGCTCAGTGGTTAAGAGCACTGATTGCTCTTGCAGAGGAACTGAGTTCAATTCCCAGCACCCACACAGCAGCTAAGAACCATCTTTAAGCCAGGTGTGGTGGTGTACGCCTTTAATCCTAGCACTTGGGAGGCAGAGGCAGGTGGATCTCTGTGAGTTCAAGGCCAGCCTGGTCTACATAGTGAGTTCCAGGACAGCTGGGGTTACAGGAAGACCCTGTCTCGAAAAGAAAAAAAAAAAAAAAAAAAAAAAGTAATGTAAGAGGTTTATTGCACAGAGGTGTCCATACCTTGTGGGAGAAAGAGCAAGGAAATATGGTTAGATTACTGGGAATTGTTCTCACCAGTTTAATGTGAAAACACAGAAGGAAGACGTGGCCCACCCTGGCCATAAATAGCCAACCAGTGGCCCCATCATGCTCTGCCACTGGGTGGGAGGAATGTGGTCTCAGCTGCAAAGAGAAGATGGATCCTGAAGGTGGTAATGACTGTGGAGCAGGGAAATCAGCTAATCTCACTTCCTGGAGTTGAAGCACAGGCTCCTTAACTGACATACCTACACAGCTGCCGCATCCTACATGGGGCATTATTGTTGTTGACCTTCTTGTAGAATCTAGAATCCTGCCAATCTGATTTCATAAGCTTACAGAGAATCATATCTAGAAGTAACTATCCAATTAAGGAATTTCCCAAACAAGGTTTAGATACCCCTAGTGTGTTAGTCACCTTTAAGTTGCTATAAAGAAATACCCCAGCAACCAACTATGAAAGAGTAAAAGGTCATACAGTTCATATCTGAAGTTTCCAAGGCATGGTGGCAGCCTGGCTGTGGTGGGAGCAATGGCAGGGATGTATGTCCCCCTGGAGCAGAGCAGAGAGACTATGAGAATGCAAATGCATGGCACTCCAACTCTTCAGAGGAACTGCACACCATCTATGAGGCTATTCCATCTGTGGTCCATGGCAGCCTCCAACATCATCAAAATGGGGTTCACCTTCATGTATAATGTTGGTTAGATACTCATCTTATCTACAAACCATAGTGCCCAGGTCTCTCAGAGATATCTGAAGGTCCTTAGCAGCATCAGAACAGAAGAAACATAATTGAGACTTTGGCTTCTGGAACTCTCCTTTCAACCTGGTTTCTTCTTGAGTTAGACATGTGGACTTAGGTTAGGATATCATTTAAAAGTCGGCTAACAATTCATTAAGAAGTTTAAAAGACTGCTGGTATTCTCACCGTGGTTGGTGAGAGAATATCTGACAGAGAAGAGAAGGAAGGAGAGGTAACCCAAAGCCTATGCCTTCCCCAGGGCCACAGGACATCAGGGCAGCACCAAACCCGGTCTTCTGATTTCCTTTGCTTCTTGGACTCTACCAAGATGCTCTTGCGAGTCAGGAATAGAGAGAACAAAGCCAGGAATCACAATAGATGCTATTAGAGATCTGTCCAGGGTCATCAGCAGCACATAAAATTCTCTTCTTCTATGGCCCTGGAGAAGAATCCTGTTTCATAAAACAAACTTTCAGCGGAACCAGGAAGGGCTGGAATAAAAGTTGTGCTGTTCAGATCACAGCGGGGTGTGTGTCAGTGGATGGGAGGTGGCCCTTCTCATTCAGCCCCTGTCTTCTTGCTCTCTGATGTCCCTTAGCACTTCAGGAGAGCTCTTTGCCTCTAAGTGAAATGATTTAACCAAGAGGACTTCCAAGGCTCAGAATAACCCAGCTGCTGCAGGGTTCCTAGAAGATAGTCACAAGGGCACCTGTCTGTGAACGGCAGCACTCACCTTCACCAGGAATGTAGAGGACTGGAGCATTGGGCTCAGAAGTTTCCTCTCCTAGACTGACAGCAGCCACCAATCTGAAAGTATCCCAGGAGTTCATGCTAAGTGTGGGAAATTTATTTTTACTAGTAAACTACGATGGAAGGCAACTTGTTATTGCTATTGAAGAGTTGAAGCACAGATAGATAGTGAATATCCAAGGCACTTATGTGCACAGACCCCAAGGGAATACTGAACTCTCCACTCTCCAAAGTGGCAAGATTCAATGCTCATTGAGATAGGTGACAAGGGTATGTCATTTGTTGAAATGTGTGCCAGATGTCAAGAATTAAATTCCTATCTCTCAGAGATGGGGTGTGCTGCCCATTCCTGTGGAGTAAGTCCCATTTCACACAGCTCTTATCAGACAGCCATAGGAAGGGCCTTGTCACAGGGGCTGGGCTTAGGCTACTCTCCAGCCCCCTAACCTGACCACGAGGTTCCTGGAAGAGTTCTTCACTTATTTCATGTCCAACCTTCACCACCTCCTCTGGGGAAAAGCTCAGAGGAACCAAGGTTAAGAGATGCTCAGTGTCACAAGTCTGGTAATCTGAGATTCCTGATCTTCAATACAGTACTGCATGTGAGTTGCCTAGCAAATAACTGGGCACTGTCAAAGGGCCAGCTTACAAACAACTTTCTGGGGCCCTGGGCAGTCGGTGGCAGGTAGAAGAAAGAAGCAAGAGAAATAAGCTTGGAGAGGCAACCCTGGGCATTCGGGCTAGCCTCGTGGTGAGGGCAAAACAAATAGTGTCTAGAACACAGTCAGATTCATTATTTCATTTGCCGGTTCAAACACATCTTCAAGGGGAGACTAAAGGAAAGTGGACTCCTCATGTTGGTCTCTGTTTCTTTCCCTGTTTTATGGTAAAATTTTCTGGAAAAGAGTAACTCAAAGAAGGATGGGTTCCTTCAGCTCACGGTTCAAGGTACAGTCAGTCCATCACCAGGTAGAAGCCAAGGTGGCAGGGGCCTGAGGCAAATGGTCACATTGGTTCCATAGTCAGGAAGCAGAAGCAGAGGCTGGAGGGATGGCTCAGTGGTTACAGGGTTCTGATTTCTGTTACCAGCACCCAAGTCAGGAAGCTCACAACTACCTGTAACTACAGCTCCAGGAACTCCTTGGGCACTGCACACACATGACACACACCCATACAGAAACAAGCACATATGCATACACATAAATGAAAATAAATATGTAAATGAGAAAGACACAGTGGCAGAGAGCAAGGAAGGCATGCTCTGCTCAGCTCTTTCTCTCCACTTAGTCCAGGTTCCCATCCAGGGAATGGTCTACCCACAAATGGCAGGTCTTCCCACATCATTTAATGAAATTAAGACAATCCCACATAGGCGTGCCCAGAGGCCCAGCTCTAAGCAAATCTAGATTCTGTCAGGGTAACAGTTAATACCATCCCAATACCCATTTTGCTGTTCTTAAATGAGTTCTTAGACAATTGTTATTCAACTGCATGTGGTGAGTGGAAAAGCTGTGATCTGAAGCTGAGTTATGTGATCCCACATCTCAAGCTGTCGACACTTACAGCCATGGATAATAGCAGCAAGCATCTCAGGAAGAGACCTGTGCCAGGCACTCTGCACAGAGCTTTCTGGGGGTCCCATGACACACAGCTTGTAGATGGATGCTGATATGTCTTCAAGAGGCACAGTGGAGTTAGAAAGATTGAAACTGTCCAAAGTCACTTGAGTCTGGTTTTCAGTTTCCTGAGTATACCAACCTGAATTCACTCAAGTAGTGGAAAATCCCTAACCTGGAAGAAATTGGTTCAATCCACATATAAGTTACCAGTTCTATTCCTGAGCATTACAAAGCTTTGGGAAGGGATCTCACATCCCACACTCTCCACAGTTCCAGTAGGAAGCCTTCTTAGAAGGCTGGGGAGGTGATAAAGAGAAGCATGGAAGTATGGCTGTAATTCCACTTCAGTAAAATGGTCAGCACATGTTAATAATAACAGCATTCTTCCCACACTAAAAAGTCAGGCAAAGAATACAGCACAGTGGTAGAATACTGGCCCCACATACACTGAGGCCCAGGGTCTGCTCCTGAGCCCCATCACCACCGACCATCATCACCACAGCAAGAGAAATACCATTCTTACAGGGCCTTTAGTTCTGGGGATAGAGTGCTTGCCTAACATGCAGAAAGCCCTGAGTCTGATCCCCAGGACCACATAAAAATGAGCTTGATGGCCCATACCCATAGTCCTAGTACTTTGGAAGTGGAGGCAGAGGAATCAGAAGTTCAAGGTCGGCCTTGACTACATAACAAGTTTGAGGCTAGCCTGGGATACATGGAGAGCCATAAATAAATAAATAAATAAATAAATAAATAAATAGGACTTGAGTGCACAGAGCTTAGATGGGGATTTCCCAGGACCACCTGAAGCACAGAGTACTGGGGTGTGGGCTAAACAGGCATATACCCCCCTCCTGCCAACTGGAATCGCCCAGCAGCAGTAAAGAAAGATGACTTTGGGGCTGGAGAGATGGCCTAGCAGTTAAGAGCACTGACTGCTCTTGCAGAGGACCCAGGTTTGATTCCCAGGAGCCACATGGCAGCTGAGAACTGTCTTTAACTCCAGTTTCAGGGGAATCCAACACCCTCTTCTGACCTCCGGGGCATTGCACAACATGGGTACACAAACCTACATGAAGACAGTACATTCATATACCAAAAAATAAATAAAATTAAAATAAATAAATAAAATTTAAAAAAAGGAAGATGACATCATGAACTTTGCAGGTAAATGGATGGAGCCAGAAGATATCATACTGAATGAAGTAACACAATCCCAGAAAAAGAAACGATGAATGGTATCCCTCATCTGTGGATGCTAGCGCCAATTACCTAGTTGTATGGCAATGTGAGCAATGTTAATGTGATCTGCAGAATCCCTTAAAAATAAAAATAAATAAATCAATAAGTCAATAAATAAATAAACCTCAAGGGCAATGATCAGATGGTCCTCTGTGAAGGTTTGTCTTCATTGAGAACTAGATGGATTTAAAATCATATAGGCAATATCAGGCTAGGTATGTCTATGAGAGTCTTTCCTGAAAGGTTAAACTATGCAGGGAAGAGCCATCCTGGATGTGGGCAGCACCATCCCACATTGGGCTCACACACTGAATAGAAAGGAGCAAGCTGGCCGAGCACTAGTGTTCAACTCTCTGCCTCCGTCTGCAGATACCATGTGGCCAACTGCCTTGGGCTCCTGTCACCAGAATGGACTCCCCACCATGATGGTCTGAACACTTGAGCTGTGAGTTAAGTAAATCCTTCCTTCTGGAAACCACTTTAGTCAGGCATTTTTTATCACAGCAATGAGAAAGCAACAAATTCTCTTCCTGATCTATCCTGTGACATTTGTGACTTGTTGTGTTTGGACACACAGGGAATGCTTACCCCAAGGAGCCTGTGTTAACTGGGACAACCCATGCAGACATTTAGCCCACAGTTTCTCCAGGAAATAAGCAAGCCCATAAGTTCAAACTTGAACTAATTACTAATGATGAAGGAAGAGAATTTGCAGCTCACAGTTAATAAGAGTGCTTAACCTTCTGTTCTGAAACCTGTTTTCAGAAATAATTGCTTTGTAAACCATGAGATTTTTGAATGCATGTATCTTTCCATGATATTTGTGGCACACTCTTTGTTTCCTGTATTTATCAGATATCCCGACCAAGCAAATGTTATGTCTAGTCCAAATTAAATCAGAAAGCCCTTAGTTAAACAGGCTGGAAAACACACTAAACTGCACATCCTTGATCACCAAATCAACCCAAAGTAATATATCGTTGATTAATTTGTATGTAACACTGGAGGAGAAGTGTTATTGCTAAATTTAACAGGTATTTTAAATTCATCAATTGCAGGGACCATTAAAGAAAATAGGACAATGCGTGAAATAGTTATTTTAAAAACTATCACTGTGGCTTGGAATGTGGCACAGGGGTGCAGTAACTGCCTAGCATGTACAAGTCCCTGGGTTTGATTTCCAGCATCCCAAAAGCAAATGGGAAAAAATAGCACAAGAAAACATAGATGGTCTAAACTTTCATTGATATGTTTATTTTATGTCAATGAATGCATGAATGTGGGTACATGCATTCAATGCCCACAGAGGCCAGAAGAGGGCATGCCACCTGGAACTGAAGCTACAGATGGTTGTTAGTAGCCATATGGGTGCTGGGAACTGAACCCAGGTTCTTTGTAAGCAGCCAGTGTTCTTAATCTCTAAGCCATCTTTCTAGATGGCTAAAGGTCTAAACTTTAATTTTCTATCATTTGGAATAAAGTCTTAATGGTATAGCCTGGGAAAGTCATCAGAGAGCTTGGGGGGTGAGGGTGGGGGTGGGGGAGAAGACAGAAGCTAAAAGAGAAGCACCCCAGGATCAACATGACCCGGCAGCAGCAGGAAACTGGGCTGAGTTGCAGCACCATATGCAGTGGAAAGGAAACAGATGAGAAGAGAGAACAAGGATGGCAGACGTCCGTGGGTGGGTTGAGGCGGGGCCTCTAGAACTTACCTACTGTGTGCTCATAGTCATTTATTGTCTCTTTAAGTAGGTGTAGTACAGATTTGTCATTTTAATTTTGGAAATTCTGCCCAGACTATTGGAACCATGTAGTAAACTGTCTGAGCTCAGACAGACCAAGCAAGGCCTCATCCCTATTCATCAGATGTAAATTTGACTATGGTTGTCATTAGCCAGCTAATAACTATTTATGACCTCAGGATGCAGTTTCTACCCGGTTAATGGACTCTGCTGTAAAGCTATGATTTTATCTCAGCTGCTATGGCTCTTGGTCTCCGTTGCTTTCATTAAGGGATGATCAGGTTCTGTTGATTATCCACATAATAAGAGATCATGTTCCAAGGCCCTCCCAATAAAGGACCTCCATCAAACGAAATTGGAGTTGTGCCTATGACGGAAGCCTCACAGAATAGCATGTTGATTGCCCCAAATAACGCTCACATATCACACTTAACCAGAAATTGATCATACGTTTTCTCAGCTGCAGTTTTAAGTGAGGGTGACTCATTGGTGCACGTGGGCGATCACTGCTGGTAACACTCCACGAACACGATTCTCCAAGCTGCTTCTACGTAGCCTGCGGGATGCCGCCCACTGCTTGTAGGCACAGCTATAGGGAATGTGCATGATCAGGACTGGCTGAGCTGGGCTCGGGGTGCAGGGCTGTTCCTGAATACTTGGTCACATGGGCTCACTGTGCAAGCCCTAGAAAGGAGCGTGTGTGATGTTCTGACCATTCTTCAAGCCAGGTTCCACCTCTCCCTTCACTTTCTCTTTGATTCCCCACCCCCCACCAAGAAAGTGCTTTATTTTCAAGAAAGAATTCCTGTATTGAACATCTGTTTCATGAACACACACAACTTGCTAGGGTTAGGGACAAGGTAAGGGACATCTGAAACATGTACCTTTGCCTGGGGAGATGGCCCATTTGGCAAAGTGCTTGCCACAAAGCCGGGGGACCTGTGTTTGATCCCCAGAACTAACAAAGCCCAGATGTGGCAGGTGCACATGTGTACTCTCAGTATGGCAGAGAGCCTGAGGAAAGCTAGCTGAGGCTGACCTCTGTCCCCAGTGCCTAGATGGCCACACAAGCATATACAGGCAGGCACATACACATGAGTGTTCTTAAACACACACACACACACACACATACACACACACACACACACACAGTGTAAGAGAGAGAATAAATGAAGGAATAAATTAAATAAACAAATAAAAAGTAAATAAAATGTTTCTCACTTGGCCATTTAGTTAAAAGGTGAAATTACATGGAAGGACCACCTCTCACTTCCTCTACAGTGCCATTCTGGTTTTGCCTCAACCCTCGACATGCCAGTCATTCTGATGTCCCTCATCCATTTTTTTAAAATGCCAGCCACATTGGCTCCTTTCCAGAAATCTCCCAGGGGTGCGATCTCTCCAGAATGCCTCCCCCGTCATGCCCTTCTCCAGGGCTCTCTTTGGCCTGCCCCTGTGTCTGTCTGAGGTTCTCTCTGCCCCACCTGCTTTGCCGTCCTCACACACAGGCTGCCCTTCCTCTTCCTTTAGCCCTCATGGGATGGCTTGTCCTGAGCACACCCAGGCTGTGGGCTCTCCTTTGATTGCCAATCTTTTCCCATAAGCTTTTGCCAGTGAGGACTTCTGACAAACATGCCCCATAATTTTTCACACCACTTGCCTGTCTCTCTTCTTAACATTTCAAGGCACCCAATCTGCTCCCAAACCCTACCAGCTCCGTGTTTGCAGACGCTTTGGAGCTTCCTTGAGCATTGTTAACACCTGGAGTGGTGACTGGTACGTGAGTGTCATGTGGACTGAGGTGGGAGACTCAGCTGCCATGGTGACAAGGGGCGGATGGATGAATGAGTGACTGGATGGATGAGTGACCAATACTACCTAGGATATGGATACGTTTTCTTCTTGTTGTTTTGGTGTTGCAAATTGACTTTTGGTCTTCATTATGCTAAACAAGCACTTTGTTGCATAGCCGTATACTAGTTCCATATGTAGACTTTTGCCTCAAGTTTATTTTTATTTTATTTATTTATTCTCATAATTATTTATTGAATTTTTATGTGTTTCATACAAAATTTTTCAATCAGTCTTAATCACTTTTATATCCACTTCTCTGCTGGCATCCTTCTGCAGGACCCCTCCCCCCAGGATTCACACATTCTGTGATTTGTGCTAGGCCCATTGCAGCAAACTACTCTCCCCACCCACTCCTCAGTGCCAGCTCATCCCCTGAGCTCTATCTAGGCAGCCTACCTGGAGTCCCTTTCCTAACGAAGGCCAGGTCTTCCTCACCCAACCACAGTCAGCTGCCAATATTTCTTCAGCCAAAATTGGGCTTTGCTACCCATGTCTTAGTTCTTGCTGGGTTTTTGTCCAGTTGAGCTTGCATGGGTCTTGTGCATGCTGACACCAATGATGTAGGTTCATATGAATCAGGTCCCAGGAGCTTGTAGGATTCATTTCCGTTTGGTCTTGCATCACCTCCCTGTCTCTTACAATCTTTCCACACCCCCCCCCATCTTCCACAATGTTCCCTGAGTCCTGAGTGGGTGAAGCTGAATATAGGTGATCTGTCCATGGAACCACATCTGTACATTCCTGTATTAGTCAGGGTTTTCTAAAGAAACAGAAGTAACAGGACGAATATATAGTTATACACAATTTATTGATTTGCTCACGTGACAGAGTTCAAGGAGTCCAACAGTAGACGTGCCGCACTGGAGAGGCTGAGAATCCAGGGAACTGCTCAGTCCACAAGACTGGATGTCTCAGTAGTCCCAATCTGGTGCTGAAGACCCGATGGATTCCAGGAGATCTTCCAGTCTCAGTACATGCTGGGATCCAAAGGGTTGATCACAGCAGCAAGACAAACTCACCAGATAAGAGATGCAAGCTGCAAAAAAAAAAGGGACCAGCTCCCTCTGCCATGGCCTTTTATACTGCCTGCCGGCAGAAGGTAACGCCCACATTTGGGGTGGGCCATCTGGGTTGAGGTGGTC
Source organism: Rhizomys pruinosus (assembly GCA_009823505.1). NCBI lineage: Eukaryota > Metazoa > Chordata > Mammalia > Rodentia > Spalacidae > Rhizomys > Rhizomys pruinosus. The sequence goes on from VZQC01006583.1 coordinate 1,368,051, forward strand.
CAATCCAAACATCCTTTTTCTCTTATTTGTTCCTTAGTCCAGTTAAGTTGACACCCAGGATTAACCATCACAAGTCCACCCCTTGTCAACTTGACACCCAATAAATAGCTTCTCCTTATGTTATACTTAAATGTCAATTGCAAACAATGGCAAGGTCATAATTCCACCTAACATGTTATAAGTGTCTCATGTGCAACAGCAAAGCATTATATCTTAGAGTAGGTGGTAATGTCCTTGAGGAACATTTAGTCCTTCAGTATCTAATAACCTAAATATGACAACACTTAACACTTATCTCAGTTCACATTGAAAAGGGAACAACACAAGTATCTGCTTATATATATATATGAACAAGCATATTCTTAACCAAATAGGACAAAAGTTAATATCTATTATAATCCATGTTTCTGCAACTGGTCCCGTGGCCTCAGCTGATATTTATGACTACCTTCTTCTACTACCCATTCTGTATTTCCTCCACCATCAGCAAGCACCTCTGCAGGTCTTAGCTCTTTCCCTGGAGGAGTGACCCCTACCTTCATCCCTGAAGGGTCTGGGCCATTTATAGTCCTGTCTGGTTTGGGTTGTTGGAGTTTCCCATTGACCTTAATCATAGAACGTGGTAGCACCAGAAGGCGCCCTACAGCATCTCCTGCCTTCCAGACATAATCTTCTGTAATGCTGCAGCTACCCACCTCTGGGTGGTGCCTATATAGTGTGCAGAACCATTAGATAAACCAGGCCCTAGTCTTCGCTTCCTCAGTCAACTGATCAAAAGGCAAACCCCATAAGCCTAGGTGCTCTTAAGCAGACGGCATTTAACAGGAGCAGTATCCCGGGAACCATAGCATTTAGGCAACTTCTCATGTAACTTGTACCAAATGCCTCAGGGCCTGCTCAGAGGCCCTTCAGTATGACCACTATCATATGATACATGGATAGTCGGTGGCACATCCTAGTTTTTGGTCTGGTGGGTCAGATAAAATCCAGCTCATGATGGGCAGGTTAGGTCGCATGGTGACTTGGTCATTGTCAAACGTTCAGTTTACATTAAGGCCCAATAGCAGGTTAAGAACTGTCTCTCAAAAGGTGAATAGTTTTTTGCAGATGAAGTTAGAGCCTTGCTCCAAAATCACAAGGGCTTCCACTGTGATTTCCCTATGGGAGCCTACCACAGAATCCAGACGGCATCTCTATCCACCACTGATACCTCAAGCACAACTGGGTCTGCTGGATCATATATGGCCCTAGGGGCAGAACAGACTGCACTGCAGCCTGGACCTATTGAAGAGCCTTTTCTGTTCCAAGCCCCACTCAAAAGTTTGCTGCCTTCCAAGACACCTGTTATATGAGTCTTAGTAACACACCCAGAAGAGAAATGTGCTGCCTCCAGAAACCAAAAAGGACCACCAAACGTTGTGCTTCTATCCTGGTGGAGGGAGGGCCAGGTGTAACAACTTATTCTTTACCGTTCAGAGAATGTCTCTGGCATTCCGCACACCACTGAACTTCCTAGAAAACTTCACTGTCGGTAGATGGCCCTTGAATTTTGTTGTGTTTATTTCCCATCTTCTCATGCTATGCTTTACCAACAAGTCTAGACTAGCTGCTACCTCCTGTTCCACTGGGTCCAATCAACATAAACATCATCAATATAGTGGACTCAGTAGTGATATTTGTGGAAGAGTTACAAGCAGATCAAGATCCTCCTCATCTAACTACAGTTATGGCACAATGGCTAGGAGGTTAACATCACCCTTGAGGAGGACCAGTAAAGGTGATACTGTTGCGCCTTGCAGCTGAAAACAAAATTGCATTCTGGTGGTCCTTATAGAACCGGTATTTGGAGAAGAAAGCATTGGCCTGAATCAATAGCTGCTACCGACGGTACCAGAGAAGACATATATAATCTCGCTCAATAAGGAACAGCATCTGTACAGCAGCTGCAATTAGTTCACTACTTTGGTTGAGTTTTCGATAGTCAACTGTCATTCTCCATCGATACTCATCTGTCTTTTGCACAGGCCACAACTGAGAGTTAAATGGAGAAGTGGTAGGCAAATTCAACCACCCCTTGCATCTTTCAAATCCTTTGATGGTAAGGCACTAATTTCAATCAATCCCTCCTAAGGACTATGATACTGTGTTTGGTTCACTATATCTCGCTGGTAGAGGCAACACCACAATAGTTTCATTTGCCTTCAACACATACATTAAGCTCCCTCTCCACATGTCAGGGAACCATGTGAGGGATTCTGCTAATTTTAATTATATCTATCCCAATTACACATTCTTGGACTGAGGGAAATAACCACAGGATGTGATTCTGGGACCCACTGGCCCACTGTGAGTCAGATCAGTCCAAAACTCCATTTATCACCAGACACTCATAGGCCCCACTTTAACGGAGGCCACAATGCTTTTTAGGTCATCCTTGGGATCAGTGTCAACGCGAACCAGTATCCAATAGGCCTCAGAAAAGTCTGATTATTTCCTTTTCCCCAGTGTACAGTTACCCTAGTAAAAGCCTCAGGTCCCTCTGGGGAAGGAAGGAGGAAGGCAAACAGCATAACTCTTTGGTATTGTGACAAGGTCCTTCTTCACCAGAACCCGCCACCCTTCATTCAAGGGGTTCTGGGTCTGTGAACTTTCTCAAGTCTGGAAATGGTTAACTGGACGGGATTCACTACTGCTGAAATTCAATGTTGACTTCTGTCATTTGTTCTAGACTTTTCGCTTATACAGATCAAATAAAAACTTAGTAGGCTTCTTATGTTTTTGGTTCCTGGGAAGCCATGATTAATTAGCCAGTTCCAAAGACTCATTTCGGTCATGCCAATAAGGCATTGTTTTTGCCTTTGCTGCTTTATGATAACTACGCTCATTCTGGCCTTCTGTGATTCAGTGCTGCCACCTGATGCCTACCCTGAGGTCCTGTTAAACCTATTACATGTATATTTAATTTATGCAAGCAACGACAACTCTCTAACTGTAAGATCTGGCATAAGAAATAGAGCAAAAAACAAGCTCTTCAAATGTTCTGGTGTCTCTCAGTACTTTCCATCTTAAACTCAGTGAAGGCATGTCCTCTGGGTCCTCATATTGTGGAGAATGTGGTTTTACACTTCGAATCCACTCGAGCATGCCCATCTGCCTGACCCTCACAATCCCTTCATCAATACTAAGCCAAGTATATCAGGCATATCCAACTCACTGTTAGTAGGCCATGTTTTAATAAATACATCAGCTAACCATAAAATAAACTTTTAACACCTTTAACTGCTCAAGCTTCCATGTTAAACCTGGATCTCTACTCAGTGGCTCATATTGATAAACTCAGTATGATCCAATTTTATATTCCTTCCACCATTATCCCCACAACTCTATAAAATCCATTCCCACACATATTCCTTAGGCTTCTGCCGGAATTAATTGGCAAACTCATTAATTTCTTTAGTGGTTAGTGCACCTCCTCGTGGACCACACTTTCTACTCACTTTAGGGCTTGCTTAGCCTTCAATCTTTATAGGTCTAGAGGAAAAATGTGGGCCCTGAGGACATTACTCCCACTGGGTTTCCTCAGCAAGGGTGGGGAGAGGGAACTGAGGGTGTGGATTCTCTGCTGAGGGTGGAGAGATTAATTTCTCAGATAAAAAAAATCCCTCAAAATCCGAGGATTTCAAAACCTCATCATCGTGGTTCTCCACACATATCCATCCCAAGTTTCAAGGTTCCACCTTTCCCACCAGTGCTCTCACTTTAACTGCTGAACTCTTCGTGGCGGAATTAAATTTGCTTGTAAACAGCCAAACATATAATAAGGCTCCAGCTTGATTTTCTCGCTTTAGCTCTTTGGCTGCTGGGAGAAGATTCTCTTCCAGAGCACAACTTGGAAACCTTTAAACTGTGTTTCGAATCCGGAGCTGGTCATTTTTAATCACTGAGCTCCTTATTTTCCTCTATCACTTATCCAGAGATGCTAGGAGCAACCAGGCAAACATCTCATTATTTTTTCCTTATTTTTCCACAATTCCTCAACGTTTTATATATAGAGTTGCTAAATTCCTTGCTTCTCACAAGAGGCAATTAGGTAAGTCAAATGGATCTATCTTCATAATTACGTCAAATAGTCTGCACCAAGATTATCATCTTCCCGTCATGCCACCAGGAGAGCCTTCAGTAAATCTAGGCTTCATTGGGTTGGAGAGCTGGCTCCAGAGGACTACCAACCCACTAAAGAAATCATCCTTTCAATTCTTTTCTCTAGAACCACCCCATCTCTGTACCAAAATCTGTATTAGTCAGGGTTCTCTAAAGAAACGAAGTAACAGGACGAATATATAGTTACATACCAATTTATTGATTTGTTCACGGACAGAGTTCAAGCAGTCCAACAGTAGACACGTGGCACTGGATGAGGCTGAGAATCCAGGGAACTGCTCAGTCCACAAGACTGATAGTCTCAGTGTTCCAATCTGGTGTTGAAGGCCTGATGGATTCCGGAAGATCTGCCAGTCTCAGTACATGCTGGGATCCAAGGGTTGATCACAGCAGCAAGACAAACTCACCAGATGAGAGAGGCAAGCTGCAAAAAAAAAAGGGACCAGCTCCTCTGCCATGGCCTCTTATACTTGCTGCCGGTGGAAGGTAACACCTACATTTGGGTGTTGGCCATCTGGGTTGAGGTGGTCCAATTGAACATCCTTTTTCTCTTATTTTTTCCTTAGTCTAGTCAAGTTGACACCCAGGATTAACCATCACAATTCCTAATCTCCATGGTTTATCCATTCATGCCCTTTTGAGTTCCTGGTCTCCTGTTGCATGGGGGAGCTTCTCTTAGAGTTAAGAGACTTCTTGGGTCCTTGTACTTTGTTGCTTTGGGCTGATTTGTGGAGGTTGCATTGTACATGTATCACCACCTGTCCAGTTGTGGGACTCTGTATTATTCTCATCTGGTGCAAAATTCTGACCTTCAGAAGTGAGTCATGTAAGGAAATTTTCAGATTACAATAACAAAACAACAATGGTGCGAATGATACAAAACATTGTCAATCAGGTCGAAAATGATGCTGAGAGGGACGTTTCTTGGGCCAGGGGTGGTAAAGGAGACGTAAAAGGGGAAAGAGGTATAGCTTAGTGGAAGAGCACCTTCCTACCATGTGGGACACTCTGGGTTCGATCCCCAGCAATAGCAGGAGGGGGAGAGAGTTTCCTGGAGCATGGCACCTCTTTCTAATTTCACTCAGGCTTTAGCATGTGTTCTTCCAGCTTCGTGGTCAGGGGACTTGACTATGGCTGGGAAGTTAAGCGTGTGTGGAAAACTCAAGGAATAGGAAGTAGAACTGGAAGTAAGCAAGGCAATGAATTTATTGTTTTCAGGAGACAACTTTAATGTATCAATTACTAGCATTCTGTAGTGATATATTGGAAAATTTTGTTTAAAATTTAATTTACTATTTAATTTTTTTTCTTTTTGAGACAGGGTCTCTCTGTAGCCACCACTAGCATGAATGCACTATGTAGACCAGGCTGGACTTGGTTTCATAGAGATCTACTTGCTTCTGTCTCCCAAGTGAGTGCTGGGATTAAAGGCATGAGCCTCCACACCTGGCTTGGAAGTGTTTATTATTATATCTTCTAGGTTGGAGATCAGTGAATGAGAATTGGTTCTTGAATAGACCAGATCATAGCCCACCTCCAGTGTCTATACTTAGCACCTCCCAAGGTACAATTCCTATGTGATTTTCCCACACAGTCCTTGTTCCAGCCCAACTCAACTGCTTATAACTTATGACACTTCCCCTCCTTTGTAAATACATTTATTTATTCTTTGGGAATTTCATGCACATGTACACTGAAAGTGGATCATGTCCAAGCCTTCCCCCCTCCTCTCCCCTCCCAACGTTCCTTCTCATCCACGTCCTCCCAACCTTCGCTAGCCTCTCTCTGTTTTCTTTACTCTAGGCTTGAACCTTCGTATAGCACAGATCTTCAGTCATGTTCACTATGCTCCTTCCTGACCCTGGCTCTACACAGCCTTTCCACTCCCCTCCCATGCTGTTCCCTGAGGTTTGTGGGGAGATGTGTCATATGGATATAGTGTTTGTGACTGAGTGTTCCACAGACACTTAGTCTCTGTGCTTGGACCAGTTGCGACCCTCTATGTTAACTACCATCCATAATGATCCCTCATCTTTAACATTTTTAAAGAAACATTTTAGATTTATATAAAAATTGAGAAGAGAGCGTAGGACACTATTATACAGTGTCCACACTGTTGGTTTCCTCCATGTCCTGAGTTGGTTCCTGCCTCCCAGGTCACCAGCCTTGCGGCCCTAGGTTATGCAGTCCTGCTAGGACTGCCAGGGGCTGCAAGGAGGGAAGTGAGGGAGCAGAGGACAGTCCCCGAGATGGTAATGAACCTAAAATGGATCAAAGAAAGAGCTGGGAGTTGCTTCAGTGAACAAAACTCATTTATTGCAGGGGTTTAAGCACATATATTTTTGTTGGGTTCTTTGACCAAGAGGTGGGCAGGACACAGGAGAAGCCTATATGTGTCCTGCAATGGCTAAGTTTTATTAGTAGCATCCCCCCCCCCCTCCACTCG
>VZQC01006583.1:1375104-1438494 GCA_009823505.1 Rhizomys pruinosus
AATCTTCCTTGCCCCCATTTCGGAGAAAAAGTCCAATCCAACCCAACCGGACGTCCGGATCAATCACTCCCTATATACTATTGTCTTCCTGTTCAGCCTGTTCGGACAAACAGGGCCCGCCAAGAAGCTTGTTACTTAAGCGCGTGGCGGGAAGGCAGTAGCTTCAAGATAAACGCGAAACATTTCGCTTGTTTTTTATCCTCTTGGAAATTGCACTCCCCCCCATTTTGGCAAAAAAGCCCTGAGGCAGCAGAGGCCATGATGGGTGGGGGGTATAGGCAAGCAAGCACCCATATACTTTTCCTATGGGACACTAGGGGGATAGTGAGAGGCAACACAAACATATGTAACCACCCCTTGGTCCTTGAATTGGACCCCGGTATTCATCTTGGACCTCATTTTAGGAGAAGCCCCTAGCGCACCCTATTCTGATAATCTACCCCACGGTTACGACTCCGCTTGCACACACCAGCGTTCCCCATAGACGCGTGATGAAGAACCGGCCCCAGCCATCAAGGAAATCTGTTAGCTTTTCCTAATTGGCACTGTAACTGGATCTTCACCCCTAAGAGGCCAATCCATTGTTCTATCAAGCCAGCTGTTCTGGGTAGTGGGAAACATGGTAAGTAAGGTCGTACGCTTTCTTTTATGCCAAAACAGGGACCCACGTTGGCCCTGTCTACGGACGGGGGAACACAGTCTGCTTTGAGATGTGGGGAGCTGACTCCTCAGAACAGAGGCCACCCCCCCCCCCGCCAAGATAAGCTTATGGCTTGAGCCATTTGCTTCCAGAGGACAGGACCAACATGCCTTAGGAGGGGTAAACTTTAGGAATGCTGCTCTTCAAGTTACACTCCACTGGGGTGGTGGGCTCCAGGTGCCTGATATTCAGTATGGCAAAGAGAAGCAGCCCCCATCTCTTACCAGCCTTTCTAGGTTTTCGGGAAAAGAAACTAGCTCTCTTATACTCAGCCCTAATGGATTTATCCAGCTCCATACCACACCAAGGTCTCCTTATTAGCGCAGGACACTCCTATACAGTGTCCACACCACAGTCTACTTATTTATTTATTCGTTTGGTCTTTTGGAGACAGGCTCTCCTTGTAGCTTCAGGTGACCTGGAACTTTCTACATAGGCGAGGCTGACCTTCATCTCACAGAGATCCACCTGCCTCTGTCTTAGGAGTGCAGGGATTATTAAAGGCATCTACCACCACTCCCAGCATACCTTCCTTACTACCATCTCACATTATTGTGGCACAGTTTTACAAGGAAAAAACTCATCTGGGCAATTACTAATATGAACCCCTACTATTTATTTGGAGGTCTTTGCTTTTCACCTAATGTCTGTTTGGCCATTTAGAATCCCACCCAGGATCATATATTGCTTTCATGGGACATGACCCAAGAGGCTTTCCATGATTGTGATTTTTTTTCCGATTTTCCATGCCTGAGGGGACAGTTTTGGGCATTCCTGGTGAGGCTTCGTAAAACATCTTATTAGATTGCTTTGCTCTGCTGTGTCTCTGGTACCGAATGGAAGCAATTTGGGGAGGAAAAGCTTAATGCAGCTCACTGCTCTCAAGGACTTCCTCAACTTGAGGGAGGGAAGGGAAGATGAAACGGGTCATGGTAGCCAGATTATGTGGTGGAGGTGTTCAGTAGGGAGCAGGCCAGGAAACCAGGCTATGTTCTAACCCTCAAATGCATGGCTCTAGCAACCTACCTCCATCAGCCAGGCCTCAAAAGGTTCCAGTCTCCCCAACAGTGCCACAAGCTGGGGATCAAAAACCACAAAATAAGTCTGTCTGAGACAGTTCAGATTTAAGCCATAAAATTACCCCTGTATTAAAATTTGATATTTTTTGCTTGGTTAATGCTGTGTATTTGGCCCAAGGGGATGACAGAGGTACTGTCACATTGTATCACATAAAACATATACTGTAAATGTCAGCTGTTTGTCATATTTACCTGCTGTGGGGCCAGACCCTTCCTCCTCTTTACGCTGACCTTTGGGAGGACTTTGCTCTGGCAATTCACACTAGAGGGATCACCATTCCCTGTGGAGGGCAGGGTGCCCACATTCTGTAGAACTGTCTCCTTTCCTTATTTCTGTATTCAACCATTTGCTTATAGAATAATGAGCTTATGAGAGATAGATGGCTGAACATTTAAGAGTCCTTCCAGCTCTTGTAGAGGAACCAATTTCAGTTCCCAGCACCCACCTCAGCAGCTCACAGCCATCCGTAACTTCAGCTCCAAGGGATCTGATGCTTTCTTCTGGCCTCTGCAGACACTGCATTTGTGTGGACAGTACACCCAGACCCACCTACACATAAACAAAAAAACTAAAACTAGGTTTACCAATATTTATGTTATAGTTTGCAAGACTATAATCTAATACTTGGTTTTGTGGGGTGGGATAAAGTCACCCTGTTGTTTGCTGCTTTTGTTGGTTTCTGTGTTCCTCAGGCTTCAATCTATACACATGGCTTTTTTGTTTATTTTTTTAATTTATTTTTATTTTTCATGTGTTTGAGCGTATTGCCTGTTTGTGTATGAATGTGCCCGTGCCATGCAATGTCCATGGAGGTCAGAGGCATTGGATCCCCTGGAACTGGAGTTACAGACAGTTATTAGCTGCCATGTGGGTGCTGAGAATCATACCTGGGTCCTCTGTGAAGGCAGTCAGTACTCATAACCACTGAGCCATCCCTCCAACCCCAAGGGGTTTTATTTCCTAAAGAGTTTCTTACCATTTAGTCATAGGTTCATCTATCTATTTCCTGTCCCTGTAGCCAAAGATTAGTCATTTTTTAAGGATGTGCAGTTTACTTTATTGATTGACTTACTCACAGAATTTTAACTGTGCAGAAAATTGAAAAGCTTATTTAATATGTTACAGGGGTGGTCGGCTGGGCGGTGACAATGGCATTGTCTTCAGCCCATTTGACTGTACTGATAAACAGTATTAGGAACCAAGATTTGTGTGTATATGTGTGTGTGTGTGTGTGTGTGTGTGTGTGTAGAATGTTGTGGTTTGAATGAGAAACATCCTGCACAAGTCATATATTTAAACACTTGGTTGCCAGTTGGTATGGTTTGGAAAGGTTATGGAAACTTTAAGAAGCGAGGGCTTGATGTAGGAATTACATTACTGGGGGTGGGCTTTAAGGATGTGTAGCCTGACCTCACTGCCTGTTCTCACTGTGCTTCAGACCATGGATACAGTGTGACAGACAGGCCTGCCTCATCATGTTGAACTGTATTTCCATGTAACTGTAAGGTGAAATGAGACTTTGCTCTTTTGGGTTGCTTTACTCTGATATTTTGTCACAGAAACTTATAAGACTATGAGTAACTATGCACAGATCAATAAGTATTTCTGTTGTGACCATGGATATCTTTATTGTTCTGGATTGCATCAATTCTTTTCTGTAGTTTTGTTAAATTTCCCCGATAAAAGCAGCTAAGGGACAAATAGAAAGGTTTTATTCTGGCTTACGGTTGCAGGGGTGCAGTCCATCATGGTGGGGAAAGCCTTGCAGCAGGCCACGTGGCCTGGGAGTGAGAAAGCAGAGAGATGACAGGAAGTGGGGCCAGATTATAAAGTCTTAAAGCCCCCTGTGATGTACTTCCTCCAGCAAACCTAGAGATCCCATGAATTCCACATGGGACTGGACCACCAGCTGGGGGCTAAGTTTTCAGATGCAAGATCTTGTGGGTAACATTTCATATTCATTTATTTTCAATTTTAAATGAGTTTATTATTGATTTCAAAATAATGCATATATATATATATATATATATATTAATTCCATTTAATACCAAGCCATACAGAGCAGATTAATTATAAAATTAAATGTCACCAAAAATAAAATCAGAAAGCCGGGCATAGTGGTGCAAGCCTTTAATCCTAGCTCTTGGGAGGCAGAGGCAGGTGGAACTTTGTGAGTTCAAGGCCATCCTGGTCTACAGAGTGAGTTTCAGGCCAGCTGGGGCTACAGGGAGACCCTGTCTCAAAAAGACCAACAAACAAACGAAAAACCCACAAAACCTAAATGTCTCCAAAAGGAAAAAGTAACATTTCCATACTATGCATCTTTTATGGTATACTTCATTTCTCATTTTCAAAACCTTTCTCTTTTTAAAATCTGGTATGATACCAATACAACAACAAATGAAGTCATTATCCACAAATAAGAACTACTAGTGTTAGAGCCAGCTGCTCTGTTAAGTTATAAGCATAAAGTCTAACTGATCTAAAGAGAAATTTAAAAATTACAAGATAATAGATTCATTTAAATATTTCAAATATCAGAAAAATAGTTCACAGAATACAGAAAACTATAAATACACAGGGAAACATAGTCTCATTTTTTTGGTTTCTTAATTTTTTATTTGACAAGTTAACACCCATAGGCAGTAAACATAAGGAGTATCCATGTAAATCCATGTAAAACCAATTATCAAACATCTGAGCCCAGCACTTATACAAACCAGAGTCCCCAAGTCCAGGTGAAGAGGCTCGCTTACACAAACATGGTGATCCAATAAAATTCTGGTCCATTTTGCTGTGATCTCACAATTCAACCCCCATCCTGGCTGCTGCCTCAGTGTCCCTGAAGACTCCTCCACCTTAGTTTAAAAGACAGTATAGCTCCCTGAATCTGGAGCTCACAGATATCTACAGTCACTGACTAGTGAGACCCCGGGACCCTTTGTGTCTCTCCCTTCTAGACTGAGGTTTATAGATGAGTACCCAGAGTTTCACATGCATGTGTTCTGGGATCTGAACTCAGGGCCTCAACCTAGCACATGAGCATTTTACATATGAGCCATATTCTGAGCCGGCCTCCTAAGAGTTCCGTGGTGTAGATATTCTTATGAAGGGAGCATGTCTTGTACCTTGCCTCAGCACTGCACCAGAAGCAAATGACAGAGACAACATTGTTCCACCCCTGAGAATCCCCACACAGGCCTCAGATGTTGCTCTGCCCAGCAGTACCCATGGCGGCAGCCCGGCCTCTGATGGTCCTCCATCAGCACATCCTCAGGCTAGGTTCTTCACTCCAGATGTTGTGTCCTGTTTGGTTGGTCTGAACCTCATCACTTTACTCCCACGTAATCAGGGACTGATCATCCTGGCACTTGCACTCAGCCCTCCCTGCTTCCAACACTGCTGACTCTAACTGCTATGCATGGCCATTACACACACACAGTCGTGGTTTTAGAGGCAGCTTTTTGATTACTTACAGGGGTGCAAAGGAAAGGTGGACATTGATCTGAGAAGAAGATAAATTGGATTCTAGATATGGTCCTTGCCTAGATGATGTCAGATACCACTCATCCTGTCTAATCATTATTCTTGAGATGGAAAACAAAAAGGTTGGCTCTTTAGAAGGCACCAAATGGCTTTAAATCCGAAGTGGTCATTGCAGTTAGGTAGAGACCACTTCATTGTAACATTCACTGCATGTCCATGAGGTGGCGCCATTGCCATCCACCCATCACTCTCATCGCTTTATCAGGTAGGGACGTCAACCTCCAGTCAAGGCAGTAAACCTCTCAAAGGTGTCTTACAGATAGTGAGAGATTAATGACACACCCAGTCTGGCTTTGCTCCAAGTTAAACACTGCAGTTTTCCCTTGGAGTTTTGATGATACGATGTTGCTGGGGATGGGGAGATGGTCGAGACAGTAAAGAGCTTGGAATGCAGACATGAGGACCTAGGTTCAGTCTCCAGGAGCCCAGTACAAAAGCCTCGCAGGTCTGGGGAGGGAGAGACAGGGGGATCCTTGGGGCTTGCTGGCTACAATATCTAGCCTAATTGGTGAGCTCCAGGTTCAAAGAGGGTTCCTGTCTAAAAAGGGGCTGGAGAGATGGCTGAGCAGTCAAATGCACATACTGCTTATACAGAGGACCAGAGTTCAGCAAAAGGCAAATACATGAAGTGCACAACCGCCTGTAACTCCAGCGACAGAGGACCCGACAGCTTCCTCTAGATCGCACGGGCACCTGCGATCACATGTGTACAGATCCAGACTCGGGAAAATAAGTTAAAAAAAATAGTAACAAATCTTTAAAAAAAATAAGACAGAAAATGATAGAAGCAGACACTAGACTTGATGCTCTAGCTTCCACATGCATCACACATGTGCACACACAGGTGCACATACATGCACAAAGAAACACTGCTACTAAAATTGAGACTTGATAGAGATGATTGGAAGGGATATTATGCAGCACACCGTGAGCAACCAAGGCTGAGATCTGCACCAGAGTGAGAGCTTTCTTCCTTAGTGAAGTGGGTAGGATAGTCACACCTCTTCAGGTCTGAGGGGTGCCCGAGCACAGTGTAGTCTACATGCTACGATGACTGTGCACTGGAGGAGGAGCACTAAGGAGACTGCCTTGCTGTCATTGGGACACTGGGCTGAAATGAGGTTCTGAGGAAATGATCCCCTGTGAAGGATGGAGGTGTGAGAGTTTGCTTAAATATCACTCTTAATATAAACTCTGCAGCTTTGGCATTTTGGATTCGTACAGTTTATAATTCTCTTAAAGATTTGTTAGCTTTTACATATGTCTGGTAAAACCTTTAGGGGAACAATGCACGATTAGAAGAAATGAAAATGAAAAATCAGGGAAACGGCAAAGCAGAGATTGCCACAGAGGTAAGGTGTGTGAAGCCTTAATTCCGGCAGCCTTCTCTCCTCTTGACTGCGGCTCTAAGTGCCTCGATTATGGCGTCATGTGCTCCTCTACTTCCTTCTGGAAAATGCAAATGACCGTGAAAGTAAGATGGCCATTCAGGGCTTAGTATGAATTACTTTAAACAATTTGTTCCTTAATTTTTGACCAATTCTTGAATGTGGAGAAGCTGAAAAATAGATTCCATGATCCACTTCCTCCCTATAGACTTGTCACCAAAGAGAAGAGAGGGGCAAAGCTTAAACAGAAACCCGCAGTTCCACAGACAGGACACAAGTATGTCATGGGTTGTCTGTCCAGTGCTCTTCCTGTTCTGCCCTGTTGCCTGAGATAGTGACACACATGAAAACCATGTCATGAGGCTATGACATAGGTCCAGCACGAGGCATGTTGAGTTGACGGATGAGGTCCAGCATGAGGCATGTTAAGAGTTGACGGACAGGCTGGAGAGATGCTGTCAGCAAAATGCAAGCCATGTGCATGTGGGGACCTGAATTTGATCCCCAGAACTCATGTCAAAAAATCCAGACATTTTGTCAAATATTTGTGATCTCAGCTGTGGGAAGGGGGTCCAGGCTGACCCCTGGCTTAGTGGCCAGCCAGCCTAGCTTCTGTGGCCAGCACTAGGCCTGTGCATGTGAGTATAAATCTGAAGGCAATCTCCTGCCACTGCATGCATGTAACCACATGTGCATGTACCTGCACACACATGCCTGTCACTCTACACACAAATGCTCACACATGCAGACATGTAAGGAAGAATGGAACAGATATAGGCAGACTGTGTTCCTCTGACATTCCTGCTGGGTACTTGGGAACAGCTTGTAACTGCCCTGAGCTTCCAGTCTGTCTCCCGTCCACTAGAGATAAATATCACCTATCAGTCTTTTGTCAGAAAAACAAAATTGATGCATTTACTACTGTTAGAGTGCCTGGTGCCTACATCAATGCATTCTGACTTTTAAAAATGTATTGCTGGGGGCTGGAGAGATGGCCTAGCAGTTGGGAGCACCCAACTGCTCTTGCAGAGGACCTCAGCACCCACATGGTGGCTGAGAGCTGTCTTTGACTCCAGTTCCAGGGGAATCCAACACCATCTTTTGACCTTCCTGGCATTGCACGACGTGAGTGCACAGACCTACATGCAGACAATACATTCATATGCATAATAAAATAAATAAAAATTTAAAAAGTGTATTACTTTCAGGTGCTGGAGAAATGGCTCAGTGGTTAAGAGCACTGGCTGTTTTTGCAGAGGACCCAGGTTTGATTCCCAGCACCCACATGTCAGCTAACTCCAGTTCCAGGGGATGTGATACCTTCTTCTGATCTGTATGGGCACTGAAGGACACAGGTGCACTTAACATACATGCAGGCAATACACTAATACACATAAAATAAGAATAGTAAATAAAGTTATTACTTTAGAATTAAGTGATTCAAATCCTGGATGTGTTTTTATTACAGTGCAGGTGGGTTATGCATTTAAATCTGTCATTTGTTAGATACGGGTCTCTTGTTAGATGACAAGCTCATAGGGAACAAAAGGAAACCTTAAAATCTCTTCCAGCATCCCCCTCAGTGAACCAGGCAGAAAGTAGCTTGTACAGTTAGTAATACCATGAGTTAGACGTTCATGTTTATCGTGGGAGGACTGACCCTTCTAATTAATCCCTGTGAGTCTCAGCATGCATGGGGCACCTCTGGTATTACTAATTAGGTCTCAGAACTGTCAGCTTTTTGAAGATCTTGAAGAAACCAGAGATCAGTGAGAATTTTTGAAATAGGAATTAAACTAAAACATTAGAAACAATATTATGATCAGAACTCAAGAAAAATAGGACCTAAGAATACATTCTTTTCCAGGAAATTTAGACCAGTTATGTCCCAAATTCTGGACATTACTTAAGTAACAAATAGAATTTTAGCAGATATGAAGTTCTGTGAAGATGATAATGAGATCAGTTATTTAGAGGGCTCGGTCATAAGAAGCATGAAAATTATATAAACAAAAATGAAAACCTTCTAGTTTATTCATAAGCAGAGTGAACTCAGTTGTCAAAGAGCAGCTGGATCACATGTAATTGGCTATCAAGCAATGCTTCAAGACCCTGAGCATGCGTTTAAGAATTTAAAGCTGACTGGAGAGACAGCTCTGCAGGTGACAGCACTTCCAGCTCTTGCAGAAGACCCAGGCTCCACTGCAGAAGACCCAGGTTCCATTTCTATTATCCCCATGGCAGCTCACAAACATTTGTAACTCCAGCTCCGGGGTGATCCTAAGCCTTATTTTGGCCTCCATGGTTACCAGACACATGCAAGGTATACACATGCAGGCAAAACATAAACTATAACAGATCTCTGTGAGTTCAAGGTTAGCTTGGTCTACAGAGAGAGTCCCGGGGCCAGCTGGGGCTACAGGGAGACCTTGTCTCAAGAAAACACCAAAAAAAGGATTTGGGGGGACGGGAGAGATGGTTCAATGGTTAAGAACACATACTGCTCTTCCAGAGGACTCAAGTTCAGTTCCCAGCAACCTTGTCAGGTAACTCATAATTGCCTTTAACTCTAGAGCCAAAGGAATTCCCAGTTTCTGGGCTGTGCATGCACCTGTGTTCATGTGTGCATACCTTGTCCTGGCCATACACACAATTAGGAATAATGAAGTTTGTTTTTAAAGGACATTGAAGTAGTCCCTCACCAAGGCTCAGGGAACATCATGGAAGAGGAAGTGGAAAGAATGGAAGAGCCGGAGGATGAGGAGGAAGGGTGTGAAATGCTGTCTTCTGGACATGCCATAGCTGCCATACACCTGTACTAACAGCAGCCATGGTCATGTGCACAATAACTGACTAGATCAGATGAGCCAAACACTCAACAGTGAGATGAGCTCTCAAGACCCCACCTGACTGAGCTGGAAGTCAATAGCTGCTGAGAGAGGGCCATTCTTTTCTGAGGGAGTGGTCACTGGTGGGTTTCCCACAGTCCAGTTCACAGACCCACCCCCACGCATATGTGGGAACCAACTATTTGAGTTTGTGGTTACTTTTTTAAAGAAGAGGACATAAAGTTGTGAGGGGCTGTACTGGGGGGCTGCAGTGGAAGCTGGGGGAATTAAGGGATGGATACAATTATATTTCATTTCACACACATAAAATCCTATAATGATACATATTTTTTTAAGTTAAAGCAGACCTCTTGATTTCAAACCGAGTATGTCACAAGTTAGAGTGCTGGGTCTTTAGAATATGACCAAGAGGTACACTCTAGTGAAAGTATAGTTCTTTTTCAATTCCCTCAGTGCTGAGGTCATAGAGAAAATATCTAGTCTGAAATCTAAGGGGAAGCAAAGTCAATGTCTTTCTGAGCAGGGTGCCAGTACTTCAGAAAACAATTGGAAGGAGCAGCGGGTTGGGGTGGCATCGAGTAAAGAGCGTCCGAGCGAAAGCATGGTAATTCCAGCAGTCGAGAGGCCAAGCAGAGAGGACCCCGAGTTTAAGGCCAGTGTAGGCTATGTAGGGAGTTCCAAACCAGCCTGAGCTACACAGCAAAACCCGTCTCCAATGCCAAATAATAGTATTAAAATGTTAACACGCTTCTTCACAGTCAAGTGAAGGGATAACTCTGTGCGGAAGAAAATTATTGCCATCTATTCATCTGACATTAATATCTGAGCTATATAAAGAATATAAAGAATATTCTTTTTAAAAAGCATCAAAAGACCAAGCAACACAATCATGAAGCAGGTAATGAATTATTCTCAAAAGAATTTTAAATGGCTAGGAAGCATGTGAAAAAAATGTTAAACCTCCTTAGCTACACAGGACATGCCACTCAAAACTACACTGAGATGTGTTCATTCCAGACAGAATGGTTATTATTAAGAAAACAACAACAGCACCTGGAGATGATGTGTGTGCAGGGGGAATGCACACAGTGTGAGAATGTGGACTAGTGCAGCCACTGTGGAAATCAGTACGGAGTTCTGAAAGAAACTGAAAACACAACTACCATGTGATCCTGCTCTCCTGCTCATTAGTAGAGATACCTGCACATCTGCGGGCAGTGTGGCTCCATTCACAACAGCCAAGTGATGGGATGAGCTGGCTGTCCATCAATAGATGAATGGACAAAGAACACACACACACACACACACACACACTCTCACCACACACCACACACAATCAGTTGCAGTGGTTTATACTTGTAAACGCAGCCCTAACTGTGGTAAGGGGCAGAGAGAGGAGTCTCCCTGGGGCCCTTGGCCAGCCACCCTAGCTGAACTGTCATGCTTGGGTCCTAGTAAGGTTCCCTGTGTCAAAAAATGAGGCCGTATGTCTTGATGGCTGAAGAAGCGGACGTCCAACTTTCACCTCTACTTTGCTAGGTTTATATATAAACCTTGTTCTTTTTTTTTATTTTAATTTTTTTTTATTTATTTCTATATGTGTATGAATGTACTGTCTGCATGCAAGTCTGTGCACCCGTGTCATGCAGTGCCGCGGAGGTCAGAAGAGGGTGTCGGATTCCCCTGGAACCCTGGAGTTCTCCTGGAATTGGAGTTTCAGACGGTTCTCTGCCGCCATGTGGGTGCTGGGGATTGAACCCGGGTCCTCTGCAAGAGCGGTCTGCGCTCTTAACCACTAGGCCATCTCTCCAGCCCATAAACCTTGTTCTTTAGGTCATCATTAATGTGAATATTTATCTCTTAGGGGCCCCCAAACCACATTTTCTACAATAAAAGCCATCTTATTGAAGACCCAAACTTGCCCCCCCCCCTTATTTTCAGAACTGCTACTTTGTATCAAGAACTTCAATATCCCTTTTATAGACACCTTCCCAACCTGTGCAGCCTTGTGGAGTAGACAATGGATTGTCTCTATTATTTAAAGTTTTATCTTGGGGCTGGATGGAGATGGATCAGCGGTTGGGAGCACCTACTGCTCTTGCAGAGGACCCAGGTTCAATTCCCAGCACCCATATGGTGGCTAAGAACCGTCTTTAACTCCAGTTCCAGGGGAATCCGATGCCCTCTTCTGACCTACGTGGCATTGCATGACACGGGTGCACCAACCTACATGCAGACGGTGCACATAAAAAAAAAAAAAAGATTTGAAAGAAATAAAGATTTATTTATTTATTTATTTATTTATTTATGCTTTATGTGTATCAGTGTTTCGTCTGCATGTACATAAGTGTGTGAAATGTGTACTTGTCTGTAGAGGCCAGAAGAATATAAGATCCCCTGTAACTGGAGTTACAGAAGGTTGTTAGCTACCATGCGGGTGCTGGGAATTAAGCCGGGGTCCTCTGCTCTTAATTGCTGAGCATCTCTCCATCCAAATCTTTCCTAGTTTTTTCTGTACAGAACTGAAAACGAATTAATGGATTTCTCAAGTTTCACAGTGAATCCATAGCCTTTCCATAAGGCCTGTAACACCAGACTGCAATATTCTCTCATTTCTGCCCAACGCTGTGCCCCACAGAGGTGTGTAAATATCAACACTCACCCTGCCTGAGTGAGGAGGGGCATAAACAGAGTCTAAGGATCTTCCTCTGACTGTAATCTGACTAATATAATACTGGAGACCCAGGGAGAGGTTTTAGTGGGTACAGGCACCTGCCACCAAGCCAGACAACCTGAGTTTGATTCCTAGAACCCACATGGTGGAAGCTGAGAACTGACCCCAACAGGTTGTCCTCTGATCTCCACATGCACGCTGTGGCACACATGCACACACAAATATACACAAACACATAGATGCAACATAAATAAATATACTGTGCTAGAACTCCTTTTGAGAACTACTTATCTTTAACTAATATATGTTAATGATTGGGTTTGCACCTGAAATTATTTATTATGATGATTTTATTTCTAATGCAGTGAAGAGATTATGACCACATAGTCTGAGTAGTTTTATTTCAAATGTGCTTTGTATGTTGTACCCTGTGGGGCTCCTGGGGGGTCTCATAAACTGTGGGTGCTAGGAAACCCTTCTGTTGTTCAAGAATCTACATTGTAAAATGCTCCCTGAGCAATCCTTGCCTGATTTAACTTTGAGAAAACTTTAATAAACTAGTGTCATAAGTAGATAAGCCATTTGAGGAAGATTTTAGAGCCGTTATGAAAACAAATGTTGGGGACTGGAGAGATGGCTCGGTGGTTAAGTGCACTGGCTGCTCTTGCAGAAGACCTGGGTTTGATTCCCAGCACACACATGACAGTTAACAACCATCTGTTCCAGCTCCAGAGGACCCAATGCCCTCTTCTGATCTCAGTGGGCATTGCATGGCATGGACACACTTAAACGCAGGCAACACACTCATACACATAAAAATAATAGAATATTTTTAAAAATAAAATAATGTTGAGAAACAGACAGTTTGGAAATCCAGGATTAATACCTTATCAGCTTCATGCACCAAATGATGCTTATAACATCTTTCCTCTGAATCATTTATGTTTCCTTCCACATTAACATTGGGTTAACTCTTCTTATTGAATGACATAAATTCCCTATTTGCCTCTAGTGGGATGCTTATCTAAGCAATTTCTTTTACAGAAATGAGATTTGTTGGGGCTAGAGAAATGGCTCAGCGATTAAGAGCACTGACTGCTCTTGCAGAGGACCCGGGTTTGATTCCCAGCACCCATATGGTGGGCTAAGAACTGTCTTTAACTCCAGTTCCAGAGGAATCTGATGCCCTCTTCTGACCTCCACAGCATTGCATGACAAAGGTGCACCAACCTACATGTAGGCAGTACACTCATACACATAAGAAGTAAAAAAAAAAAAGAAAAGAAATGAAATTTGTTTTTCTACTTTATGAATTTCTGAGTTTATACAATTTCCTTGCCTCATCACACAACAGTGCAGTCAAGCATCGAAGTTCAAAGGTTCTATTCAAAAGCATACGATTAAGATGAATGTCTCCACTTAAGCACGACTGCTGTAATTCTTTTTAAAATTTTTGTTTGTTCTTTGTGTAGAGTGTTACGGCCACATGTAAGCATACCACATGCATCCAATGCCCAAGGAGGTCAGAAGAGGTCATCAGATTTCCTGGAACTGGGGTTACAGAGGATTATCAGCCACCATGTGTGTGCTGGGAACCAAATTCAGGTCCTCTCTAGGAACAGGCCGTACTCTTCACCCCTGAGTCATCCCTCCAGCTCCATACCTCCATATCTTTATGACTAGCTTCTCTCTGAGCTAGTAACCTCAGAAGATTTAGTAATCCCCTGTCGCTGTGAGTAAAAATGATGCTTCTTTGATTGAGGAATTGCCTCTCAGCAGGTAACTGGATTGTGTTTTGCAAAAGAAGAAAACATGAAATAATTAAGATGACAGGATGTTGCACACATCACCGTTTCTGTAATTAGCAAAGCTCTGTGCACTGAATATCAAGGCTGCATTTTCCCCCCCAAATTACATTTGCTTATTCATTTTGAGTGTGTGTGTGTGTGTGTGTGTGTGTGTGTGTGTGTGATGGTATACCTGTGGAAATCTAAGGACAACTTGGGGGACTGAATGCAAGTCTTCATGCTTGGCAGCAAGGACTTTTACCCACTGAGCCCTCTCACCAGCGCGGGGCTGCCTTCCTTATGCACAGCTTTCTGGAGAAGAGACTAGCAGTTGCAGTTACCACTGGGACACACTGCCCAGAGCTCGTGATCTCTGTCCTTCCTCTCCTGCCTGAGTCACAGAGCGCTCCATGAGGGAAGCTGCACCCTGAGCTTCTTGCAGCGTCTCTGGAATCTCATCACCCCATTGCTCTGGGAACGCTACCTCTTTTAAGGGTTCCCATTCGCCCCGTTCCAGACAGATGATATCTCCCTGGAAAGAGACTCGGTTCTAATAAGAGTAGGTGGCTTTTTATTACCTTATTTTCACTTTTATCATGAAGAATAAAACCTGAACTGCCTGCTTCAGCCTTTTCAGCCCCTAAGAGCTGGGCTTTCTCCTCTGCACTTATTGAAACTTGAGCTCTTTTCATCTCCGGAAAGAATATCTCTGACTTTGAATTTCCTCATTTTTTTCTACAAGCACAGGAAAACACTCAACGAACATTTCCCAGTACTGAGCTGCTCTGTGGGGAGCTATGTCCACCTGTGAGGACCTCAGAGTCTAGTGGGGCTCCGGTGTCACATTGGAGGTGAGTAGCCAGAGATGAGGGTGGAGGACCACGGAACCTAAGACAGACTGAACCAGGAAAGAGATGCCAGAGTGCGGTGAGGATGGAGAATCAGAACCCAATGGAAGGGCAGCTCCAGATGAGCCAGGAGCCAGGAACAGTGCTCCATGTGGGAGAAAGCACAGGGAAACGGGAGGGAAGGGACTCAGAAGGAAGGCAGGGGCAGGCCATCCTTCTCTTTCCTCCCTCCCTTCCTTCCCTCCTTTCCTTTCCTTTCCTTTCCTTTCCTTTCCTTTCCTTTCCTTTCCTTTCCTTTCCTTTCCTTTCCTTTCCTTTCCTTTCCTTTCCTTTCCTTTCCTTTCCTTTCCTTTCCTTTCCTTTCCTTTCCTTTCCTTTCCTTTCCTTTCCTTTCCTTTCCTTTCCTTTCCTTTCCTTTCCTTTCCTTTCCTTTCCTTTCCTTTCCTTTCCTTTCCTTTCCTTTCCTTTCCTTTCCTTTCCTTTCCTTTCCTTTCCTTTCCTTTCCTTTCCTTTCCTTTCCTTTCCTTTCCTTTCCTTTCCTTTCCTTTCCTTTCCTTTCCTTTCCTTTCCTTTCCTTTCCTTTCCTTTCCTTTCCTTTCCTTTCCTTTCCTTTCCTTTCCTTTCCTTTCCTTTCCTTTCCTTTCCTTTCCTTTCCTTTCCTTTCCTTTCCTTTCCTTTCCTTTCCTTTCCTTTCCTTTCCTTTCCTTTCCTTTCCTTTCCTTTCCTTTCCTTTCCTTTCCTTTCCTTTCCTTTCCTTTCCTTTCCTTTCCTTTCCTTTCCTTTCCTTTCCTTTCCTTTCCTTTCCTTTCCTTTCCTTTCCTTTCCTTTCCTTTCCTTTCCTTTCCTTTCCTTTCCTTTCCTTTCCTTTCCTTTCCTTTCCTTTCCTTTCCTTTCCTTTCCTTTCCTTTCCTTTCCTTTCCTTTCCTTTCCTTTCCTTTCCTTTCCTTTCCTTTCCTTTCCTTTCCTTTCCTTTCCTTTCCTTTCCTTTCCTTTCCTTTCCTTTCCTTTCCTTTCCTTTCCTTTCCTTTCCTTTCCTTTCCTTTCCTTTCCTTTCCTTTCCTTTCCTTTCCTTTCCTTTCCTTTCCTTTCCTTTCCTTTCCTTTCCTTTCCTTTCCTTTCCTTTCCTTTCCTTTCCTTTCCTTTCCTTTCCTTTCCTTTCCTTTCCTTTCCTTTCCTTTCCTTTCCTTTCCTTCCCTTCCCTTCCCTTCCCTTCCCTTCCCTTCCCTTCCCTTCCCTTCCCTTCCCTTCCCTTCCCTTCCCTTCCCTTTCCTTCCCTTCTCTTCCCTTTCCTCTCCCTTACACCTGCCCTCTCTCCTTCTCTCCATCTTTTCCATTCCTTCCTCTTTCTATTCTCTCAAATGAAAGTAAAATCGACAATTAGTTTAAAAAATCACATACTTCTGAGTGTTCACCACACAGCTTCTACAGTTCTCAGTCTAATGCTCTTGTGTTTTTTCCCTGAACACAGCTGCCCCCAGCCTGACTTATTTTGAAGCAAATCCACGATCATGTGTTCTTTTCTTGGTAAACATCTCAAATTCAAAGGCTCTTCTAAAAACATTAACCACCAAATCATTTTCATAAAAACCCAACCATTATCTTAGTATTGTCAACTGTATTCACTTGTGTGTGTGTGTGTGTGTGTGTGTGTGTGTTGGTAGATACTTTATTCAGATTAGAATTCACATAGAGTATCCACTATGTAATTGGCATATCTGTATCTTGTCTCTAGATTTCCCCAGCTCCTGTCTATTCTGAGGTTGGGGTATGGGTTTGGGAAAGTAAATAGACTACTTCTGTTTGTAATAAATTGTTTATATTTAAGATATGCTGAGGCCGGAGAGATGGCCTAGTGGTTAAGAGCACCGACTGCTCTTGCAGAGGACCCGGGTTCGTTCAATCCCCAGCACCCACATGGCGGCTGAGAACCGTCTTTAACTCCAGTTCCAAGGGAAGACACCCTCTTCTGACCTCTGCAGCATTGCATGACATGGGTGCACAAACTTACAGATAGACAGTACGTTCATACACATATGAAAATAAATAAATAAAAATAAATTTTAAAAAGATATGCCTAAAATTATTTAAATTTCTCTTATGGGTTTATCCTATACAGTCAATGTTTATGGAAGGCTTCTTGGGCTTTTCTTCAAGCATTATCTAAATATGATACAGTAATTAAAAGTACCAAATTGGTATAACTTATATTTTTGAATACTTAATGCCCATACCTAAGGTCCATAACAATTCAGCCAAGGGATTTAAGGGACAATTTTGTTCCTTGCCCTCTGAGGTCAACCGGTCCTAGGGGGACATCTCTTAAAAATATTCTGCAATTGTGAGTCACCAGGTTTCCTGTGCAGGGAGATCTTGAAGATCCACTAACAACCCTAGCCAGTGAGTGTCCAGCCTATAAAGAGGAAGCCCAACACAGAGGAAAGTCTCCTCGTGCTCCAAAGGGAAGGGAAGCCTGGTCTAGCAAGACCTGACCTTGTTCTCTGTAGATGGAACTGGTTAAGAATGGCCAGAAGGAGCCAGGTTCTCCCCTGCCCCATGAAAATCCGAGTGCCCCGTAAAGACCAGAACCTCAAATGATCTTCAGAAAACAAAGTTTGGCCAATCTGGGCTAATTGTGTGGACTTAAGGACCTGAAAAGAAAGTATAACCAAAAGATAAATAATCAACATATTCCTTTTAAAGCATGAAAAACTGTCCCTGAACATATTGGGTGTAAAGTTATATGAGATAATGCTAAATGGACATACAAACCTTACATCTTGGCCTTGATTAACAAAGTAGGGTCACCTGCAGCCATTGGAGGCATCCATTATTGTTGTTAATTAATAATCAATAATAAATGTTCCTCTATCTAGCAACTATCTAAGTGGAAATTCACATCCTATTAAAATGTCTGAAAAGCAGATCCTGAGTCCATACATCATGGCCAAATGAACAGAATGAAAAACCTAATAAATGGACACTTTGAATCCCCTGGTCAAGAAATTCTAATGGACTTTTAAGTTGGACACTTGAATTCCCCCTGTTCTTACTTCTCCTGGTCCCCTGCCTAGATCACGTACCTAACTCCTCCTGCCTTCACTTCACTTTCATGGGCACCAGTCAAGGATTTTTTTCCATCTATAGTTATGCTCGGGGGTCTTTTGGATGGACCTTCTGAATGGGGGATACCCCAGTTGCCACACCCAATGTCCCTCTTCAGCATGGAAGAAGTCAGAGCAGTCGGTATCCTGATTCCCTTCTGGCGATTGGGGTGACCCTTTTCAGAGGGTGACATAACCAAACAGGAGGCAGAAATTAATTAGGCAGTTTAGGGATGATACCCCGCCCCCAAACTAATCAGACTCTTTCTCATGTGAGAACTCAAGGCTTCCTGGACCAGCCAGTAAACACATATCCTTCTGGTAGCTCTGAAAGAGCAGGAAAAGAAGAAAGAAAAGAAAGAGAGAAGGGAAAAAAGAGAAGTACATATCAAACCCCACAGATTCTTTATTTCACTAGAACAAGAAATGGAAACCCCCCCATTTTTTGATTTTGTTTTTTTATTATTTTGTATTTATTTCTGTTTTCCTGTGAAGGAAAAAATTAAAAAAGATACAATCGTATCTTGTGTTTGCCCTTTCCTTGAGTAAGTGGCAGCAAGCACTTGTCCTCTGTGTCTAATATACTAGAGAAATACAAGTGTATCATGTGCCTTGTGTCCTCTACAGACCTCCAAAGGGAAAGTAAAATGCATCAGGTTCCTCCCTCCCTCCAGATGGGCACAGTGCCTGCTTCCAGTCTCCTTTGGCTAAATGCTTCAGTCCAGAGTAGTTACATGTGTGTTTTTATGTTTTGGCTGGAGTAACCTTAGAACAGATTCTCAAGGTAGATTTCTGGGTTGAATCAAAACCCGGAAGACCCTTTCACAGACTCCTCACCACACCACAATTCTATAAGGGTGTATAGAATTTGCATTTCCTCACAGTACCTGATAATCACTACAGTCCACACAGCCATGTCTGTCAATTTGAGGGGTAAGTGATAGAATCCAGTGCATTTTTTTAGCAGAGCAATAAGAGAAGGGGTGGGGGAGAAACACCTAGGAATGGTGTGAGTGAGGATTGGAGCTGGAGCTAGCTGGACTTGATAGGGGAGGTGCTGCGGAGCCAGGAGGATGAAGGACGGAAGCAGCCATTGGAATGATTTCCCCACCACACAACCAAAAGCCCCAGCGTAGGTGGTTCAAGCTTGGAATCCCAGCATGTGGGAGCTTCCATTCATGAATAAAGAAATCCCCATTTTCAAGTTCTTAGTTTTAGTTTCTTTTCCCCTCCCTCTTAAAAATTTGCATTTCCCTTTCTTCACAGAACACTTTATTCTTTTGGTGGTGAGACAGTTTAGAATAAACTTTTTTTGAAATATGAAAAGATGTTTAGTAAAGCAAATTGCACTGGAAAGATTTGAATGGGACGAAATGAACATCTGGCGCTTGAGTCTGTTCACTGTTGCAACTATGTAAGGCACTTCTTCCACTTCTCATCCGGGAGCCCTAGTTCTACCCTAAACTAACAGGAACTAAACAGGAGATGAAAGCATGTCCTTAAAGTCCAGAGACTGCTGCAGAGGCTCATAAATCCAGCCCCATTGTTTTAGTGAAAGTGCCTCAGAGTTGGCCGAGTCATGTGCTACACTCCCCAACACGGTGTCACCCGCCATATTTGCTTCCCATCAAGTCACTGTCAGCCTGTCCTAAGGTCCTTGTCACCTGCACAGGGTCTTATTTAATGGGCACCACCTTCCCTCTGTTGTGTGGCTCCTTTCTGAGCAGCGGGAATCCAAACCCAACTTTCATGTCCAAGTCACATTTCTAAGAGTCCTATATGTTCTTAGAAACTTCTTTATTTAATTTACCTTTCTTCTTATGTGTGTATGTGTATGTTTGTGTGAGCACATGTGTTGATGTGTGAATGTAGAGGGGGAGAGGATGATGTTGAATGTTGTCCTCAATCACTCTCCACCTCAGTTTTAGAGGAGAGTCTCTCCTGAGCCCAGAGATCACCAATTTGGCTAAACTAGCAGGCTAGCAAACCCTAGGGGTCCACCTATCTCTGTTTTCCTAGTACTAGAATTACAACCGTACACTTGCTTTTCACACACATGCTGGGACCGTACTGAGGGTCCCGTGTACACACAGCAAGCACTTTACCAACTAAGCCATCTCCCTCCCAGCACCTTTATTTTTACATTCTATTAAAAACTGTTTTTAGAGTTTACATAATGTGTGTGCATGTGTGTGTGCATGTGTGCATGTGTGTATGTGTGTGTGTATGTATGTATGTATGTATGTATGTATGTATGTATGTATGTATGATGGATTGTATGTGGAGGTCAGCAGACAACTAGCAGGTTCTCTTTTTCTATCATATGGGTTCCAGGGATTGAACTCGGGTCCTTAGGTTTTGCACAGAGGGCCCTACCTGCTGAGCCTTCTCAACAGCCCTGTAATTACTTTCTTATTTGAAGTACCTGGAACACCAAAAGCAGTGTGGGTCCAGCTGGATTGAGGGGGGCCCTGGAGGATGGGGTAGATGACAGACTTAATCAGAAACAGAAGGCGACACATTTATCACTCATTCTCTTCTTGAGTCTAAAGTCAACTTAACTCTGTAAACTTGAGCCAATTACTGACGTCACTCAAATTCTCTGACCTTACCTTCCTTACCTCTGAAGTTATTGGGAAGAATTGCTGCCTGGGTTCTTCAGGGGCGGTTGTTGAGGGGAAAATGCAGAGGAGTGCAACTGCCGCTATGTACAGGTCTCAGTGACCTTTTGATCCCTCTCCTGAGCCTCTTCAGATCCACAATCATGTTCTGTCCTATGTGTTACAGTTCAGTTAATACAATAGAACACAGAACCTGTTTCCAGTCTTGGAACTTAGATTCCTTTAACAGTATGCTTATTTTGGACTGTATTAGATGTGTATGTTGTATATTTGTGGTGTGTATATATGTATCTGTGTGTCTTATGTGTGTGGTACATATGTGTATCATGTATGTATATGTGGTATTTACGTATCTGTGTGTGGTGTGCATGTATTTTTGGTGTGTCTGTATGTGATATGTAGATGTGTGTGTATATATATATATATATATATCTGTGTGTGTGTCTAATATTTGTGGTGTGTATGTTTGTGTGTGAGATGTGTGCATGGTCTGTATATGTATGTGTATGATATGCCTATGTGTGGTGTATATGTGTGTAGATGCATGTGTATGCTATGTATGATGTGCATATGTGTGTGGTATTTATGTGTATAATGTGCATATATCTATGTGTGATGTATATGTGTGCATATGGAATATATGTATGTAGTATATGTGTGTGCCTGTGTGTGGTGTGTATTGGTGTGTGTGTGTGATGTGTAGTGTGTATGATGTGCTGTGTTTATGTGTGTGTATGTGCATGTCCATATGTTTATAGTAGAATGAACAAGGTCTGAAGTGAAACTGTAGACACCTTAACTCTTGTAAGTGCTAGATATGAAATTGGATAAATAAAATTTATGTAAATTAAGAAAATACTGATTAAAGCTCCTTGAAGAAAAGTGGATTTAATTAGAGGAAGCTCCAGACGTAGATCCTCTTGCAGAGATTGTGAAGAAGATTTAGGGGAACTTCAAAGCATTTCAGCATTTAAACATTATTTGATTTCAGAACTTTCTTGATATAAGCAAACATTAATTCTAGTCTTTTCCATGTTAATTTGTAGAAAAGTGGGATAGGGAAGATGAGCGAAGGAGATTGTTTACTGACACAGTTACAAAAAGCGGAACAGAAGGCTGGCAACATCAAGCTTCACGGCTCCTGCCCATTGATGGAGTCACTGAAGCCAAGTGAGTCGGGGTGAGCCGCTCTGACTGTAACGCTTCTGTCTGTTGGCTTGATTTTATTCACGGTCCATTTTCTCATCCAAGGACAGTTTATATATGTTAGAATGCACAATCATGAACTCAGTAGTCTCTGTGTTCTTGAGGTGAGTATTCTAAGGCAAGCCACACCAAGCTTATATCTGCAACTGCTGCTAAACCTGCATCTGCTGTTTTATTCCCATACCTGAATATCTATGTGTATTTACAAATGAGACACAGTAAGCAACTGAAAGCAGCAATAAAATAGCTCAATCATGATCATATTCTATCCTAAAATTGTCAACATCATTCCTTCTATGCTTCAGTGAGAGGCCCTGTTTCAAAGAACAAAGGGAGAATCAGCTACAGAGAAAAACACTCAACAAAAACCTCTGGCCTCTGCATACTTACGAATGGATGAGCACACATCTTGTTCTCACACATGCACACACTTATGAATGGGTGAGCACACATCTTGTTCTCACACATACACACACTTATGAATAGGTGAGCACACATCTTGTTCTCACATGTGCACACACTAGGAATGGGTGAGCACACGGTTCTCACACATGCACACACGAATGGGTGAGCACACACTTAGTTCTCACACATGCACACACTTACGAATGGGTGAGCACACACTTAGTTCTCACACATGCACACACTTACGAATGGGTGAGCACACACCTTGTTCTCACACATGCACGCACTTACGAATGGATGAGCACACACTTAGTTCTCACACATGCACACACTTATGAATGGGTGAGCACACACTTAGTTCTCACACATGCACACACGAACGGGTGAGCACACAGTTCTCACACATGCACAATGCACACACAAATGGGTGAGCACACACCTAGTTCTCACACATGCACACACTTACGAATGGGTGAGCACACACTTAGTTCTTACACGTGCACACACAATGCAAATTAAATACAGCATAAGCCACACATGCAGGCCATGCAACCATTCCAGAAGTTCCATGAAAAAAACAAAAGCAAGCAAGCAGGAAATCTTATGAATATTTATTTTTGTATCTTTTCATTTATTTTTTTCAAATTGCATCACCTATGGTAACTGAACCAAAGAAGAGTGAGATCGCACCTGAGAAAGGTCTATTTTATTCACCTTGATAAATTTTCATAACTTGCATACACATTCTGAATGGGCAAGTGAAGCTCCCCAAGACCTTAGAAAATCACTGAGAGATGTTCCTCTCCTCTGTTTACAGTCCACATTCAAGGTCCTAATTCTTAAATAGCATGAGGTGGTTGGGCTTGGCTTTAAAATATTGCATTGGAAGCCCTCAACCTAGGCTCTTGCTTATTGTGACTGTCACGGGGCAGCCACAGGACCTGATCAGATTATCACAGAACTGAAAAAAGACTAAGGCGCTCCTTTCCTTTTATTATTTCTTTACCCACACACGAGTGGCAAAGACACAGGCAACTCGGCTTTTATAGTCATACTCATTGGAGCTACAGTTGCATGTTTACAGAACAGCAAATCACAATAGAGAGGCTGGAATATAGCAATTTAATAAAATATGAGGTAGATGGCATTATCACCACAGTACGCCTTCTTGGGAGATCAAAGTGTCTCATGAGAAACTAGGGGACTGTTGGCATTCCAGAGATAACCCTCAGCAAGCATTCTTGCATATGCTCTCTCCTGAAGCACTAGGCTTTCCATACATACATGCTCAAGATTCAGCCTAATCCACCAAGCATGTTTTTAAAGTCCTAGTAACACTATTTCACAATCCCTCTCAGCTTATGAGTCTGTGCATGTGAGAGTCAGCTATATAGAGAACCATACAGAGCTGCAGTGTGTGTGTTCCCTCAACATTGATGGACCCTAGCATGTAGTGGGCATCAAGTCTTTTGTTTGAAATTTAAATTTTTGTTTATAGATGCACTAAATACATTTTCAATTTAATCAGATTTATTCTTAGAAAATTATGCAAGACTATACTTTCAGGGATCATCTCTACAGTGTGTTACTAGAGAAGTTTCTCTGACTATGTAGAGTACCAGAAACCACAAGGAGGATACGCAACATTCTCTCCTGAGTGTGAAGCCGGCTCCTGGTGTTGCTTTACTGCAACTGCCACTCGCCATTGATGATTGTTCTTCTCTTCTTCAGGAAGGTAGAGGGAGAGAATGCAGTCTGAGTGGGGAAAAAAAAGAAAATTATGCAATGCCTACTGCCTTGCCTCACCCCTCACCTCCCTGCTGCTCCTGTCCACGCTTCCTCGTCCCTACAAATCTCTCCCACACTTCCCTGTCTATTCTTTTTTTTTTGTGACCTGCCAAGATGAACCACAACACACGGTGTGACCATGGGTTTGGAGCTATCTGTTGGAACTTGCTGGGCTCAGCAGTGGGTACAGAGCTAAAAACAGTGGTTTCCCCTCTCCCATCATCTGTCAATAACTAACAGTTCAGAGACAAAGGATATGGGCCTGTCTGCCCTTCCCCCTACCTTGACTGATTGTTGGGCCAATTTGGTGTTGAGCCAGCACAGGTGACTAGAGGTGTTGGGAGTTAATAATATTTTAAATAGTTAAGTGGAGTCTAGAAAGTGACATTTAATTTACTTATTGATTTATTCAGGCTTGCATGCATATATGTTCATATTTGATCATATATGATGACTCTATGTATATCATACTCTATCTATATCAATATCTATAGTCATACTCCAAGGAGTATAGATATATCTAGATATCGATATAGATATAGATAGATAGATAGACATAGATGGTATGAAGATTATAGGAGATGACTTTTTCCATGCTTTGACACATATTTTCACTTAGCTGCTATTACAGAAGCAGGCTCACCATTTTTTTAAATTTTATCATATTCTTACTTTATATGCTACTTCACTAAGCAAACATTAGAGGTAAGGTTTTCATCTCAATTTTAGCTGTGCTGTGTGTGGGCTTTTTCTGATTTAAGGAATTTTGTGTATGTCAAGGTCATGAGGACGACTTGTTATATTTCTGGTAGTGCTTCCTTGCTTATCTACTTATTCATTAATGTACCCTTTATTGTTAAATAGACAGTCACTTGTGTTTATTTTTATCCATAGTGTCAAGTCAAGGGATAAAGCTGGTATTTTTCCACAATGAAACTTGTAGTCATTGTAGAGTGCCGACTTTAGAAAAAATCACCACAAACTTGATGGTTTTAAAATAACATAAATTTATTAGGTTGTAATTGTCTAATTAGAAATCTCATCAGCTAACGGGAAGCTGCTGACAGGGATGTTTATCCCTGGAAGCTCTATGGGAGAAGGATTCTTGGGCTCTTCTAGAGCTGGGGGCTGTGTCGCTGCCTGGCCTGGTATCTGCTGCTTCTTCAAAGCTGACATGCTATGAGGTCTTCTGCACTTCATGGCTCACTTGGAACTGCATCTCCAGACCCTGACATCCTCTCCATCTCTACTCATTAGGGAGACTGTGGCTGCTTTACATCCAACCCATTAGCTCAGGGTGTTTTCTATGTGTCAAGGTCTGTTGGTCAATGGCCTTAATCTGTAGAGTCAGCATCTATCTCGTTTACTTCCTGTTGATGGGATGAAACACCCTGACATGAAAACAACTTAGAGGAGAAAGGATTTACCTTAGCTCACAGTTCCAGGTCACAGTCCATTACTATGGGGAAGTCACAATGGCAGGAGCTCGAGATAGCTGGTCACAGGACACCACAGCCAAGAGCAGAGAGAATGAATACATGTGGGCTGGAGAGATAGCCTAGCGGTTAAGAGCACTGATTGCTCTTGCAGAGGACCCGGGTTCGATCCCCAGCACCCACATGGCGGCTAAGAACCGTCTATAACTCCAGTTCCAGGAGAACTCCAGTTCTGGGGGAATCTGAGACCCTCTTCTGACCTCCGTGGCTTGCATGACACGGGTGCACAACGCTACAGTGCAGACAGTACCTCATAACACATACAAAAATAAAAAAAAAAAAAAAAAAAGAATGAATACATGCACGACCCCTGACTTTCTGGTGTGTGGTGTGTGTGGTTTGTGTGTGTGTGTGTGTTTGTGTTGTGTTGGTGTATGCCTATGGGGGTCTGAAGAGGGACTTCGCATTTCTATTGCTGGAGCTTGTTAACCGGGTGGCCAGAAGCGTGTCGCAAACACGGGTCTGTGGACTGTAACCGAGTGCTCCGGGAGAAAGAGCAAGGGCGTTTTA
Organism: Rhizomys pruinosus; assembly: GCA_009823505.1. Classification (NCBI taxonomy): domain Eukaryota; kingdom Metazoa; phylum Chordata; class Mammalia; order Rodentia; family Spalacidae; genus Rhizomys; species Rhizomys pruinosus. The sequence goes on from VZQC01006583.1 coordinate 1,401,104, forward strand.
CGGTCTCTTGCTGCAGCTCAACCCAGTATTATTTATTCTGTGCATGGGTGTACCTGAAACTATTGCTGTGTTTTCTTTCTGGAGGATTACTGATTATCTCATCAAGATACAGTGAAACACAACTTTCTTTGTGATTTAAACATTTCACAGTAACCATTCCAAGGTATTTCTAAGCATCATAAATATCAAACTATTCCAGTTCTATTTATGTCCATTTTGATACATTGTGCTTTTCTTTTTGTTTTTTAAATTAGTTTTTATTGATGCTTTTGCATTTCATACATTTTTCCCAATCAGTTCAGGCTTATTTCGCCTTCCCTCCCCCCCCGCAACCCCATCCCCAGATCATGCATTGTGCCAGAACTGTCCTGCATCTATTCTTCTCTCTCAGTTTTTTTTTTTTTTCCATTTTAGCTATAAGTGAAATCCATAGTTACATAGCAGATCCTTCATGCAAAACCTATCTTGCAGGCTGTTGTGCCCAATCACCTACAGCCCCACCAGCCAGTGGGGTGTGACAGGTTTTTTGTTCAATCAAGTGACACCATGAGTACAAGCATCGTTCATGCAAAACCTATCTGAGGCTGTTTGCGCAAACACCTACAGCCCCACATACAGTGGGGGGTGACAGGTTGTTTGTTTCAATCAAGTTGAGCAATGAGTGTCCAGACTACATTGCGTAGTTGTTCACATCACCATTCAAACACACCCCAATTCGCAGCCCTTACTTTCTATCATGCCTCCTCTTCTTCAAGTTGTTCCCTAGGCTTATAAAGGGGCACAGGTGGAAACTGTAAGGTAAAACAGTCCACTCTCTCTGAGCTGTTGACTTGGACCTCTGGTCAATTCTGGCTGTTTCCTTTCAGTGGCTGACAGTTTGTCCAGAATACCTTTCGATCCTACTATGAAGAACAAGCAATTAGATATATAGGTATTTAGCAGCACTAATAGTTATGGTGTGTTACTTTAGCATAGACACAAGTTTGGATATGTGAATCCATGAATTACATTACAATTTTTACCCCCTGTAAATATGACAGGGTTGTTTTACGTGTGGTGTATAACATCTCCTAACCTGGTTAGGAGGATGTAAGCTTGGGGCATCAGCCATTGGTTATTTGGCGGACCAAGGGGAGAGCCAAATAGCCAATTAGATTTGGGATATACGGCACATGGCTGCCTCTGCTGCAACAGTATTTCCAGGCAGTTGAGGTGTAGCCTAGCGGGTGCTGACCGGTGGAGTCTTGCTTGACTCAAGGAGACCCATAGTTGTTTTATTGGTTTATTGGCCTTTGTAACACTCTCTGGCAATTCCAGAAGGCCGTCTAGTACACGTTTGGCATTGTGATTCTCAATACAGTGTCCCTCCCATGTTAACTTTCGGTGCTTCGGCAGCAGGTCTATTGCCAAATCTCGCTCTCCCGCCGTTAAAAAAGTATCCCAACTTAGAGGCAAGGAGCCTTTACCTTTTGTGGGGTATTTACCTTTTGTTGGATCCCCTGGCCAACATCCACCTGGTAGAGCAATCCATTGCTGATGTCAGGAGGGCTCCTATTATAATATATTTTGCCTGCGGGCATAGCCCTAGGGAACTTAGTCTGATCTTTTGGTTCTGAACTGTGAGTAATCCCTTCCACAGTTTCCCATGTCTAGTAGTCAAATTAAAGAAAGCAGTTTTAAACCGTTTTTAAAGAGATTTCCCTCTCATGTTTGTCTCCAATTTAGCAGTTTTGGAGCCGACCTCATCATGTCATATTTCTCCTTGTTCAATGGTGGGGAGGCAAGAAAGCCTCTCATACAGAAACCTTTGGGCACTAGAAGGTAAGTTTCCACATTAGGACTCATTATTAACTATGGTTAATGTAGGATCCACAGAGGGGTTCGATGTTTTTGGCAATCGGAAGGCTTTTCTTCCTTTGAATGTTCAGGAAAACGGGTTCAGCCTTTCCGTTGCCACTTTTTGGTAGATCCTACTCAATGAAACCTGTAAACTTTTCTTGCTCAGCCGTTAAGTTGGTAGAGTTTGTCCTGTTGGACAAACAAATCGTTTCAACATAGTATTAGTTTTAAGATTTGATTGCAAGGGTTTGATGAAAAGGTTCATGTCTATCTCTTTTGCCTGTAATCCCCCCCCCTTTGTTTGCATAGGAGTCCTCCAAAGCAGTTGTATTATAGCATGATACAAGGAAGTCAAGGTACAGGATTTTCATCAGATCGATCAAGTAACATGTGTATATTAAACAACATTGGTTGACAGAATCTGATAAAAATGGTAATGCATCGGAATTAAATGGAGATATAATTCGCGGTTGCCCACATTTAACTTTACATAAAATCTGTAGAGCAAGATCTTGGGGATTGACACATACAAATGTTCTCTTAATTTCTCCTCTGTTTGTACAGGATCACCATGTTTTTTCTTGTATGCATTCTCTTTAAGATTATTTAACGTAGAAATTAAGTTTGCTTCCAAGTTAATCATATGAGTCACATTGTGCTTCTGTAACGTATGCACTTCATCTGAACTTTTAAGTCAGTATCCATAAAGTATTGCATTGTAAAGTTCTGTAGGATCCTCTCATTTCTGGCCTTGGTGAATCACTCTTATCCTTGGTCAGAATCCTGTATTAATTTCATTACTTTTTCTTCTGTGCATTTAATCTACTTCAGTGCTTTCCTATATCACTTTTACTATTAAGATGCTTCTCACTTTCTCTGGGATTGAGTTGCTGCTCTTCCTTGTCGAGTTGTTTTAAGGGCTATATGATGTATTGATTTTCTAGCTCTCTTTATTTTTTAATTTAGTTTGAGTTTGTTGTTTTTTTTTCACAACCTCATTTAATTGGTGATCCAGACCCTGGTGGGAGTTTTCATTACTGGTATAACCATCACAGCTATTTCAATGTCCAGAGATTTTTTAAAATTATCATTTTAAATTTCTATCATTTTTAAATTAATTTTAGCATCCAAAGAATGGATTTCATTGAAGGTGGATTATTAACTTACATATGTAACATTATACTTTGTTCTACTTCATCCTCATCCCCAACTGACCTCTTCTGCCCCTGTGTCCCCCATTTGCTGGTCAACATCCCTCCCAAGAATAGTCCACTACTTCCAGAATATTCTATAATGTCCCTTTCAACTCATTAATTACCAATCCCATTCCCTCCTTCTTTGACCACCTGGAAATCGGGAATAAAGTTTCCTGTCTCTCAATTTTCCTATATGGAGTGTTTAACACTGAATCCCCCACACAATTAATGCCCAACTTGATCATGGAGGCTGCATGGTCAAAGTGCTCATGCATTTTTGTTTTTAAATTTTTGATGTGTATGAAGTGTACTGTCGGCATGTAATAGGTGCCCTGTGTCATGCAATGCATGAGGCAGAGAGGGTGTCAGATTCTGATCGCTGGAACTGGAGTATAAATTGTTCTCTGCCCAGAGGTGCTGGGGGATCGAGGACCTGGGTCCATCTGGAAGCGTCATAGACGCTCTTACTGCTAAGCCCACCCGCTCTCCAGCCCCCAAGATAGTGCATTCTTTATGCCCAATAACATTCCATTCTGGAGATGACAAGCTTGTTTCACGATAGTACAAGTTGATGGAAATTTCGTTCCAAATGGTGTTGTGTGTGTGTGTGTGTGGTGGGTGTGGTGTGTGTATAGGTGCAGAGGCCAGAGGAGGATCTAGGGTAGCCCGCCTTACCACACCCCACCTGACTCCTTTGAGATGAGGTCTCTCACTGGACCTGGACCCAGAGCTCTGCTGGTGGCCGGCAAGCAGGAGTGATTCTCCTGCCCCACGTCCGCTCTCACAGTCTGGGGTTACAAGTGCTTAGGAGCACATCATGTTTTTTACTGGGATCTGGGGATTTGAACTTGGGCCCTCGTGTTTGTGCAGCAGATGCTGTTTTCCACTGAGCCTCCCCTCTAGCCCATTCCAACCCTTTGCCTTAAAATTTTGCAAGTATGAACATTTACATATATTTTTTGTGTCTACGTTTCCAGATGCATGGAGACAGAGAGAGAGAGAGAGAGAGAGAGAGAGAGAGAGAGAGAGAGGAATGAAATCCTGTAGTCCTTTCACGTTTAATTTCTGAGGACCTGCCCAAGGTCCACAGGTGAGGACTCAAGGTTCTTGGCTCTCCACAACCTCCCTGACTGGCTGTCAGCTGTCCAGCACAGGGGTGTGACGTGGGGGGGGGTCCTCACTGGGTTTGATTGGCATTTCCTTAGTGACTAATGGATCAGAAGATATAGTTATGTGTTGACTGACCATTTGTATGTCTTCTTAAAGGAAATGTGTACTCAAATCTTTACCCATGTTTTGATTGGGTGATTGGTCTTTTTGTTATTGATTCAGAAGTGTGATCTCCAGTCCCTAACCAGCCACATGATTTGCAAGTACTTTCTGCCACTACATGACTATCTTTCTGCATTCTTGACAGTTACTTTGCCTTTTTTAATTTTTAAAAATTATTATCTATTAATTTTTATGTGTATGAGTGTACTATCTGCACGTAGGTTGGTGCACCCGTGCCATGCAATGCCTCAAAGGTTGGAAGGGGGTGTCGGATTCCCCTGGAAGTGGAGTTAAAGATGGTTCTTAGCTGCCATGTAGGTGCTGGGAATGGAACCCAGGTCCTCTGCAAGAGCAGTAGGTGCTCTTAACTGCTGAGCCATCTCTCCAGCCCCAACAGTTACTTTGATGAGAGAAGGTGAGTAAGGTCATGAATCTGTTTTCTGTAGTTCAGTTCACTCTTACTGTTATATCGAGGAAACATTTGCTTAATCCAGTTACATACACCACAGACTTATATCTATATTTCCTTATAAAATTTTCTAGAACTGCACTTCATAGTTTAGGTCTTTGAAGCATTTTGATACATTTGGAGTAAGGCAGGGGTGCACCTTCTCTTGTGTGTAGGTTCAGTCAGATACTGCAGGAGCAATTATCTGCCAACAACTGCACAGCCTAGAAGAAAGGGAAAACTGATCATCACTGAACATTAAAGGAACTAATAAAGACTAACAGGAAAATAATGACTAGAGAATGAATCTTAATTATGTATATTTTATAGGTTATATTTGTATATACAAAATATGCATATTCAAAGTAAGTTAAGCAATATAATAAAACTCCTTATCAAAGAATGCTCTTAAATTTAGATCATTCACAGGTGAAGTTTAACCAGTATATAGTGAAGTAATAGCAGTTCTTGAAGAAGAGGGCATATTTCCAAATCAATGGTGCAAGGCCAATATCATTCTCATAGCAAAGTCTGAGAAGAAAAATATAAGAAAAGAAGAGAGGAGAAGAGAGGAGAGAAGAAGAGAGGGAAGGGGAGGGGAGGGGAGAGGGAAGAGGAGGGGAGAAGGAGAGGCAGGAGGGAGGAAAGAAGACTGACAGGACAAGGCAAAGAAAAACAAGGCCTTTATGCCTTATAAAAATGCGAACAAAATTGCTACTCAACAAAATGGTAGCCAACTGATGGACTATGGCCTGCAAAGAATCGTATTCCACAGTGGAGTGAGATTCCCCGTGGGGTTTGAAGACATTAAATACCCAAGGATGAAAACAATACACCAAAGTAGCCAAAGAAAGGATTTCAAAAATCACATCATCCCAACAGTTGTAGGAAAAGCATTTATCAAAATTCAGCATCTTTTCAAAAAGAAATAGTCTTAGACATGAGGTAAAAAAGGAAACTCTGAAAATGATAGAAGAAAACGTTGGTAATAACCTGTAAAATATAGGCATAGGTCCCATGGAGATGCTGATAAAAAAAAAGAAAAAGAAAAAAATATAAAAAAGAAACATCGGCATAGGAAAAGACGTTCTAAATCAAACAGCGGCTGTGCAAAAAATAAGGTCAATAATTGACAAATGGGACCTTATTAAACTCAAGAGTTTCTATACAGCGAAAGAAACAATCAAAGAAGTGAAGAGAAAACCCACAGAGTGGGAGGAAACCTTTATCAGTGATACATCTGATACAGCATTAATACCCAGAGTGTATAAACTACTCAAAAAAACAAAGGAGGAAGAAAAAAAATGACCCACTTAAAAGATGGTATAAAGAGCTGAACAGAGACTTCACACATGAAGAAGTAAAGATGGCTGAGAAACATTTTAAAAAGTGTTCAAAGCCGGGCATGGCGGTGCATGCCTTTAATCCCAGCACTTGGAAGGCAGAGGCAGGCTGATCTTTGTGAGTTCAAGGCTAGCCTGGTCTACAGAGTGAGTTCCAGGCCAGCTGGGGCTGGAGAGAGACCCTGTCTCAAAAAGACAAAAAAAAAAAGTGTTCAACATTGCTAATAATTAAGGAAATGCAAATTAAAACCACCTTAAGATTTCATCTTACTCCAGTAAGACTTGCTATGATCCAGAAAACAAAGGATACCAAATGCTGGAGAGGTTGTGGGGAAAGGGGAACACTCATCCACTGCTGGTGGGAATGCAACTCGTGCAACCCCTATGGAAAGCAGTGTGGAGGACTCTTAAGAAACTGAAAATGAGACTACCACCTGACCCACTCATACCACTCCTGGGTATATACCCACAAGACTCATCCTACTGCAGAGATACATGCACATCCATGTTTATTGCAGCTCTCTTCACAATAGCGAAGACCTAGAAGCAGCCAGTATGTCCCTCAACTGACGAGTGGATAGAGAAAATGTGGTACATCTACACAATGGAATTCTATGCAGCAGTAAAGAAAGAAATCATGAACTTGCAGGTAAATGGATGGAACTAGAAGATATCATGCTAAGTGAAGTAACACAATACCTAGGGGGGAAGGGAAGGGGATATATGCCTGAACTGAATTGGAAAATGATGTATGAAATACACAAAGCATCAATAAAAATAAAAAAATAAAATAAATTAAAAAAAGAAAGGGAAGCTGAGCAATGTTAATGTTATATTTCTTTTTATCTGAAAACAACTACACTATTATAATGTGAATCCATTAACAGGCTCTAGAATTAACTTATTTTCAAACTTTGTAATTGTGGTATATAGGTGTAGGGTATGTATTCATATTTTAAAGTAATATAAAATTAAAGAGAAAAATGTGAACTCTTAAACATATTTTGGAACTAACATACAGTTCATTCTCAGAGGTCGTTATTTTGGTATCTATGTGATGTATATATGGGCATTGTTTGGAACAATACAAATGTGAGGGAACAACAATGACAAAAGGACTGGGTCAAAGAGCTGACTGAAACAGTTAATTTCTGCCCAAACAATAAACCTCTGCAGAGAAAACTTTAAAAAGACTGAGAAAAAGATGTAAGACATGTGTGGCAGAATGCATGAACTGGGGTGGGGTGGGGACATGGAAAAGGGAATGTGTCTAAATTGGACTGAGAAATGATGTATGACATACACAAAACATCAATAAAACATTTTATTAAAAAGTAAAATAAAATAAAGCAAAAAAGGAAAATTTTAAAAAGACAGAAAAAAATGAAAGACATGTATGGCAGAATACATGAGCTCTGGGGTGGGGGCAAGGAAAGGGAATTGGGTCTAAATTTGATTAAGAAATGTATGAAATAGACAAAACTTCAATAAAAATAAGATATATATATATATATGTATATATATATACATATATATGTATATATATACATGTATGTTTGTCATGTTGAGGAATATTGTTATACATATATATATATATTGTTGTCATGTTATATATATATGTCATGTTGAGGAATATTGTTATACATATATATATGTATATATATACATATATATATGTATATATATACATATATATATATGTATATATATACATATATATATATATATGTATAACAATATTCCTCAACATGACAAAGGCCCATTGTCACATGCCCACAACTAATGCTGTACTTATCAGTGAATATATAAAGTTTTCCTTAAGATCAGTACAAAACAAACAAATCCTGTGCTCAATATGGCCAGCACATTTAGTGTACTAGAAATCCTGCTGAGAAAAGAAAAGCATCTGTAGGACTGGAGAGATAGCTCAGCACTTCACAGCACTGCTGCTCTTCTGGAACAACTAAGTTCAATTTTCAGCATCCATATCAGGCAACACAAGGCCACCTATAACTCCAGCTCCAGGGAAGACGCTGCCTTCTCCTGACCTCCACAGCCAACACTCTCATGTGCACAGACAGCACAGACACAGACAGACACACACACACAGACAGAGAGAAACACAATTTAAAAAATAAAATAAATGAAAAGCATACAAACAGAAATAGTTAAATGTTTACATTTGCAAATCACATGATTTTATTCATAGAAAACAGTGACAATTCTACCAAAATATGATACTTATAAGCTGCAGGTTGCAGAGTCAGCACATGAAAATCAGTATTTTCTGTGTGGTAATAAAAAGTCTGGAAGTGGCTCTGGGTAAACCTTCCCATGCACAGTGGTATCACCAAGACATGACCCAGAAGGGAACTTAACTATAAACTATAAAATGCTAAAAACAATTCAGAAAAGATCCATCCTGTTGAAATGCTTATACTGTCTAAAACGATCTACAGATTCAGTAAATTTCAGTGGTATTTTTCAAATTTGGTTAGCATGTATTAGTTGCATAAATGGGTACCGGTATGATGTTGTTTTGGATGTATATAATGCATTTTGAATGTCTTCATGCGAATTTCCTCTCTGGCACTCTCCTGTGCCCACTGGGCCCTTCCATCTTCCCAACTCTTCACCTTCTACTATCATGTAAATAAAAGTATGTTGGTCCCTGAAGAGCTCATGTCAGCTTTGGTAAGAGAAGCTTCTTTGGACTGCAGGTGCCATAGAAATTCACAAATGGTCAAAGTGCTAAGAGCAAGAGCCCGCTTAATGCTCATCGCCAAGCAGAACACCTGTGTCCTGCACTGCACACTGCAGAAGATTGCAGAAGAGGGAGGGAAAGTTTGTCAGAGGCCAAGAAAGGGGTGGAGCACTGCAGAGCTCTGTTCTGGACAGGGCATGGCTGCTGAACTCTTGAACTCACAGCATCATGATTATCTACAGAAAAGGGCTCCTTCAACATTCTGTGAGGTATGGTGGTATCTCAGGAGAGCCTGGCCCTCCCTGAGGATTTATAGACAGTTACAGGTTGGTACTGAGGAGGAGATCTCAGGGTTCTGCCCCTCTTTCAGGAGCTATGGGCACATAATACTTTATGGAGGATGGAGAGACACTTTCTGTAGTGGTGTAGTCACTGGTAAAGTGCCCAAGCTCCTGTAAATATCCCCTCACTAAAGCATCCCTAATTACCTCATTGGATCATTGATGTTATTTTTTTAAGAACTAGAAAAGTATGAAGTTCCTAAAGGCCTTGCACAGCCAACTTAGTATTAAATGAGAACAAAGCTAGAGACATCAAAGGCTTGACTTAAAAACATAGTATAAAGATATAGTCATACAAGCAGCATGGTACTGGCATTAAAACAGGGTCATAAACCAAACGGTCTCAACAGAGAGCTTGAAAACCCACCTATGCCTCTATGGACAGCCAGACTTTGACAGCTCTCAAGAATTCAAAAACAGGGAAAACACATGTTGTCAATAAATCTGGATTCATGTTTACCAACTGGACCACAAACACTCAAATAAATATATGACTTGAAATTTACAAGCTCATAGAAGTAAACACATGTGAGAGCTTCAGGATCTTACCCCAGACAATGTTTAGAAGTCTCATCAGAAGTAGAGGGAGCTGAAGATCCAGTTCCCAGGAACCTGATACAGTCTTCTGACTTTCATGTACTGCACACACCACATACCACACACCACATCCAGCCACATCCTAGTAATTCCAACCATCCTTGGAACAAGCAGTCTGCAGGCAAAATCCATCAAGATCTGCTGGAAATCAGTAGCAATCCACCACACAGCCTGAGCCAAGATCCTTGCCATCCATTTGATCCCAGAAGGAGATGCCAGGCAGCTGGCATCCCTGAACTCAGGCTGTTTGTGCTGATGTTTCTGGAAGAGCACTTCAGTAGGAGACCAGGCAAAGGAGCCTTGTTTTCTCTGGTGTGGGAGAGAATCCTCAGAACAGGGTAGTTATCCTGACTCTAACACTGGCCTGACACCTCGGAGCGGCTGAGATCAAGGTTATTGGCTGTCTAATAGACTCACACCTCTGCTTCTCTCTCTCTCTCTCTCTCTCTCTCTCTCTCTCTCTCTCTTCTTTCTTTCCTTCTCTCTCTCTTCTTTCTTGATTTATTTATTTTTATTTTATGTGCACAAGTGTTTTGCCTGCGTATATGTAAGTATACCTGTGTCATACATTGCCTAAAGAGGTCCCAAAAGGGTGTCGTATCTGCTGGAACTGGAGTTGCAGATTGTTGTTGGGGGTCCTGTGGATGCCCAGAACTAAACCCGGGTTCTCCAGGAGAGCAGCCAGTACTCTCAGCCACGGACCTGTCCTTCTGGTCCATGCCTCCCTGGATTGAGTTCTCAGCCTCAGACTGGGAATTATAGGCCAGAAAGAGTGAATAACAACACAAAACCCTTGAGACTAAAAAATGGGTTTGAATAAAATTCTAATAGCAGTTAGAATTTAGATAATTCAATCAACTTTTCTAACATTTGCTTCTTCCATTGCTAATTAAAGATTACTGTGTCTCATGGGGCTCCTTTGTGGTTGAAATAAAATATTTAAAGCCCTCCACCTGCCAAAGAGCAGGCATCATATAAATAATTCAGTTAAAATTACTGGAATTAAAATTAAGTTTCTTGTGTTTTGATATATCAGAAAACATGACAAGAATGGGTGTTTGGCCATTTCCATTCCCATCTATAAGAGAGCATATCAAATTAAAATTTTAGGCACAACAAAATAGACACAGTTCAGAAAAGTGAAGTCCTCTGAGAGATAATATTTGCTGCAAGCCCAAGAAAACCCCACAAATCCATATGCTCCACAGATCAATGCTGAAGGGCAAAGAATCCAATAGAAAAATTGATAGAGACAGTCAACTTTCAAGCCATAAAAAATTAATGCAAATATTCACGTTAACCGATGTTCAACAACTCAGCGAATAAACACAGCTGTGTAACAATCTCTGCTTGCCCAAATGACAACGATGAAATACTTAGACAATACTAATTTTCCTGAAGGAAGTGATGATGAAAATGATTATGTTTTTTGCAGAATAAGTTGCATGCTCAGCAAATTATTTTTACAGCTTAAGAACCTTGATATCTGAATATAAAATTTCAAATATCTGTATATAAATTTTCAATGTAGTAAGCAGTAAAGTATCACCAATAAAAATAATGCAAGAGCAATATGACAACCAAACAAGGACTAGAAGACACTGGAAAGAGTTACACATCCAATATCAAACAAGAATGTATGACAAAACCAGTAGGTGGAGAAAATCAGCCAGGTATGGTGGCGTACGCCTTTGATCTGTGGAGGCAGGTGGAGGGAACTCTGAGCATTCAGGGCCAACTTGGTCTGCACAGTGAGATCCTGCCTCAGAAAAGCAAAAACAGTAAAAATAAATAAAAACTAAGAGAAATTAGTAATATATCTAAGGGAACTGAGAATTAACAAAAAAAAAGCACCTTGATAGTGCTTCCCTGGAATCTTACAAGTGAGGAGGATTACTAAAAGTTTGATGTCAATCTGGGCCACATAGTAAGAGTCTATCTCAAAAAAGCAAACATAAAGAAAGAAAAAAAATTAGCATATGTTTCATTAAATAAACAATTCAAGATTATATAAATATCAATAATCAAAATCAAGATTATATACATATCAATAATCATTAGAAGACTATCCACCTGTGTGAGATCAAGGCCAGACTGCTCTACATATCAAATTCCAGGCCAGCTGGTGCTCCAGGAAGACCTTGTCTTAAAAGTTAAAAATCTGTACTGACCAATAAATTAAAGAACATTTAATACTTTAAATGGAAGTAGTTTTTCAAAAACCTATACTAAAATAGAAAAATCTGCAGTGCATGCTGGTTACCTTAAAAGAACACAGAAGGAAATAATAAGTTAATTTTTAAAAAATGTGAATGCAAAGGTTGGCGAGATGGCTCAGCTGTTAGAATCGCATACTGCGCTCACAGACGACCTAAGCTTGTTTTTCAGCACTGGAGTCAGGGGCTCGCAATCACCTGTACCTCTAGCTCCAGGGGATCTGACCCCCTCTCTGGCTTTCACAGGCATTTCACTCGTATGCACAATGCCCCACCATACACACACAAGAAAAATATGAATACAGTATATAAGTGGAGGTGAACAATTTAGTAACATCTGCTGGAGTAGAGAGCAAAGGCTAGCAGCCGATTCCATTTCCTTGTTTGTTTATTATTCTTGTTGCTTTGGATATAGCTTTTCAAATTCCTTTCAGGCTCTACTCATTGGCAGGAGATATTTATTGTGAAAAGTTTATAAGGTTGTTTTCACAGCATAAAATGTACTCTGACTGTGAGCTTTGATCTGTCCACTGTGCTATAAATCACCATAGACCATCTGATGATTAAGCCTGCAGACATCTCTTCCATGGTCCAAGCAATGGTGGTGACATTTGTGAAACCCTCTGTTTGGTTTGGGTGCTTTTCTAATTTATTAGATACCAGAGGATTATAAAATATGAAAGAGAAGGCAAAATCAAACAAACACTATTTTAAAAGTATTTTTACTAATTCTTAGAGATTTTCAGACAATATTGTTTGATCCCATTTAGACTCCGTCCCCCATCTTCACCATCACATATTGACACCCCCCCCCTTATTATATACCCTCTGTTGTATTTCAGGAAACAATATTTCCAGTTCCTTCATAGGCAGGGAATATATCTATTTGTTGTACAAACCTGTCGGGTCTTAGTCGGGTCCTGTCCTGGAACCAAATGGGCTGAGGTTGGTTCCCCAGCCTCCTCAGTTCCTGGAGACACTCAGACACAGTAGGGAGTCCAGTCAAGCAAGGTCTCACTTTATGGCAAGCAAGGCAGTGACTTATATACAAAACAGCCACAAAAGGCATTTAGGTGCAAAAGCAAATGACCAATGTTCCTGCAGCCCCTCTGACCCTCTCAGGTGGATCGGCGTACACGGCTGACAACTGTAACTCATGCTGCTTGTCCTTATCTTTCCCCAACCAGAGGTTTTGGTAAACAACCCAGGTCCCACCTCCTCTACCTCCCCTCAGCGCCATCTTGACCTGGCCGGCCAGGTGGGCCCCATCACAAACCATTCCTCCAGATTGTGAGTAAAATAAATAAGGACTATAACCCATGCTCAGCCTGGTCACAGAAAAATATCCAAGCCTTAAACATGAAAAAGGGGTTCAACTTAACCACAATAAGATAAATACATTTTGTTTTTATTACTATTTCCAGCTGTTTTTTGAATAAGATTCTCAAAGACTTTTAACACATTTATTATAATATTATTGAATTTTTGTGCATTTCACACACCTTAATCTTATTTAGACCCCTCCCCTCTCTGACCCCCCTCCCCACTAGATTTCATGCACATCAAGGTCTATTGAATCAAGTTGGTCTGAATTAATACACTTATTTTATAAAAAAGACAATAGATGTTGCAATATATCAAACCTTTCTTCCCAGTCTGGAAATTAGTAAAGCTATGGAATTTTTATATAATTAACCAACAAAGCACAGAGAAGGAGAAAAGGGAAACACAGAAAAAGGGTGACTAATGATAGAAATAAGCCTAATTACATCATAATCAGACTGAGGTTTATCAAATTAAACTGATTAAAAGATAAGAAAGTTGGATAAAAACAAAATGGTATAACCCACATAATAAAAAGTACTTTTTTTTTATTTTAAATATTTTCTTTTTCTTTATTTCTGTTTGCCTTTCTTTTTTTCTTTCTTTCTTCTTTCTTTTTATTTTATGTGTATGAGTGTATCACCTACACGTGTTTAATTGCACCCATGTCATGCAGTGCCCTCAGAGGAGGGAAGAGGACAGTGGACCCCCTGGAACTGGAGTTATACATGGTTGTTAGCTGCCATGTAGGTGCTGGGATTCAAATCTGGGTCTTCTGAAAGAACAACCAGTGCTCTTAACCACTGAGCCAGCTTCTAGCCCCTAAAAGTACTCTTAAAGCACTCTTGAAATTAAGTTGAAATACAAATGAGCCAGGGAACAAAATGGAAATAAATCAGAAAACAAAGTTCATTACTAGGATTAAAGAGGAACGCCACATTGTCACAAGAAAGGTGATACACTGGAAGCTATAATATCCATGGAATTTGGATGTTTGTGATGTCAAGGTATTATTGTCTAGAAGGGAGAACTCTAAGGACCCAGAGAAATTGACAAAGATGTAAAATACCACAGTAGGGAAGAGAAAAATAGAATCAGACAAGCGAAAACTGCACAGAAGAGTCTTCTGTGTCTCCTCAGGCGTGCTCCACCTTGTTTTAGAGACAGGATCTCTCACCAAAGCTCAAGTTCAGGATCCAGCTAGACTCACTGGCTGCTAAGCCCTAGGGACTCTCCCATCTGTGCACCCCTGGGCGGGATGACAGGTGAACATCACCATACCCAGTTTTGAAGGGTTCTTAGGATCCAGAATCTAGCCTTCGTTGTGCTGGGTCAATAAGCATTTTATCAACTGAGCTATCTTTCAGACTCCATGCTAAGAATCTTAAGCAATAGCAATAAGATGCCTATGACTCTCCACATTTATGTCTAGAATTGAGTGATGGAGTGTCGGGTATTGTAAGAAACTCTCTTTGGATCATAGGACTCAGCTTTCAACGGGTGTTCTGTTTAACGCCTTTCCTCCTGAGATGAGTTTGAACTTGGGACGTCTTCTGTGCATGCAGTCTTGGGAGCTCCAAGCAGCGTCTCCTCATCTGTGTCCCTCGCTGCTAGCTGCTGAAACCCTGCTATAATGCATCATTTGTATTATTACCATTGTCTTCAAAGGAGATATTGGCATTGAGATTTAAATTACAGGGGCAGGGGAAATGGCAGTAATGCTTGCTGTGTGAGCACAAGGACCTGAATTCAATCTCAGGAACTTATGTAAAAAAAAAAACAGGTGTGGTACCTGCTTATGATCCCAGCACAGGAGAGGAAAGAGGAGTGGATTCCTGAGGTTTGCTGGCCATTCAGAAGGCTCCAGGGCCAGCGGAAGGTCTTGTCACAAAGTGCAGTACACATTTAAGTTGTCCTCTAGCCTCCACATGCACAGGTACACATACATGTACACCCACACATGAACAAGTGCACACATATGTGAAATGAAATTCAGTGTCAATTATATAAACATGAGTACATGTGTTTACAAGGTCATTTACTTTTAAGTGTATGAATGTTTTGCATGCAGGTATGTAAGTGTTCCCATGCCATGCAGTGGAATTCAGAAGAGGATGTTGGATCCCCTTGGAACTGGAACTACAGATGGTTGTTATCTGCCATGTGGGTGCTGGGGATCGAACCCGGGTCCTCTGTAAGAGCGGTCGGCGCTCTTAACCGCTAGGCCATCCAAGTGTATGAATGTTTTGCATGCAGGTATGTAAGTGGACCATGTGTGTGCAATGCCTTCAGAAGCCAGAAAAAGGGGTGTCAGATCCCCTGGAGTTAGGGGTCATGTGGGTGCTGGGAACCAAACCCAGATCCTCTACAAAAGCAGCCAGAGCTCTTGGCTGCTGAGCCATCTCTTCACTCCCAAATGGTTATTAATGGCAATTCTTTTTCTTAATTCTTTTTAGACAGTGTCTCATTATGTAGCTCAAGCTATCCTGAAAATCGATATTCAGATCAACCTGGCCTCAAACTCATAGAGATCTTCCTGCTTTGGCTCTAGAGTGCTGAGACTAAAGGCATATCAGGATGATTTACAAAGATTTTTTTTTACAAAGATTTTTTTTAAGCTCTTTTTTTTTAAATTTTCTATGTGCATGAATGTACTGTCTGCATATAGGTTTGTGCACCTGTGTCATGCAATGCAGCAGAGGTGTTGGATTCCCGGATTCCCCTGGAACTGGACTTAATGATGGTTCTCAGCTGCCACGTGGGTGCCGGGATCGAACACCAGGTCCTTTGCAAGAGCAGTCTGCGCTCTTAACCGCTGGGCCATCTCTCCAGCCCCGTGGTTTACAAAGTTTTAAGTGAGCATTATTTAAAGTGAAAAGACTGCTTTAGGTTTTCTTAGAGGAAACATGAATTAAGGAATTATTTGTTTAAAGACAACATTCTACAACTTGTTTTGTTTTTCACCTTGATGAGATCATTTACCTTGAGATAGACCTCTTATGTTGTTAAGTGTTGCTGAACAACCCTGTGGGCCGCATCCAGTGTGGTGTGACGGCCCCTAGAGGTCAATTTTCCTGCTTGGGCGGCATGCTCTGCCTACAGGTGAAGGCTCCATCCACCATTTTTCAGCTGTTACAACCACCTCTCACCGGTTGATTCCTCTTTGATCTAGTTGAACCATTTGGATGCTTCCTATAAGGTGGGTCACCAGGATTTACCTGTCTTTGGCTATTCTATGTGGTACAATGTCCTCGCAACACCTAATCTCCCCTTCTTTTTATTTTTTTCTCCCCCTCTTTTTAAATTTACTTTATTGTTATTGTTGTTTCTTTATCCTATGTGTGTGAGTGTATTGCCCACATGTATGTAAGTGCATCTCTGTCATGCAATGTCCATGGAGGTCAGAAGAGGGTGTCAAATCCTTTGGAACTGGAATTGTGGATGGTTGTTAGCTGTCATGTGGGTGCTAAGAATTGAACCCAGGTCCTCTGCAAGAGCAGCCAGTCTTCTTGACCACTGAGCCATCTCTCTAGCCCCAGAATTTCCTGCTCTTAAGTCTGGGCTGGAGAGATGGCTCAGCAATTAAGAGCTCTTGCAGAGGACCTGGGCTCAGTTCCCGGTACCCATGCCAGGTGGCTCATAACTGCCTGTAATTCCATCTCCAGGAGAGCAAACGCCCTTTTCTGGCCTCTGTGGCCACTGTAGTCGCACTCACCTCCCCCCCTACAGATATACACACATATACAGAAGCAGAAATTCAAAGAAGTGAGTAATAGAACCTTTTTTCCCCAATATTAAATTTAATTAGGAATTCTTCAGAAAAGATCTTCCTGTTCAAAAAGAGCAAAGTACATTTTTTAACACTTGAAGTGAAACTTAGAATAAAGCACAAACCCTTCAGAACTGAGAGCATCAGGTGACAGCCTGGCAGGGAGCTAAAACAGCAGGATGAATATGTAATCTTGAATTCCTTTGTTACCAAAACAAGATGGAAATTAAGTGTTAAACCTCTAGAAGTTTCAAATGTTAAAAAATGATAATGAATAGAGAATAAAGGTTATATTAGTGATATCTGAAATTAATAAGAGAGAAAACAAAAGAAGATATAAATTAACCAGATATTCACTCTTGTAATATGGTCTAACAAATTATTAAACCTTTTAAATGAAAGGACATTGATTTCCAAATGAGTGTGTGTGAATTAGACACCCAAAGGAAGAAAAACAAGAAGGGAAAGAAAAGTTACATTTCTCTGGTATGCTTGCACTGGCTACAGTGCCAAGTGGGTATTTCACTGCAGAGAGTTTGATGGAAAATTTACACCATGGAAATTGGCAAGTTAGAATCAGGTTTTTGGATGGAGACAGACACAGTGCTTTATCAGACTATGCTGTTACCCACCCTTAGGGTACATCTTCTCATCTCAGTTATTGTAGTCAAGATAATCTCTCATAGGTATACCTGGAGTGTGTCTCCTGGGTGAGTCTAGAACATGTCAAATTGCCAAGCAACATTAACCATCATACATACATTTGCACTATATATATATATATATGCACTATATATATATATATATATATATATATACTTTATTATTTTCAATCAGGATTTATATTAGTATATATCTCCATTTGATAAATAATACAATATGTAGCATTTACAAACATAATGTATGACAATATTTAAGCTTTAATACAATATAGTTATGTAATGAATAAATTATGTTCTAATATACATTAAATGCATATCTATCTACTTATCTATCTATAGATATATAATCTAGATGATATATCATCCATCTGTTACATAAATATATTACCCCCCTTTAAAACAAACCAATGTTCATTGATAAGCTGTTTAACACAAGGGTGTCTAAAATCAAGGAATTAAGGTGGCTGAACTAGGTGTTCATTAACTGAACTGACCACAGGATCTGCAGAGCTTAGACGTCCTCAATGGGAGGTCCCCACGATGGCTGCATTGATGAGAGTGGCAGATCATTAATCCTTGTAAATCAATCTTGCCACTTAGTGCTAATGAATTAAGAACCACTTCACAAGGACTGCCCAATTTCTGGCTAATGAAGTGACAGCTGACATGACTGGGCCTGCCGAGAAGGCTCTGTAGAACCTCAGAGAGCTCCTTGTCATCTTTAATAAGATCCAGCACTGATGGATTTGGGGGACCCATTGGGGTATCTACATAATGACATGCTTTGAAGTTCCACTGTGTTTGAGTTTCCTGCCACTCTCCATGGAGTTGTAAATAGAGAAAAGTCAAGCACTTCCCTCCACTTTCACTAATTTGTAGAGGCAAAGCTGTCATCTCATGGGCCTGTAGGGAGAGTGTGGCCAAGAAGTGGAGAGGTCAGATGCACCAGAACTCAGATATCCAGGAGACACAGAAGCAGTAAGGTGCCCTATCTACTGCCGGAGCCACAGTGAACAGTGAGGATCTACAGAGGTGGAGTGTATTTTTAAAACATTCTCTGAAAAGATGACTTTACTGGTTAATTCCAGTCTTTGGGAGAAATCAGGGGTGGGGCTCAGAAAGCCTGCTGGGTGGCCATTTAAGCCTTCAGTGGGATTCTGTTCCACAAAGCAAGGTGAATGGTACCTGAGAAATGACATTTGAGGTTGATCTCTGGCCTCCGAACTGTGAACAGACCTGCACTCATAGGCACACATATATAAAAAATTTAAAAATCAAGCAATGAAGGAAATGGAATTTCTTTTCAGTTGTAATGGGGAAATTTCACCAGAGAAGACCACTCACACACAAAATGAAACCAGTAGAAAGTCTCTAGGCAGCTAAGGACTACACCTCGGACACTCAGGAGCTGCACTTGGAGGAGTTTATATAGGAGAAACCATATCCAGTGGTAGAAAGCTTAAGTTCCCAGGCTTAGTGGTGGTAAGCCCCTCTAACAAGTCCTATTCTCTAAAAGCAAGCCAAGCATAGAGTCCAGAAGCCATGCAGAATGGGTTAGTTTCTAAGCAGCCAGGTACATGCTAACCTGGCCTCAAAACTCCTGGCCCAGTTCAGTTGAATTGAACTTTTTTTTTTTAATTCCCATACTTTGAGTTACATTTTAACTTCTGGGCTCAACTGGGGCTCATAATATGGCATAGAGGACAATCGAGAGGTGCCTGGCCATGCAGTCATAAAGAAGAGTCAAGTTGTGTCATTTCCAAGAAAGTCTATGTAATAGGGAATAGTCATAGAAAGTAAATTAAGTCAGTCCCGGAAACATACATTACATTCCCCTCAGTTGTGAGCCCTAGATGTTATAGACACGTGCAAGCACGTGTGGACAAATGCTTCTGAGGCAGGCTTCACTCTGTCAGTAATTAGGGAACCAGAAGTCATTCACACGTGCTGCAGCAAGATCAGAGCTGAGGTTGACAGGAAGAAGGGTTAAGAAGGCAGAGTCAGGAGCACTGAGGAGGCTGAACAGGAGGCTTGTAGCTGTCACAAGATAGCCAAGCTAGACGGGTAAGAGGACAGGCTTCCGGCAACAGGCCAGCTGGCACCCACAAGTCCTTGAGCAGTAAACGTAAGGCACCTGTCCTCACAGAGAGTCTTGCTTCTGATGCAGCTAACTGTAACTGACCTGATTCTGAGAAATAATAGCTGATACCAAGAGGTATCCAGCCAGGAAGCTACCCCAGGTTACCCCACAGATAAGAAGCCAGGAAAGACCGCAGCTACATCTTGGTGGTGGGCATAGTTAGTGCTTGGCCATGGTAAAGATACAAGCCAATCATGCGTGTATATGTGAAAACAAAAAGTTTAGTGTAATTAATAGTGGCAAGATTCCTGCACGGCGGACAATGGCAGAGCAGCCGGGCCTCACAGCCGGCAGACGAGGTTGGCAGCTTTCAAAAAGCACAAAAGCTAGGCCGGGCATGGTGGCGCACACCTTTAATCCTAGCACTTGGGAGGCAGAGGCATGTGGATCTCTGTGAGTTCAAGGCCAGCCTGTTCTACAGAGTGAGTTCCAGGACAGCTGAGGCTACAGGGAGACCCTGTCTCGAAAAGACCAAAAAAAAAAAGCACAAGCCAGAGATGAACAGAGGGGGTCCTAAACCACCACTAACTGGGTGGGGCTCTGTATGAACAACACGTGATCATCTCCCTGAGGGTCAGAAGGTCAGTAGAGCATAGACAGAGCAGGGGATTCCTCAGACAATCTCAGTGACCAGCCTTGTCCAGTGTAGCCATACATAGCCCTTTGAGGAAACCCAGACATGACACATGTCTTCCTTGGCTTCTTGGTCTTCTGGAAATCCTGTGATCTAGTCAGTTCTGTCTGGTTCTTCAACTCTGTAAAATGCTTGAGTGAAAGAAATGGAGACTCTTTTTCTGACTTACTCATGAAGTGGGGGAGGGGGGTGTAGGTGTGAAAGTCTATACGATGAGCTAGAGCTTGCCGATGTGCAGTCCCTCCGAAAACTGTAGCCGTGATGGTTTGATGGCTTGCACTTTGATTTCAGAACAGAACTAGATGGGATCAGCCCCCCTGCCCCCAACGCTGAGTCTCTGCTGGCAAACCATTTCATCATTCTGGCCTGCTGTCTTACAGAATTCACAGGATCACTGCAAAATGAGTAACACATTATTTCGTATACTGCCAAACATTCATGAAGTCCTCACTTCCAGTTGTTGACAGCTGTCCTCTTACCTTTTACTCAGGTTCCTGAGTCACACAAACCCACTCGTTTAAGCCTATTCTCATGTGAGCTCAAAAAGCAAGCTCTGATTCACTTCCTTTTCCCGGAATTCCATGTTCTTCCTCCCTCCCATGTGGAAGTTGCAAACTGGAGACAGTTGGCACATATGTGCTCCAGGTGTAGAGAGCCAGCTCGGGGACGCCATCCTCCATTAGGCTGCATCGAAATAGAACGTTCTGGGTGATTGATTTGAGGTTCAGTATCCCAAGATGGAGGACAGCTTCTGCACTTCCTTTTGTTTGTATCCATTCATCTGCTTAATAACTATTTGATTATGCAGCTGAATCCAAGGAGCTCTGACGTGAGAGGGAGCTCATACACACTTTATTATACCGTCTCAAACTGAAGAAGGTGCTTCAAGAAAGCTAAACGCACTGTCTCCCTTTTCAGGAGACACACTAGAGCATCCTTCAAGGCTGTGGGAAACAGGATGAACAGAGTTGATGCTCTGTCACTAAGACCTCAAAGTCTAGAAGGAAAGGAGACAGGTACACAGATGACTGTGAAGTGAGAGAGACATGAGAGAGAGCTCTGGGGCTGTTAATGGGCATTGATTGCTTCCAGCTAGAAGAACATGTTGAAGTAGGGCTTGTGTCTCTTCTGTCCCTTTCTTTGGTTGGGTGAATACTTTTGTAGCACACACACACACACACACACACACACACTCTTAGTCTGTATAGTACAGGTGGACCTGGCCCCTTCCTCAAGGCCTGGGCAACATAAGACTTTGCCCAGTTGGTTAGGGTGCTGTACTGTTTGGCCATGGAAATTATATCACAGATGGGCACATGCCCCAGGAGTAGTCCTGGGAGCCCTGCCTAGGGCTGGCGATGCTGGCAAATAGGATTTCTCATTTTCCTGGAGCTGGCAAGTTAGAAAGTAGAAGCTTAGAGCAATTGGAAGCTATTTGGCTACTTCAACAGGAGACAGCAGTTCAAAACTACTCGGTGCTAAAGAAGCACGAACCAACAGCCAGATAATACAGGTGAGGGCTTGGGAGATCCCAGGAGGGCTTGCTATGCAAACATGAAGACCTCCCTGTAAATCCCCAACAGCTTTGTAAAAAGCCAGGCCTGGCTGCACATGCCTGTAACCCCAACATTATGATAGGTGAAGACGGGAGGGTTGCTGGGGTTGTTGACCACCACCTCCCTAGCTCCAGGTTCAGTAACAGCTGATGTGTCAAGGGAAGAAGACAGAGAACGGGAGAGGATGACATCTGGTCTCTGCAAGTTCATGAGGTACATATAAATACACACGGGTGCATATCACACACACACACACACACACACACACACACACACACACACAGGCACGCAGGCACACACCCCACATACCAACAAAGAGAACTAAATAAATTATTGAATAAAAAATTCAGTTCCTCATATCATGTGGGTAGCAAGGTCTAGGTGACTCTGAAGTTAATGGTGTTTCAGGTAGTCCAGTTCCATGGTGTATAAACTAACCCAGGGTAAACTGAGACTTTAATACACAGGGAGAGCAACCATCTTTTAACTTGGACTTGATGGGCTGAGGGACAGTTTACCTGGGAAAACACTTGAACATTAAAAGGAGACAACACACGAAAAGTGGAGACAGGTGAGTAGCAGATTATCTGGACAGTCACAGCACCTGGTGCATGGGTGCAGTCAGGGTATACAAGAGACAGAAGAGAATGGTCTGGAAATTAGGGTAGGATTAGGTTTTGGAAGGTCTTCAGTCCTATACTGAAAGGTTTCAAGTTGGAGAAGGAAATGTCAAAGACTTTCAAGACAGACTAGTTATACCCCAAGCTATGCTTTACAGAGAGGAAGCAGGAGGCTAGAAAGAGGATGGATTTATAAGGAAATAATTATGGCAGAGAGGACCGCATAATAGACATGTAATTAGAGCTCTCACAAAGTGCCCCTTCCTTTTCAGAATGAAGAACACTTCCACTTCCTTCTCAACATAAATGTGTGCGCTCTGAGTCAATTTGTCCAGGTGACACTTTCGATGGCTTCTGCATCATTCTTGGTGTCTGGGAAATGCTGAAGGTATCATTTCACACTCAAGTCTGTGAACCATCTCACAGTGGTTATGTATGAGTTTCAATTCTTCCACTTTAGAATCCTCTTTGATTCAAATGCCTCCAGCCACCATTATTAGTTTATACAAAAATAGTGGGAACTATTTTCCCTATTGGAAGCATGGTTACAGGGGGGGTCTGCTTTTAGCAACAATAGCTATGTTCTTGTAATCTTTTCCAGCTTTTTCATGATCGATATCCATAATGTTCTGTCTTAGTTCTCCAAAGGTCATGTGCTGACTAGTTCTCACTGTCATCTTGACACAACCTCAAAGCACCTAAGAAGACAGTCTTTCTTATATTTTATTTAGTATTTTAATTTTACATGTATGAGTGTATTGCCTACATGTATATAAGTGCAGCCATGTTGTACAGTGTTCATGGAGGTCAGAAGGGGGTGCCATATCTCTTGGAGTTCAAGTGATGGACAGTTGTCAGTCACCATGTGGGTGCTGTGAATCGAACCTGGATCATCTGCCAGAGCAGCCAGTGCTCTTAACCACTGAGCAATCTCTCCAGCCCCTAAGAAGACAAGTCTTAATGGGGAATTACCTATATATACCAGGTTGGCCTGTGGGCATGTATGTGGGGGATTGTTTCGTTTGTTAATTGATGGAAGTAAACTCAGCCTATTGTGTAGATACGATGTGGTTAGCTGCTTGGGTTCCTGTCTTGACTTCCCCTCAACAGTGGACTGCAACCAGGAATTGTAAACTGAATAAGCCTGTTCTCCTCTGACTTGGTTTATGTCAAGATATTTCATCACAACAGAAATGAAACTATAATGTCAAGTAATGGGAAAATGTTTAATCCTCCTTTAACCAATTTGGTCACTATACCCCAAAGATGCTAAGTTGTTATGTGCGGACATAGAACACACTAGCGAAGAGCAGGCTTAGACCAGATCCTTCCCCCACACGTCTTCCCAAGAGAGGCACTGCTTCCCTTTGCTTGTTGTTCTCACATACAGCAGGGTGTCCTCTGGCATTTTTCTTAATTGCAACCCCATGAAATATTAAAGTCACATATCGATTGAATATCTATTTATACACTACATACGGATTAAAAGCCTCCAAGAACAGATGTTCTTCCTGTGGAAGCCAGTTTTGCCTCTACTGGTAGGAACTGTACTAGGACACTCCAAGCCTGCTGTCCTGTCATAAAATCTCACTCAGACTTCCTAATATCCCAGAGCATTTTCATGCACAAGCAAAATTATTTTAGAGGCTTCTTAGGGTGATGCTCTACAAACAACCATGCCATTATGCTTCACTTCATTTCCTTTTCATATTATTTTAAAAATATCTTATTTATTTTTATTTTATGTATATGAATGCATTAAATGCATGTATGTAAGTGCACCCATGTCCTGCAGTGCTTGTGGAGGTCAGAAGAGGATGTCAGATCCCCTGGAACTGGAGTTACAAATGGTTGTTAGTTGCCATGTAGGTGCTGGGAACTGAACCTGGGTCCTTTGCAAGAGCAGCCAATGATTTTAACTGCCGAGCCATCTCTCCAGGCCCTCCGTTTTATATGTTTCATTTGACGAAAGCCTGCATAGACTGATGTGGCCAAGTGCCCCCTCCGAGTCAGCTGGCCTCTCTTCTTGAAAGTTGCTGGGAACTCAGAAGCCCCGTTGCAGCTTGTGGGGTGATCCTCACTGAGGACTTCCTGTTTTCTGACTCTGTTTTGGTTGTTCAGCCCCTCCTCATCTAAGTTACTATCTATTCCGTCCTATCCCCAAGCACATTGAGGCAGTTCCCCCCTTCGGACCTCCCCTGTCAGTTCCATGCCTGAAATGTCACTCTCCTTCCTACCTGAGTTAATTCAAGACACATTTATCCCATAAACACTCCCGGCCCACAGCAACCCGTGTCTTCTCCCCTCCAACAGGACTGTCTATGTTTAATGTGCATTTGGTATGTATTTATGCGCTCCCCCAAGGGCCCAGAATAGCGTGCACACCCCCACAGCACCAAAGAGAGCAGGGAGGGCTTGTGTGGTATTGGTCATGACAGATGTTAACAGGCAGTGGAACAAGGAGGGCAGAGTGAAGTAAATGCCAGCACTGTCACCCAAGTGTAGACCCAGACAACTCCACACGCTCACAATAGTCTTTGGAACACTCACATTAACTGTTTCTTTAGTAGATGAATAGATGAGCAGATGTTCTACTATGAACTATGCTCCAAGCCCAGCCAGGGGAGCTTCAGAATGATTAGAAGTATGTGGTGTCCATCTGTATTCTCAACCTCTCTGGATTTTATTCTTTTTATTTTACTAAATGTGAGTGATTAATTCCAAGACTTAAGGCTTCAAGGTGTTCTGGAACTATATCCTCAGAGCAAGGATCTTATTAGTATTATTATTAATGTGGATGGGTGTTTTCCTGGAGGTATGTAAGGGCACTGCGTGTGCAGTGCCTGCAGAGGTCAGAAGAGAGCATCAGATCCCCTGGAGATGGACTATGGACAGCTGTTAACTGCTCTGTAGGTGGGAACTGAACCTGGATCCTCTGCAAGGGCAGCCAGTGCTCTTAACTGCTGAGCCATCTTTCCAGCACCATCCCCCCTCCCCAAATAAATATCTTAAAGATCCCTAAGACATGGAGACATTCACAAGTACTCTGCTGGCTCAGGCAGAAGTTGTTTTCATGTGAGTGGAAAGTGCCTTGAGCTTTCTACTGAATTCAAAGGAGAAATCTTGGCTAAAAGCTGCATGAGGCCTGGAGAGGAGAGCACAGGCAGGAGAGGAGAGCACGGTCAGGAGAGGAGAGGAGAGCACTGTCAGGAGAGGAGAGGAGAGCACGGTCAGGAGAGGAGAGCACGGTCAGGAGAGGAGAGGAGAGCACGGTCAGGAGAGGAGAGGAGAGCACTGTCAGGAGAGGAGAGCACGGTCAGGAGGAGAGGAGAGCACAGTCAGGAGAGGAGAGCACGGTCAGGAGAGGAGAGTAGAGCACTGTCAGGAGAGGAGAGCACGGTCAGGAGAGGAGAGGAGAGCACGGTCAGGAGAGGAGAGGAGAGCACGGTCAGGAGAGGAGAGCATGGTCAGGAGAGGAGAGGAGAGCACTGTCAGGAGAGGAGAGCATGGTCAGGAGAGGAGAGGAGAGCACTGTCAGGAGAGGAGAGCACTGTCAGGAGAGGAGAGGAGAGCACGGTCAGGAGAGGAGAGGAGAGCACTGTCAGGAGAGGAGAGCACTGTCAGGAGAGGAGAGCACTGTCAGGAGAGGAGAGGTGCTGGGGAACTCACACTCAGGAAGCTTAGCACAGGGGCAGCTGAGCCTGGATCTCCACTCGGTGCCTGGTCGACCAGTGAGCCTGCCTTCCAGATGGCTCCTTCTGGGACCAACAGGAAAGGACAGAACAAAACAGATTCCTTTATTCAGACCCAAATTTGCTATTTCCTCTGTGCTGTGACAACCAGACAAAGTGATCATCACAGTGCAGAAATACAAAATATGGCATTTTAAAATTGCTATTATTGTTGCTGCTGCAAAGAAAAATGTTTGCTAATTTCTGCCCTTGTCGTACTCACGAAGTTACTAAGACATTTTCCCAGGTGTGGGGTAGTTGTTTTGATTACAGTCTGTTTGCATATTACATTTTTTCCCAAACAGCAACTTTCTGTTGTAGGCAAGTTGAGCATTTTTAGAGAAATAAAATGATGCTTCAGCAGTATGGTAATTACCCACTCTTAAGGACCACACACACAAAAAATTGTCTCAGTGACCTCCCTAATTTATTTAGACCCAAAAACCAAAGGCTGAACATGTCTTAGAATTCCTATGATAATAATTACCGATCACATATGCCTCACATTGACATTATCTTTAAATAACCTCGTGACTTTTCTTTTTTAAAATTTTTATTGGATTTTGTGAATTTTATACAATGTATTTTGACCATATTTGAACTCTCTCCCCTAGTGACACCCACTTTATACCCCCTTGCATGATTTCACATACTCTGTCATATATAATAAAGCCAATGGACCCTGTTTAACCTATCTATCTTCCATCACACTGTTAAAGACAACCAACTCTCCCTCTCCCAGCTGTAACCTGTTGCCCATAATTCTTCAACTAAAGTTGGGGCCTTTTACCCATGTCTCCTCTTCTAACCTGGGATTTCTGTCTGGCTTGAACTTGTGTGGGTCTTGTGCATGCTGTCACCATTGCTGTCAGTTCATTTGAGTAGCTCCCCACCTGCCTGGAAAACTCTGGGCCCAGGTTTTACATGGACATTGGGGACTGAACTCAGGTCCTCCTGATTGCAAAGCCCATAGTTTATTGACTAAGCTGTCTGTGCAGCACATGGTTATGGTGACAAGGGTCAAAGACAGGTGAATCCTTGGAACTTGTTGGCCAGATTGCCTGAACTCCAGGCCAATGAAATACCTATCTCAAAAAACAAAAACGTGTGTGTGCACATCACATACACACGTGTACGTACACACACACACACACACACACACACGCACATGCACACATTCTGTCTCATAGCATACATACTATCATCCCATCTGTGTATGCTTTGAGCTGGACTATTTTGTCCTCACAAATGAAACAGATGTTATTTCTCTGTGTACTAAATGTGAGAAGCCTGACTCTAAAATTCTCCATGTGGCCTAAGAAGATAGAGTAGCAGGCTAGATTCCATGCCCACAGGGGCCCAGAGCTTGAAGGGTCTTATTACACTCTCAGCTAATCATTCCCAAATTCTGGCCTCTGAAACAGAAGCTGCAGAGTGGGGAACTTGTGAGATGTTGTAGCATGGCCGGTCCTCTGAAAAACACTGACCTTGGCCTCTGGCGGCCCAGGATTCTATCTGCTGGCCTTCTGAGGAGAAAGGAGGGGTGGAGGAGCAGCTACTCCCAGCCAGCCAGCCAGTCCACCATGGCTGTGCAAGGGGGAGGCCTAAAGCGTATACAAAGTGAACACCAGGAGGTGGGTCTCTCCTGCCCTCTGCCATCTTGGGCAGAGGTCACAGGGTCCATCCCAGGAAGGGAATTTTCCTGTAGGTTATGACAGAGAGAGAGCAATGACGCTCCTGGAAGTAAGCATTCGCTCTGTAAGCAAACCCAACTGGGAGTCTGTCCCTCACTTTGCCTTTGGTGCCACGGAAGAGGAGGTGGGAGGCCAGCGCCCACATACCTCTCAGAAGGAATTTTAGCAACAGATGCCCTCTTTCTCAGTCCAACCTTGGCCTGCCGAAGCAGATGATTCTGCGAGGCATGGGAGAAGCCTTGAGTGCTAGACAGCTTTAGTATCAACTTGAAACCCCAAGTTTAAGGATGCCTCGACTGGGGAATTGCCTCCACTAGACTGGCCTATAGCCATGTCTGTGAAGTATTTTCTTGATTGTTGAGTGATGTGGGAAGGCCCAGTCTACTCTGGGCAGTGCCTCCCCTGGGCAGTCTGTTCTGTATTGTATAAAGAAGCAGGCTGAGCATGGGCCAGGGGAGCAAGCCAGTTAGCAGTGTTCCTCCATGGCCTGTGCTTCAGCTCCTGCCTCCAGGTTCCTTCCCTGAGTTCCTACCTTGGGCTCCCTCAGTGATGAACTATGACCTGGGAGATGTCAGGTAAATCTCTTTCCTCCCCAAGGTGATATTGGTCAGAGTGTTTTGTCACAGCAATTGAAAGCAAACCAGAACACCCTGTTCTAAGTAGGTAACTCCAACCCCCACATATGTGCTGGTACACCATGAACTACAGAAGGCCTTTAGTATAGTATTTAAAATATTAAAACTGAAAAGATGAATAATACAGAGAAGCATACTAGATATTTAATAAATATCTGTCAGTTAATTGAAAGAGGCTCAAATCTGTTCAACGGTGGATGGTATTCTGTAAATCTGTATGAGCGTCCTTCACTTTCACACTGCCTTATGCATCTGCTATATTTTCTACATGTTCTTTTTCATCTGTTTAAGACAGGGCCTCTCTATAGCTGAAGCTGGTCTACAATTTGAAATGTAGATCAGGCTGGCCTCAGTCTCACAGAGATTTTTCTGTATCTGCCTCCTGAGTTTTGGAATTTAAGGCATGTGCCACCACACCTGGTCATTTCTTATCTTTTAAAATGTGTAATCTGTTTATGGCAATCTGAGGCTTTTCTTCCTTTCAATGTTCAGATGGGTCAACCTTTCAGTTGCCACTTTTTGGTACATCCTACTTAATGCAAAGCTGTATCTTTTCTTTCTCAGCCATTAAGTTGGTGACATTTCGTCCTGTTGGAACAAACATATCTTTTCCCGTGGTTAGTTTTAAAATTTGAATTGCAAGGTTTTTGACGAAAAGGTTTCATGTCTGTCTGTATCCCCCCCCTTTTTTTTAACCCATGAGTCTCCAGAAGACAGTTGTATTATACATAACTATAGGGTGGAATCAAGGCACAGATTTCATTGCCATAAACATCGAACCCTTCTGTGGATCCTACATGTAACAACTATTTATAATGAGTCCTAATGAAACTTATACCTTCTAGGTGCCACAAAGGTTTTGTATGAGAGACTTTCTTGCCTTCCCCCCATAGAACAAGGAGAAATATGCAGATGATGAGGTCGTTCTCCAACTGTAAATTGGAGACAATATTATAGAGGTAATCTTTAAAACCGGTAAAAATGCCTTCTTTAATTGACTAATAGACATAAGAACTGTGAAAAGGATTATATCTTCAGAACCAAATATAATACTAAAGTCCTTGGGCTATGCACTTAGGAAAAGTATATTAATGCAGGAGCTCTGACATCAGCAATGGATTGTTCTACCAGGGGGATGTTGGCCAGGGGATCCAAGGCCCCAACAAAAGGTAAGGGCTCCTTGCCCCTAAGTTGGGATACCTGCAGGAGGAGAGGCGATAAGACCTTGCTGCGAAGACCTGACGTTAACATGGGAGGGATGTATTGAGACCACATGCAAGTGTACAGATGGCCCTCGGAATTCCAGAGAGTGTTACCAAAGGCCACTAAACCAATAAAGCAAATACGGGTCTCCCTGAGTCAAGCAAGACCCACCTCAGCACCAGCTACACCTCACCTGCCTGGAAATACTGTGCAGCAGAGGCAGCCATGGCCTGTATATCCCAAATCTAATTGGCTATTGGCTCTCTCCTTGGAGGAATAACCCATGCGATGCCACAAGCTTACATCTTTACAGGTTAGGAGATGTTATAAGCCACAGTAAGACCCTGTCATATTTAACAGGGGGGAAAAATGTAATTCATGGATTAACATATCATCCAAACATATGTGTCTATGCCAAAGTAACCTACCATAACTATAGTGCTGCTTAAATACCTATATATCTAATTGCTTGTGCTTCATTAGTAGGATCGAAAGGTTACCCCTGGACAAAACTGTCAGCCCATGAAAGGAAACAGCCAGAATTGACCAGAGTCCAAGTCAACAGCTCCAGAGAGAGTGGACTGTTTTACTTCTCATCCACCTGTGCTCCTTTTCTAAGCCTAGGGAACAACCTGCAGAAGAGGGGGCGTGTAGAATGTAAAGGCTCCGATTGGGTGAATGGTGAAACTACAGCGATGTAGTCTGGACACTCATTTGATCAACTTGATTGACAAACAACATGTCACCCCCACTGGATGGTGGGGCTGTAGGGGTTTGG
Source organism: Rhizomys pruinosus (assembly GCA_009823505.1). NCBI lineage: Eukaryota > Metazoa > Chordata > Mammalia > Rodentia > Spalacidae > Rhizomys > Rhizomys pruinosus. The sequence goes on from VZQC01006583.1 coordinate 1,431,805, forward strand.
ACACAACAGCCTGTAGATGGTTTTGCACGAAGGATGTTGTACTCATGGATTATCACTTATAGCTAAAAAAGGAAAAAAAAACACAGAGAAAGATGCAAGAACAGTTATGGCAGAATACATGATCTGGGATGGGGTGGGGGTGGAGGGAAGGGAAAGGGAAAAATGCCTGATCTGAATTGGAAAATGATGTACGAAATGCACAAAGCATCAATAAAAAAAATTAAATTAAAAAAAAAATAAAATGTGTAATCTGGTCGTTTTTTTAAATTAAAGTAACAGAAAGTTACCATTTAGTACATTTCAACAGATGTTAAGTTTATTCCATATTAAGCTTGAAAATATAAATCCACTCAGTCTATTTTTGATGTGTTTTTTAAAATATATTTTATTTGTTCTTTTAAATTTATGTGTATGTGTATTACGGCATGTATGTAAGTAAGTGCACCCCTGTCATTCAATGCCTGCGGAGGTCAGAAGAGGGAGTCAGATTCCATGGAACTGGAGTTACAGACAGTTGTTAGCTGCAGTGTGGATACTGGAAATCTAAGTTGGGTCCTCTGCAAGAGCAGCCAGTGCTCTTAACCACTGAGCCAACTCTCCAGCCCTTGCTGGATGGGGTTTTTTATTGATTAACTTTGTTGTTTGACCATTTCATGCATGGATACAACATATTCTGGTTTCTCTTCTCAGACTCCTTCAGCTCTTACCCCCTTCCCTTCCCTATCAACCTCTCCTCACCCCTATTGGTCCAATTGTTCAAGATTTGGGGTTTTATTTTGTGACCCATTTAGTTTAATCTGGTCATCTCTGTGACCACTGGATTGGAGTTATTTTAAGCAGCCATGGTTGGGCTTGCCTGGAACTCCCTGTGCGGCTGTGACTGGTCTTAAACTCTTGATCTGCCCATTTCTACTTCACAGGTTCTGGGATTACAGGCTTGAACCACAGGTCTACCTCATCCCTGTGCATTTCTAATTTGCAGGTGATCATTATGCTTATATGTCTCAAGTTTTACTTGGGATTTTAGATTAGAAGACTGACCAGGAAAGAAGGATGTATCTTCAAGTTGCTGAGCTCTGAGCCCACCATGCAGTTCCACAGTCTATGTTGCATAGAGGTGGGAGAGGGGTAAGGAATGTGCCTAAGGCCTTACCTAGGATCAGCTTTTACGTGGCCAAACCCATTCCCCAAACAGCCAGCCATCATCGCCAGCATGGTTTATTCTTCATCTTGGAAATACTATGCTATTTTAGATAGAGTTGGCTCCCCTTAGTACCTCTATACACAGATGTGCATAACATAGTCAATGATTCTCAACATGGGTGGCTCCACACTGAGGGACTGTTTTTTGTTGTCATGACAACTAATCCCTGGAACCAGCATTCATGGGAGAGGTCAGAGCTTACTCAGCAGCTGCCAATACCTGTTCAAGATGGGACCCACCAGCATTTCATCCTCATCAGGGAGGATGAAAACCTCACTCATCCCCAGGGGACTACCAGGCAGTAATTAGTGGGTGCTGGGGGCTGGATATCATTTGTTTCGGTGGTACAGACTCTGATAAGCTGCCCATGCTCCTGTAAAGAGCTCCTCATTAATTTTCATGCAAACAACCACAATTAAACTCATTGGGTCAATAAAAAAGGAGGCATAAAGAATAGGAGCGACCTTTCTGGGAAGAATGGTTTCAGAAAGAGGTGGGGATGAGAGAAGCTAAGGGGCTGGGGCTCAGTCTGTTCATGAGTGCTCTGTCCAGGGAGAAACAACTTCAAAGCAAAAGGCTTCTCCTGTATTCCATAAACCTCTCAATGTCCTGCCTGGTTAGGTGCTTGAAACACATCTACTGGAGTGGGAGGGATGGCTCAGTGTTAGGAGCACTGGCTGCTCTTGCAGAGAACCTGGGCTGGATTCCAGCACCAACATGGTAGCTAACAGCCATCCTTAACTCCAGTTCCAGGGGAGCTGATGCCCTCTTCTGACCTCCTCAGGCACTGCACTACAGGGGTGCACTTACATACATGCAGACAAAACATCCATACACATAAAGATGAATAAATTGAAAAATTGGACATTTACTATCTTCCTGACCTATTATTACGTAAGTCTAGTGGGGGGGGTGCTTTGTAGAAACAAAGATTAGTATTCTTTGCATGGTAATTTAACGACTCTTCTGACTATAAAGTCAGTCACATGAAGGCCATGTTTGGTTTTTGTTCCAGACTTTCCCAAGGTGTGTTCCCCACACGACATCATGGTGTAGATGGGAGGCAGCCACATCCTCTCTCTCACTGGTTCCTGTGTTGAAGGCTTGGTCCCCAGATGGAGAACACAGCCATTGAGATGTGATCAGTCATTCAGGGTGTGCTTTGAAGGGCAGTCTTGGTCCCTGATCCCCTCCAATTGCGCTCTCTCTCTCTCTCTCTCTCTCTCTCTCTCTCTCTCTCTCTCTCTCTCTCTCTCTCTTATTTCTTGGCCACCAGGAGGTGAATATCCTTTCCTCCCACACGTTCCCACAGCTATAGGAACAAATGCTGATTATATTTAGTTACATCTTGTCTTGTCCCTCTCAAATCTAAACACATTTATTATAGATAAATATGTATTCTGATATAATTATATTGGAATATTCAATGACATAATTTAGTCATGGGTGGGTTTTATCTATATTTTATTTTGTGAAAGTTTAAAGCTGAGTTATATCATCTGTAAATTTCATATCACTATACAAAAGATAATTTACTATGTAAATGGGATTTGATTTACTAAGGTTAAAATGTATTTAAGTGAATGGTGCCATTTGATATTTGTTTAATCTCTCTTGGTTGATTTTTCTGAATTATGCACTCTGCAGGGCCAGGGACCTGATGGAGTCCCCGCCACAGCAGCTCCCAGTGGGACCTCTCTCCTTGCCTCTTCATCACATTCTGACTGTGTTTTAGTCAGGCAGGATGTGAGAACACCCTGATGAAAGAGCAAGGGCAGGTGAGGAATGGATGGGTGAGTCTAGTGGCCAAGCAAGTGACCGCAAAGCCACTGTGGTGGAAGTCACAGAGCCAGCCTGGTAAAAGCAGGTCAGGATGTCCTGTGACAGCCAGACAAAGCACCTGCGGGCTGAGGACACAGGCCTGGGTCATGTCCCTGGGCTGCATCCTGTGATATGAACAAGCATGCAACCTGGCAGTCAGAGCTGAGGAGAGGAAGCACAGAGCGATGCATGCAAGCCACAAATTCAGGCGCAGCTCAGGTCTCCCAGGCCACACCGGTCTTGTTGGGACACTGGAATTTTATTTCAATAGTAACAGAGGCTTCTTGGGGGCTGAGGAAAGAAAAATGTAAGCTAGTTTCCATTTTAACCAATTCCTCTGATTCAAGCATGAAGTGTGGGGTTGGTGTTCAGAGAATATTTTTCTAATAAATATATGTCCAAATACATTTTCCACATAAGTGAATATATCTTTAACTCAACCATGCAGAAAACCCGACAACTTCAAGCTTGTGCTTCACCTACACCAGGCATGCTCCTGTTTCCCCTGCCCAGCAGTCCCAGCTTCGCCTCAGGTTCCTCATGGGGGACAGTAAGTCCTTGAAGACCCCTTCAGCCCTAGAAACAACTCACTGCTCCCGCCAAGCCCAGCCGGCTGCCAGGGCTCTCTGGTTGTGTGCAGCTGGCACGAGCCTGTCGAATGCCTCTGTTCGACAGAGCAGCCTTGGCTTGGCATTTTGTCTGCAGCTGGAGCACTTTCTGTAAGATCACTCAGCAGCTATAAGTTGACTAATTTCCGTGCTGATTGCCACACTGGAAGTGTATGAGTTTGTGCGTATTCTTGGCCCAAATGCTACTTGCCAGCAGCAGCATTGACGATGGGGCCCTGACACCATTCGGGAGTTATTGTCTGACGTGCTATTGATATAAGTGCATTTTGGAAAATGCACAATTTGATAATCAGACCCCATCTGCAGAGTAATCATGAGTTACATTATGGAGAGAATGTAAGTAAATGCTGGAGATGGAACTGTCTTATTTTCGACTTCCCTAACCCCAGCAAAGACTGTGTGAAGAGATGTTGATATGCAAAACAACTTTGTGGGTTTTTTTTATATATATATATAATGAGTATCTCAGTGCTTTAGCATTTATCTCAATACAGCAAGTGGCAGGCTAGAAAACAAAATGCATGATCTCATTTGCAAATGGGTAGTATTAGAGTCCTAAGAGTAATGTGTTTGCTGAAGATATTAAAGCCAGAAGACTAGCATGTGACCTTGAAATGGAATTTTGCTATAGTCCAACCCAATTACCCCCAGGGTGAGGGCATGGCTGAGGGCAAACTGGTGGCTGAACTACACTGATCCAGATTCCAAAATTCAGGTCTCTCATCTATACATTGGAGGAAGTAATGTCTTTACAACAAAACGTGGGCCAGGGTGATGGCTCAGTCTGTCCAGTCCTTGTTGTGTAAGAATAAGGATCTGAGTTCTGGGTTCAGACACTATGCATCTATGTAAGATCCAGACATAGTGCACATGCCTGTAACCTCAGAGCTGGGGCCAGGTGGAGACAGGAGGATCTGTGGGTTTGGTCCACCATCTAGTCTAGCTGAAGCCATGTGTGCTAGGTTCAGTCAGAACCCCTGCTCCACAAAGTTAAGGTGAAGAGTTACTGAGGAAAAACAAAGTGCTGACACCTGGCCTTCACATGCACCTGCACCCTCATATATGCACGAGCACACTCACACACACGCACACACACATAGCCATATGCAGGCAAGCACGTATGCACACACGCACCACACATGCAAAGCTGTGGTAAGTGTATCTTCATGAATGTTAAGTTTGGAGCAGGGCCAGCTCACCAGCCCTCTCCATAGTTTGTACTGTAACCAGTTGTCTGCTTTGTAATTCTAACTTCTGTTTCCTTTATTAAGAGCATCAGGGCTATAGTGGATGTGACTTATTCTTCATTCAAAAGTATATCATAGAAGGTCTGGGAGTGTAGCTCAGTGGTAGAGCCCATGGATAACATGCACAAGAGGGCCTGGGTCCATCCCTAGTGTCACAAATAAGGAAGTATTCTGGAGGTTCATTTTTTGTCTATATACAGATCTGCATCATTAATGGGCACAGAATGTTTAATGTTATGGATGGGCTACCATCGATTTCACCATTAAATCAATGGGTATTGAGGCAGCTGTTAGCTTTGTGGTGCTACATATAGTGTTGGAGAAAACTTCATTGCCAGAATGTCTTTGAATTCCTTCACAGGATGAGTTGTGACAAATTCCTGTTCCCATTGTATCATCCCCCCAAAACTATTTAAAAACATTTTATTTTTTTATTTTTGAGAAACTCATGCATGAATATTAACTTTGTATTATTTCCACCGCACCCCAGTTCCCTACCAATTCCCCCCTTGTCTATATTTCTTGTCCTCTGCTTTATCACTGTTACAAACATATATTTATAAAATACATAATGTGTGTATACATGTATATATACACATATGCATGGAGTTCGTTTAGCTGTGTTCCCATGTGCCTGTGTTCTGGGCTGCTCACTTGAGATTAGATAACCTCTCTGGGTGCTAGTTCCTGGATAAAACTGATTCTCCCTTGCTCAGCATCCATTGCATGCCTGTACTCTTCATCTTGATGTGGAACCCAATGAAATTTCCCCCACCCAACTTGGTAGATCAATGATCTGGTTAGACCATCACGCTGTGAAAGTTTCATGTGTGCAGCTTCCCTGTCATATCTAGCATGACTTAATTATCAGTAATTACCATGTCTTGTCCATCTGGCCATCACATTCCCTTCATCCTCTTTTCCATGATGTTCCCTGAGCCTTAGGTGTAGAGGTTCCATTTTAGATGTGTCACTTATGAGATCTCCTTAGGCCAGCAGAAGGAAGAGCAGAAAGCAGGTAGGGACTGGGTGCCTCAGCAAGGCTGATTGTTGATCCTTTAATCGAGCTGTCTTTGGCTTGATTGACTTTTGTGGCTGTGGGGGCGGAGTTTATCCTCCCAGCCGGTATTAAAGGTGGGCTTGTGTGACTCTCGAGATCTGAGATCTCCTGAGGCCAGCTGAAGGTACCAGGGCGCGGGATGAAGAGCCCCACCCCCACCCCAGCCAACTGGGATTACGAAGGCATCTGAAGGAGGCAAGCAAAGCAAGCCTTCAACACAGTGAAGAGGCATTTAGGACTCACATTGGAATATAGGCAAGGAGAAGCCCATATGCCAGGATCACGAAGAAGAGACAACACTGGAAAGGGGCAAGATAATCCCACACCAAGCTCTACCAACCCTATGGAAGACTCCTGCAGTGGGATCCCTCTGGGGATGCCCCAGGACACAGATATCAGAAACACAATTGGGAACATATTTAAAGAACTACAAGATTATAAAGAACAATTCAAAGAACTAAGAAAAGAGAATGAAGAACTCAAGAAGGACCTAGAGAGAGAGAATGACAAGCTCCAGAAGAAAGTAGAAACACTGAAAAGATCCCATGCTGAAAAAGATAAGGAAACCAACCAGCGAAGCAAAGAGCTACAAGAAGAGATTGAGAAGCTCCAAAAAGAAGTAGAAATACTTAAGAAATCAGAAGAGGAAATGAAAAAGGAAATCAAACACTCATCCATTCAAGAGGAAAGGAATGGAAAAGGCCTCAGAAGCAGAATGGAGGAAGCAGA
>VZQC01006583.1:1443193-1549174 GCA_009823505.1 Rhizomys pruinosus
AAAATGGCTGGAGCTAGAGGACATCATGCTGAGTGAAGTAACACAGTCCCAGAAAAACAAACGATGAATGGTATCCCTCATCTGTGGATGCTAGTGCCAATTACCTAGTTGTAAGTATTTCTTGTGTGGGGCTCCCTGAGCTTTTGTCCAAAGCAGTTGGGCGTAATGCATATTGGAAACAACAACAACAACAACAACAACAACAACAACAACAAGAACAACAGAAAAGACTGCATCAAAGAACTGACTGAAACAGTGAATTTCTGCTCAAAACAGTCAACTTCCTCATGGAGAATATTGAGAAAGACTGAGAAAGAGATGAAAAGCATGTTTGGCAGAATGCATGAGCTCTGGTGGGGTGGGGGAATGGGCGGGACCATGGGTCTACATTTGTTAAAAAAATAAAAATAAATTTATGTGAAAAATAAATAAATAAATAAATAAATAAATAAAGAGACCAAACACACACACACACACACACACACACACACAGAAAAAAAAATAGATGTGTCACTTAGAGCTGGGCACCCCGCAGTCACTCACTCTCTGTGTTTTACTAGTTATGAAGCTTTGTAATGGTCTCCCTGTGTGTCAAAAAGAAGCTTTTTGATAAGTGCTGAGAGGTACACTTTTCTATAAATGTAAGAGCATATGTTTAGAATGTATTAAGTAATTACATTGGTCTAGGGAGGTGACAGGAGTAAATTCTTCTCCAGGGTCTGTGACCTCTCCAGCCATGTGTTTACAGGACCACACATAAGTTCCCTCCAATTGAACAGGACTTAAGTCAAATTAGACCTCTGTTGATTACCCCACCCAAGATAAATGTGCCTCTACTGCACCACCAGAGACTCTTTGCTGGGTTGGGCATTGTTGTGGGCTTTACAGCCGTGTAGGATGGCTGATGGTCTGCTGCCCTGGCAACTTCTATAGTTCTAACACCATGAGAGCTGTTCTTCAGGTAGAAGAGGCTTTCAGGTCAGTTCCAGCTCAATTGCTCCAAATTCTGTGACCGAGGTATGTCCAGTCTTCAGCCATAGGATCTTACCTTCAGCTTCTAAGAGGCAAAGAGGGGTTGTGGCAATATCCTGAACTATGTTGGGAGTCTCTTATACTAGTCTGACCAATGACTTGAAGGGAGGTTACTCTTGCCTGGGACTGTGAATTTTTTTGGTTACATAGCCTTCAGTTACACATGCGTTCACATTTATATTATTGTATCATATTGATTATATTAATTATATGATATCATATTATTATATAGTTTTATCTCCCTTCTCAGTTAAAGTACCCCCATTTTCCCCATCTTCTCCCCCCTTGATAATGCCTCCCTGAGCTTCTTCTTCTTCCCATTTATCCCCCATGGTCCTTTTCTGCTTTCCTGCCCCTGGTTACATCAGGATATATATGCATGTCTAAGGATTTGGAGCTAGAGTCCACAGATGAGAGAGAACATGTGTCACTTGTTTTTGAGAGAGTCTGGCTTCCCTGAGTTAGTATAAAAGTTTTTATTTCCTCAAATTCACCTATGCTGTTTTGTGTGACTGTTTGTGATTAACTTGGGAAGCAAACTTAATTTTTAAGTTAAATAGTCCTATAGGTGAAAGAGAATGCTACAAAGTGATACTGTACAACAGAAAAATTATAGAGAACATTTGTATGTGCCAATCCCAAAGTTATTGTTATACAGATTTTATGTAAAACAAATGAGGACAACAGCAATTTATATCTCCATTTAACTCAGATGCATTACCGTTTTTATCAGAGCCTTTAAACCAATGTTGTTTAATATACACATATTTACTTTTACTAAGTTCTAAAACACCATGTAACCTGTGGACAGTGTATGGGCAAAACTGGTTACTTGTTGAACTCACATCAATTAAATATGCATTAATCAAATATACACCCGTGTCCCTCTCCCGCCCCTCCCACCCTTCCCGATTCACCATTTCAGTCAGTTTTCTGATGCAGTCTTTCTGTTGCTGTTCTTTTAATATGCATCCCTCTCCACAAGAAATATTTATAACTGGGTTATTGGCACTAGCATCCCCATATGAGGGACACCATTTGTCATTTGTTTTTCTGGGACTGTGTTACTTCACTTAACATAATGTCTTCTAGCTCCATCCATTTACCTGCAAAGTTCATGATATTGTCCCTCTTTACCGCTGCATAGAACTCCATTGTGTAGATGTACCACATTTTCTCTATCCACTCGTCAGTTGAGGGGCACCTGGGCTGGTTCCAGCTTTTTGCTATTGTGAACAGAGCTGCAATAAACAAAGCTGTGCATGTATTTCTGCAGTAAGATGAGTCTTGTGGGATACCCAGGAGTGGTATGACTAGGTCAAATGGCAAGATCATTTTGAGTCTTCTAAGGGTTCTCCACACTGCTTTCCATAGTGGCTGTACAAGTTGATTCCACCCTTATAGGTATGTATAATACAACTGCCTTCTGGAGACCCATGGGTCAAAAAACAAAAACGGGGCATAAAATAAAAGGGGTGGGGGGGGGAACAAAAAAAAAAAAAAAAAAAAAAAACTTTTTGTCAAAAAACCCTTGCAATACAAATCTTAAAACTAACAACTATGCGGAAAAGATTTGTATTTTCCAACAGGTGAAAATGTCCCCAACTTAACAGCTGAGAAAGAAAAGGATACAGCTTTGCTTGAAGTAGGATGTACCCTCAGCCAAAGTGGCCAAACAAAAAGTTAGGCCCCAATCTGACATCTGGAAAATTAAGAAAAGCCTCAGATTTTGCTACAAACATCAAACCCTTCTGTGGATATCCTACTTGTAACAATATTTATAATGAAGTCCACTAATGAAAACTATACGCTTCTAGGCGCCAACAAAGGTCATTAATATAGGAGGAGACTTCTCAACCTCCCCTCATAGAACAAGGAGAAATATGATGATGATGAGGTCGTTCTCAACTGTAAATTGGAGCCAACTGTTTATAGAGGTAATCTCTTATAAAACCGGTAAAACTGCCTTCTTTAATTGACTAATAGCAATAGAGAGTGTGAAAAGGATTATCTCTATTCAAGACCAAAATATAATACTAAAGTCTCCTTAAGCCTATGCACTTAAGCAAAATAAATATTAATACAGGAGCTCTGACCATCAGCAATGGATTATTCTAAAAGGAGATGTTGGCCAGGGAGATCCAAGCCCCACAAAAAGTAAAAGGCTTCTTGTCTTCTAAATGGAATACCTGCAAGAAGAGAGGAGATAAGGCCATGCTGTCTGAAGCCTTGACGTGTAAGCATGGGAAAGATGTATTGAGACCACACATTGCAATGTACAGATGGTCCTCTGGAATACCAGAGAGTGTTACCAAAGGCCACTAAACAACCAATAAAGCAAATAGGGTCTCCTTGAGTCAAGCAAGACTACCTCTGTTCCAGCACCAGCTACATCTCACCTGCCTGGAAATACTGTGTTAGCAGAGGCACCCATATGCCTGTATATCCCAAATCTAATTGGCTATTAGCTCTCTCCTTGGAGGAATAACCCCAGGCTGATGCCACAAGCGTTACATCCTCTATGAAGTTAAGGCAGATGTTATAAAGCTAGAGTAAGACCTGTCATATTTAACAGAAAAAAATGTAATTCATGGATTAACATACCATCCAAACATATGTGTCTATACCAAAGTAACCTATCATAACAATTAGTACTGTTTAAATACCTATATATCTAATCGCTTGTGCTTCATTAGTAGGATCAAAAGGTTATTCCTGGACAAACTGTCAGCCCATGAAAGGAAACAGCCAGAATTGACCAGAGTCCAAGACAACAGCTCCAAAGAAAGTAGACTATTTTGCTTCTCATCCACCTGTGCCCCTTTTCTAAGCCTAAGGAACAATTTGTGGAAGAGGGGGCGTGATAGAATGTCAGGGCTGCGACTGGGGTGAATGGTGAAACTACAGTAATATAGTCTGGACACTCATTTTATCAACTTGATTGAACATACAAGCCCCCCCTGCTGGATGGTGGGACTCATGGGCTGTGTGGGTTTGGGCACAACTGCTTGCAAATTGGTTTTACATGAAGGAGGCTTGTACTCATAAATTATCACTTATTGTTAAAAAATGAAAAAAAAACTGAGAGAAAGATGCAGGATAGTTATGGCAGAATGCATGATCTGGGATGGGGTGGGGTGGGGTGGGGGGAAGGGAAAGGGAAATATTCCTGAACTGAATTGGAAAATGATGTATGAAATACACAAAGCATCAATAAAAAAAGTTATTTCCATTCATTTACCTGTAAATTTCCTGATTTCATTTTTCCTTAAGGCTGAGAACTCCATCACAAAAGGGAATCTGACTCCTCCAGTGCTGTTATCCTCAAAGGAGGCAGATCCAGGACTTTTAGGAGTTTCTCTAACTCCAAGATTCAGAGTGCATGGTGGGAATGGTTATTTATTTAAGTTTTCCATTTCTCAGATAATGGCTTATTCAGTGCTTGGCATAAAGGTGAGACTGATGACTTGAAGCTGTGGAAATATTCCACATGGAGACTTTATAATTCATGAGCTGTAGCCTCAGACCCTGTAAAAGTTGAGGGTAAATGGAACACACATCATCAACCAATCTGCTCTTTATCCAAGTTGATAAAATACCTCCCACCTTGAAGTTTAGGTGAAACATGGCGTTTACTGAGAACTTAGTCTGGTCCAGCTCAGCATGGAGTATGAAAAACAATAACATTTGAGTCAGAAATTGTAGAGATTTGCCCCAATCTGCTTGTGGTCTCAGAGATAAGAAATGCCTTTAAGTAATTAATATAAAGTGGATTAATTACTTGAGAAAAATGTCTGCTAGCAACCATGGACCCAACCCCATGTCTCTAAAGTCAGTAATTTCTGACAGGTATGCTGTCCCCTGGGCATCATTCAAGCTCCTGCATCCAGCCGGAGTGTTCACTTACTTACAAACAGACAGCACTTCCCACTCAACCAGAGTCTTAGCTTTCCCCAAGGAATGTATGTATAAAGGTTACAGAGTTCAGAAATTTTGGGGCTACAGAGAGAGATGAAGTACCACCACTGGGGTTGAATGTTTTCAACTTCACATCATATTCTTAGAATATATATATTCAGATATGTCATATAAATATATTATTGAGCACACATATATTTGATATAAATAAAAGACGTTCAGATCTCCCTAGGTTTCTGCCAAGCTTTGAAAATGACTGCCCATTCCTTAAACAATTTCAAACCATGGGTTGGTTCATGCGCAACTCAGTGGAATAAATAATAATTTATTTCTTTTTTGGTGTTTTTGGTAAGTAAAAATGCACAACTAGGCAAAGGAGCAAAGAGGTTCTCCTTGGGATTTTAGACTCGAGAATGAATTGGATCTTTTGTGTTCTGTTTTATGTAGACATGAAACTAACTACTGAAGATTGAAAGGACCATGGTAATAAGCCAGTGTTCATGATTAAGGGGCCAGAATTACTAATCTCACTCATAGTAATTTCAGACCTGAAGCTGATTACTGGTGCTCTTTCAAATTCCAATTGTTCTAAAGGTTGCTGCTGCTAATTCCCATTCACTGTTCCACTTAGAAATGATGCAGTTCAGAGGGCTGACATTGTGCAGTTCCGCCCCCTGTGTCACCAGTAATTAAACAATATAGGAGGAAGAGGAGGGGGAGGAGGGAGAAACAGCACCTCCGGTATCTTTGTTAGGAACAATTTGATCTGCTTTATATTCATTCCAGGACAAAATAAAATGTCCTCCTAAAGCCAACAAGCATCTGTGAGTTCAGAAGCGAAAATATGAGAGAGATAGGAATGATTTGATTGGTTCATGGAACTGAATTGGAAACTTGTGCTTTGAGTTTCTCTGCATGGAAAAATGGCTGACAAAACTCATTTGAGCTGTGTGCTGTCCACAGCACTTGAGAAGGAGTTTGAGAGACTGAAAAGATGTCTCAGCTCTACAAGCAAGACAAATGACTCTTGAATTAAGCCCAGATTTTTTTTCCAATGGGCCATGAAACCTCACCGAGTGATAAATGCCTGGATTTCTAGAGCTGTGCTGTTCTGCCCCTGATGATCTTGAAACACGTGGGAAATACACTGTTCTTTGTCTCTTCTCAGTTATGGCGTGGTGTTTGATTGCACAGAATAATCACACAAACATGTGTGTTTTCTACACACACTATTTGTGTATCATATATGTAGTGTGCATCTCATGTAATGATATGTTTGTTATGTATATTTGGATGCAGTCTAGAGTTTTCTGGAGTTCAAAAAGAAGAAAATAAGACCACACCTATCAGACGCTTATTATGTATAAACTCTGCAATATTCTAGTCACAGGGTGTTAAGTTTGAAATTCAAATAAACAATAAATATTACAGAATAAAATTCCCCATTCAGTATTTGGGGTCATAGGTTAATAGATACGGAATACAGCAACTTTATTTATTTATTTATTTATTTATTTATTTACTTTTTTGTCTTTTTGAGACAGGGTCTCCCTCTGGCCCCAGCTGTCCTGGAACTCTCTCTGTAGACCAGGCTGGCCTTGAACTTACAAAGATCCGCCTGCCTCTGCCTCCCAAGTGCTAGGATTAAAAGTGTGCGCCACCATGCCCGGCTGAATACAGCAACTTTAATAGTTTGAAATAGCATGCAGTATTTGGAATATTCAGCATTTAAATTCATATGTATTCATGGTTTACCTGTAGTTAAAAGTTTACTGTACATTGTATGCATACTGCTTTTCTGTAAATAAAACATATGACCAAGAAAATTTATAAAAGGAAGAGTTTTGTTGGGCTTATGGTCCCAGAGGAAAGAGTCCAACATTGTAGAATGACGGCAGGAGCCGAGAGCAGAGGGCTCACATCGTCAAGCAGGCACAGGAAGCAGAGAGAAATGGGCTGGAAGTGGGCAAGCCCCCAGTGACATGCTTCATTCCTCCAGGAAGGCCACACCTCCAGGACGGTCCCCAGACTGGACCAAGTGTCCAAGTACATGGAACCTGTGAGGGACAGTCACTGAAACCAAAAGAGAATGATTTTCTTTGCTGCTTATTTATATTGCTTTCCTGAAGGTAGAAAAGGGACAGGAAATATGGTGTATAGATTAGATAAATGTGTCTGGACTAAGCACTGCACTCAGAAGGACAGACAATCCTCTACCATTTGGGCAAAGGACACCATCACAGTCTGAAAACATCCTCGACTCCTGGTCTGCTAGGGGCCCCTCTTATGCCATAACCCAGGCTCAAAGACACACAGCACATGACTTTACTCAGGAGCCAAGAAGGGAAGAAGGGCATAAAGCTGCTGCTAGCCAAGTGGAGAGGGAGGCAGGCAACAGAGGAAGGATAAGCCCTCTGTGAGCTGCGGGCACTACAGAGGCACAGGGTGGGCTTCGTGAAGCTCTCGCCCTCTGTTTTGTTTACTCTTCTGGTCTCATTTCCTAGCATCATGGATAGCAGCGCAGCTCATCAATAAGTATTTCTGCAATCAATGAAAGAATGGATTTTTGCTATCCACAAATATCAAAGAATGGAATAGAATAATACCAATCAGCCTCCTGTGGCTGTGACAAAACCCTAGAGGTGATTAACTTCCAAAGAGGATAGGCTTCTGCATCAGCACAGTCCTGGAGGCGCAAACGCTGAGGGGAGGAGGTACTGCGATCAACTGTGAACACCTGTCGGAATCCATTTCAAACCGGGGAAAAAGGAGAGAGGACATGAAGACACCAGAGTCCCACAGCACCCTTCGCAGAATGCTACCACTGACCTATGTACTTCCAAGGATGCGCTGCTTCCAGAAGGTACCACCCCCAAAATCGCCACCCTGCGGATAATGCCTTGCCTATGAGTCATCAGAGGACATGAATTATAACTAAACTGCAATGTAAATCATATGTAACTGCAATGCAATATTTCAAGCCAGGCCTCCTAGATATCTCTCTCTCTCTCTCTCTCTCTCTCTCTCTCTCTCTCTCTCTCTCGTACATGTGTGTTGGTAAAAGAATATACATACAGGTATATGCATGTGGAGGCCAGAAGTCAACACCTAGGGTCTTCCTTCATCCCTGTCTATCATATTTTTTGAGGTGGGGCCTTATTGAACCTAGAGATCAGCAATTCAGCCGATTCTCTGGCCAGTGATTGCGGAGGGAGGGATCCACCCATCTCTGTCCAGGGTGCTGGAGTTATAGCCGAGTGCTGCTTTGCCTTCATGGGGCATCTGAGATCTCACCTCCCGTTCTTGGGCTGTCACAGCATGCACCACACTGGCTGAGCCACCAGTGCACAAAGGCCTTGATGGCTGCAGATGCATCTGTGAGACAAATTTGGATAGAAGGTATCAGAGACAACCAGATACCCAGGACACGATTGCATCTGGCTCCGTTCTCCACTGAGGCTCAAAGGATAATCCATTTTAAAGTAGCTCTACTGCTCTTGCAGGTGTTGGGTACAGCAGGCATCTCACGACAGCCTGTAACTCCAGCTCCCGAGGACCTGCTGCCTCTAGCCTCTGCGGGGACATGCCCACACCCAGACACACATACATTGTGATGGCTAAGCCTTGGCCTCAACTTGCCTGGATCTGGGGTTAACTAAAATGAGAGAAAGAGCTTCTGATTGGATCATTTGAAGCTGGAAGACACGCCCTAAATGGACCCATTACCTTCTGATGGCAACTCCTGTAAAGGCCACAGCAGGGGGAGCTCTTAGATTCCAATGAAGACTGAAGACTAGATCTCCCAGAATCCATCAGGCCTTCAGGGCCAGATTGGGACTACTGGGACATCCAGCCTCATGGACTAAGCAACTACCAGATTCTTAGCCTCTCCATGTGGTGCAGGTATTGTTTGACTACTCAGAATCTATCCTGTGGGGGGGGGAAATATATATATATATATATATATATATTATATCTATCTATATGCCATTATATTCTTTCA
This sequence comes from Rhizomys pruinosus, assembly GCA_009823505.1. NCBI lineage: Eukaryota > Metazoa > Chordata > Mammalia > Rodentia > Spalacidae > Rhizomys > Rhizomys pruinosus. The sequence continues at coordinate 1,452,147 of VZQC01006583.1, forward strand.
CTATGGATTCTGTTTCTTTAAAGAACCCTGATTGATACACATACACATAAAAATAAAGTGAAACTTTATAAAAGTAGTACCATTGCAATGTAGTAAGTAGTTGCAGTATTAAGATTTAGAAAATAAATTGAGTCTAAGTGCTTTGACTGTACTCAGAGCCACTCTGCAAAGCGGAGCTATCTCAAATATTTGCTCACAGCCAGCGGGTGGATGAAGGAGACAAGGTCTTCAGGACAGTGGAGTGAAGGTGAACCTGGAAAGAGACATCTCACCTTTGGTCTCCAGGTTCCCCAGAAAGTCTGTCTCCATAGCAGCCAGTCTCGCCCTGGGTGATAATTACTTAGCCATACAGAAATGAGGAGGAAAGCACACACCATCTTCGCAGCAGTTTGTCACATTGAAAATATAGCGTAATTGATTTTGGAGTGGCACGGAGGGAATACGGACCCGCAATCAGTTCTTCTGTAGTGTTTGTGTCTACAGTGGTGGAAGGCTAATTGCATAATTTATCATTATGAAATAAACTGCAGCGATCACAGGTATACATGGTAATCAGCGGATGGTGGCAACAGCTTTGGTGAAAATCATTGTTGACATTTTTTATTAAGTACAGAAACCAGCCCAGGGTGGCCTCCTTTTGATGGCTTGTAGCTCTATTCTGATTCCCATGCTAATGTTCAGGGGTGTGCATGTGTGTGTGTGTGTGTGTGTGTGTGTGTGTGTGTGTGTGCATGTGCGTGTGTGTGTGCATGTGTGTGTGCGTGTGTGTGTGTGTGCATGTGTGTGGGTGTATGTGTGTGTGTGGGGGGTGTGTGTGCACATACAGAGCACAGGTCTCTGGTGTCATTCCTCAGGAGCCACTCACCTTAATTTTTGAGTCAGGGTCTCTCATTGGAAAAGCTTGCTGATTTGACTCAGCTACATAAATGACCTCAGGGACCAGCTCGTCTCTGCCTTCCCAGCTCTGGGATCACAAGGCCATGCCACTACAATCAGCTTTTTATGTGAGTGCTGGGAATCGAACTCTGCCCTGAGCAGAGGCCCAGGAGATACTTTGCTGACTGACCTGTCTCCCCAAATCCCAATGGGATACTTTTTTCCCATCTACTCTCAGTTCCAAGAAGCCTTCCAAACAACAATGTACAGGACCTTAAAAATGCCTCTGTGCCAACCCCAGTCTGCAGAAGAGCTTTCCATTACCAAAGAAAATCCAAACTGCTCTGTGACCTCAAGGCTGGCCTCTTGTATTATGGTCTCTAGGTCTCTGTCATAGCTACATCAGATCACTTGCCAATCACTTGAGAACTCACCCTTCCTTTTCTTATTTTGTTCATGCTTCCAAATCCTTGGTTTTGAACATGTATTAAAATATATAAAGACGCCTACACACGTGCCACTTGGACATCAGGCAGTCTTGTAGACTCACGTCAGTCTTCAGAAACAAAACACAACACAAATACTACATGTCTGCTTCAGTAGGGACAGATATCTTTTCCTCTTGTTAAAAACAAAAACAAATATCCCTTGACATTAAATAAAACAAATATGAGAAGATTCTGAATGTTGAGGACGAGGCCCACGAGGGTCTGCTTTAGATGGATTCTGTGGCAGTGGTAAAGACTCTTACTAAAACAATTTAGGGAAAGAGAGGGTTTATCTCAGTCTACACTTCCAGGCAAGATTCCATCATTGTGGGGGTCAAGGCAGGAAGTCCTGGAATTTAAGGCTGGTCTGTTTGCTATTCCATACAGCATTACTCCTAGTGATGGAATTCACCTGCAGCCAAGGATCTGACATATTTCAGAAACCAGGGAGGGTGTGGTTGCTGGCTTATAGGATCATGCTTAGCTGACTTTCCCAGAAAGCTGAGGACCACCTGCCTAGAGACTGGGGCTGCTCAGTGTGGGTTGGAACCTTCCACATCAACTACCAATCAAGACAGTCCCCCACAGACCACAGACATGTCTGCATCCCATGCGACCTGGGAAATCCCTCAGTTGAGTGTTTCTTCCAGGCTGTGTCAAGTTGACAGTTAAAGCTAACTAGGACATGAACTGACTCAGGCAGAGGCTTGGAAGTGGGCATCAGGGTTTTCTTTTGCATCATGTCCCAGCCTGGGCTGGAAACAGCAACCCACTGGGCACAGTCAAGGTTTGAACAGAAAATACTCCTGGCAGGTCACATACTGATGCACAGATCTATAATGTCCACAGCTGGTAGCATTCTTTTGGTAGCGTGCTGGAACTTCCAGCCTGTGGGCTTTCTACTACAACAAAATATTGGAATGAGAAGCTGTGGCCCCACCCACACGCCATCAACAAAGCCTGATTCAGAGGGAAGCTCCATTTCTCCCCACCCATATCATAATAAGGAGTGCCCACCTCCCTCCCTCCCACAAAGCCAAAAGAAGAGTGAGGAACTTCATCCCTGCCACACACTAAGCAGTTTCATTAATACAAGCGAAGCCTTGTCTTTCTCCACCAAACCTGGAAGTATGTAGGCATAACCGAGCTCTCTCAGGTGGTTCAAATGGGAAACTGAGACTTTCATACCATTCAGAGATAATGAGGCCATTCCCTCATCTTGTGTCCCTTCAGGGCATTGGGAAGCATGAGAAGGCAGTGTGGCTCCTCAAGCAGGGACGTCTCATCAGAGGCATAAGTTAGAATTCCCTGCACCTAGTGATAAAGTTAGAAGTCTCTACTACACCAGACATAGGAAGGAGATTCCTACCCCAGCTGTAAATGAAACTGAACCCTTAGCTGGAGTGAGATTGCACCCTCACTTCTAGACTGATACCAGAAAAAGGTAAAACAAAAGGGTTATATAAGTTCTGAGAACTCACGACACAGTATTCCAAATATTCAAGTTTCAGTTGAAATTTTCCCATCATACCAAGAGGCAGGAATGTCTCAGGCTTAAGTAACAGAGTCAATTGAGAAACGCCAATGCCCAGATGGCAGGCTATTAGACCTATCTGAAAAGAGCTTAGAAACATCCAGAATAAAAGTGTTTCCCCACTAAGAACACACTAGAAATAAGAAAAATATAAAGTCTTAGTAAAGAAATAAATATCAAGATAAGACAAAATGAAAGTGTGGATCTTTCAAAAAGCAGAAGGAGAAAGATGCAGATGTGTTGCAAAGAAACTATAAGAAGGCAGGCCAGTGAGACGCAGCAATAAAACCACCCAGTTTGAAGGAGAGAAAGGAAACAGAAAGTAGAGTCTCCAGCCCAGGTAGCTCCATGATGTTCCATATGGAGAAGCAGCTGCTGAAGCTCTGCTTTTGGCTTCAAATGACTGAGTTTATTAACTCTACAAAAGGCGAAAATGAAGGAAGAAACAACAAGAAGCAGAGGGAGAGACCGCAAAGCCTCCTCCAGTCAGATGCTACGGCATCCAGCAGAGGCACTAGGGGAGACGATTGTGAGCCTTGGGAGAGGAACATCATCACACTGGGAGAGGCAGGAATGGAGAAACGCTGCTGAAACCATCAGGCTGGGGTTCCAGATGGAGAGATCTCTGGGCGGAGAAGAGCATTCTCTCCGTGAATAAATGTCCAGCTTCTGGTTCCCACTACAAGCACTTTTATACCATGGGACGGGACAGAACAGTTACCATCTTGGACATGGTCTCCATTCTAGCTCAAGGATACAATGTTTTTAAACCTTTTGCGGCTCTTCCTCCCTGTCACAGAGGCAGGGGACCGGCCTACCTCAGGAAAGTATCTCAGAAGACATTGAAGCATGCTTGCATCCCATAGAAGAGGCCTGTCTCATCTTCAGAATCCACTGTTGACAAGCACAAACAACGCATGCCCATTTGCCAATAGAATTAACATTACAGTTACACGATCTAATATTCATGTTATCAATCTCAGCAAAAATTGAAATAATTCATTAATTTAACCAAAACAGAATAAAACTGTAAGTGCTTAACAAGAAGAGAGCAGCATCTTTAAATAGCGCTGTATAAGCTAGACAGTGCACAAGTCAAGGAGGGAGCCTGGAGAAATTGCTTCAATGCCTGAACTGAACAAGTGTGAAAACACAGCATGCTAGAATCTGTATATCATGAAGCAGTGTAGGCAGGGAGATGTAAGATACCCAAACACATGCTAGAAAAGACGAATGCTCCCATCTGGGCATGGTGGCACAGGCTTACAGCCCAGGTGCTCAGCAGGCTGAGGCAGGAGGATTGCAAGCCTGAGACCACACTGGGCATTGTAGCAAGAGCTATCTTAAACAAAATTAGAATTTGTGGATCTCAGTGGTTAGAGTGTTTTCCCTTCGTGGCTCTGGGTTCAGGTCTATCATCAAAGAAGGGAAATCTCTTACATCAGTTATCTAAGCTTTTAGCTCAGAATCCGAGAAAAAAGAATAAAATACATGGAAGCAAGTGGGTGTTTGTCAGGTTGAGACAAGTGGAGTTTGAGGCCAGCCTACAGCCTGGGATACATAGCGGGACTCTGTGTGTGTGTGTGTGTGTGTGTGTGTGTGTGTGTGTAAGAGAGGGGGGAGGAAGGAAATCTTTGCTAAGATCAATAAAATTACAAACCTCTGACTGACAAAGACAAAAAGAAGAAAATTTGTCAATACTAAGAACATCACAGGGGATATTATTACTTATCCCATGGACATAAAATGGTAAGAAGGGAAGGAGGAAACGCCATAATGCCATGAGCTACTCCATGGGCATAAATGTGACAACTGCGACGAAATAGGAAATTTCTTCAAGGTATCCCAATACATTGAGTGTGAAATACTATGAGGATCTGAATAACCCTTAAGTATATAACTAGGAATAAAATGGAATTCAAAGTTTCCAAACTCCCCAAAATGGAATTTCCAAGTCCAGATTATTTTGCTGGAAGTGTTTACCAAATGTTACAAAGAAGTGACTCCAATTCTACACCATCTCTTCATAATAAAGAAGAGAAAGTAGTTTATAACTCCTTTTAAATTTAATATTCCTTCGATAGTAAATCAAGCCAGAACAAAGAAAGACCCAACATCAATGAATAAGGATGGAAAAATTGGTACAACATTAGCAAATCAATTCAGCAATATATGAAAAGTATACACCATGATGAAATGGAGTTTATTCCCTGGATGAAAGTTCATTGCTTGTAATTCTGTCAGTATAAAAAAAATTTATTCTGTCAGTGTAATCCACTATACTAACAGGTTGAAGATTTAAAAATGATGCTGTATCCACCAGTACAAAAAATACAATGGACACAATCCTCAGGTGCTTCAGGGGGGAAACCTAAACCCAGGGCTGAGGAGAAAGCTGTGTGAGGTGTTTGCTGTCCAAACTCAGAGCCCAGAGCTTACATAAAGCTGGACACAGTAGAGCAGAGTCTGTTGGATGCAGAGTCAAGAAAATCCCTGGAGGCTCGGGGCCACCCAGCCTAGACTATGCTGTGGAAAACAACAGAGACCCAGTCCACTAGGTGGAAAGTATGGACTGATAGCCAAGGCTATCCCCTGACCTTCACACATAGGTGGAAAGTATGGACTGATAGCCAAGGCTATCCCCTGACCTTCACACATCCATTGTGTCATGGACATAGTTACACACACACACACACACACACACACACACATACTGTATATGCACACAAAGATACAGAAAAGAAAATGTATGTCTACAAAACCAAAGATCACAACACACCAAAACCTTTGGTAACATTGTCCTCAGTGGTAAAAGAGGAAGGCTTTCTCTCAACAATCAAGAACAAGGCGGAGACGCCTCTCACCACTCGATTGATCACATAACTGAAACCCCCAGCAAAATGGGCGGAAACATGGAATACAGGGCACACAGATCAGAAAAGGTGAAGGAAAAAAACCTATCCAGAAAAAGTAGCTAAGCCCAAGCAATACATGCCATCTCCAGGCTCTTCAGGAAGGAAGGGGAAGCCCGGTCACCTTTGAGGAGCCAAAAGATAGAGTTGGGGTGTGTTTCACTGTGTGTAGTATGTCTAGACTGTCCCAGGTCTCTCCATCATGAGAGTGTTCTTGATGACCCCATAAGTGCCCACAGGGTAGATCCACAGGATCACCAACACAGCCAAGATAAAAGAGGGTGCTTGACTTCCATTTCAGTGGGCTTCAGTGGAACAAAATAGACTTGACCCTGGAGTCAGTCAATTGCTGCTATGTGTCTGGAGACTTTGGAGAACATTGATCAAAGGAGGATCTTCCTGACTGTTGAGACTAACTCAACAAGCACATCTATTCCTGCTAGAAGGCTACACAGTAAATCTAGAATGCAGTATGGATTCTGGATTATATAGAATCCAGACCACTTAATAAAAATGAAAAAGAAGGTGGCTAGAGAGATGGCTCAGTGGTTAAGAGCATTGACTGCTCGTGCAGAGGATCTAGATTCAATTTCCAGCACCCACATTGTGGCAAATAACCATCCGTAACTTCCAAGGTATCTGATGCCCTCTTCTGAACTCCACAGGCATTGTACAACATGGGTGTACTTACACAGAAGGAGACAATACATTCTTGCCTGTGTGTAAGTGCACCCGTGTCATGCACTGCTCATGGGGGTCAGAAGAGGGCATTTGATACCCTAGAACTGGGACTATGGCTGTCACCCACCGTGGTTGTTATCCACTGGAACTCTGGCCCTCTGCAAGAGCAGCCAGTGCTCTTAACCACTGATTCATCTCTCCAACCCTAAAATATTTAAGAAAATGAAAAAGAAGAAAGGAAAATGTACCCAAGAAAATATAACTAGATTCTACAAGGTTATAGGACATAAGAAATGGAAAAGGCAAATGATTTCTTGTATACTAGCAATAAGTAGCTGGACACCAAAAATTAAAAATAGAATAATATAGTTGGGCATGGTGCTGTACACCTTTAATCCTAGCACTTGGGAGGCAGAGGCAGGCAGATCTCTGTGAGTTCAAGGCCAGCCTGGTCTACAGAGTTCCAGGACAGCTGGGACTATAGGGAGACCCTGTCTCAAAAACACCAAAAAAAAAAAAAAATAGAATAATATATAGTAATTCAGCACAAGGGAGTCACATGCATCACTTGTAGGCTGAAATCTAGACTTATTGAAAGAAATTAAAACACAAATTGCTCATCCATTATAAGACTGGATATAGTAACAAAATCCATTTTCCTCAAATTAATGTGTAGGTTGAATGCAACTGCTGTCAAAGTTCCAGCAAGGCTTTCTATAGAGGAGGCATGCTTTATAAAAATCTATAAAAGGAGACTCAAAGGAATCAGAAGTCACACATTCTTAAATAAATATGAGAAAAAAGTCTGTTTATTTGATTTAAAGACTAAATATTAAGCCTCAGTAATTAAGCCTGTGTAGAGTCAGTGCAGGTGCAGACACATGGATCAGGGGACAGAGGGAAAAATGCAGAAAGAGATGCAGAGATGAGACGTGTGCCTGAAAACAGTGTGTGCAATCTGCTACAGCCACAGAGACATGTTAACACATGATGCAGAGTAAATGGGCATCTTAGGGTAAGAAACAGAAAGAGAAAGAACAAGACAAAGAAAAACATGAGAAAGAAAAAAAGGAAAAAAAAACAAAAATAAATTAAAATTTCATGCTTTTAAAGAGTTAATTCAAAATGTTTCTCAGCGATAGAAATTTAAAAGAACTCTTTGTCTTGATACCTGGCAGGTTGTCAAACTGCCTTCTCAGTATTCCCACTTATATGCCCATATTAGTGTGCCCTCAACCTTGCTCAGAGAAGCTACTTTCTGCAGTGCAGACTGGTCGATGCAGGGACTCTTAACTGGAAAAGGTGGTGTGACTGAAGAACTTTTGACTGTTCAGCCCTGAATGGGATGTCTAATCAAGCCACACACACACACACACACACACACACACACACACAGGGAAGGAATAATATGCTCAACATATACCTGTTTGGTATTATAAAATTCATTTCTTAAAAGATAAACTACATAGTGGAAGAAAGTGTTTACAGAGAACCTTTTGTTTTCTAAGAGAGGACAAATATCTAAAAGGAGAATGACCACTCAAAATGCAACTCTAAAAGAGTCCAAAGGAAAACGGAGAAAACACATGCATCGACACCTTAGAGAAGGATGACCAGGTGGGAAGCAGACAAGCATGCTCCATGCCATCAGCTGTTATGAAGATGTAAACATGAAGGGCAGTGGGGCAGAAGTATAAACACAGCAGAATCACTAAAGCAAGGAAGGAAAGCCAACCGCCAAGGTTTGTGAAGTTCTGTGAGAACGTGGCCATTTCACTGCACTGTTGATGAGAACGTTTAATGGTAACAGTACCCAGGAACACAGATTGCTGGTTTCTTTAAACAACCAAATCAAAACAAAAATAATACATAGAGTTATCCCGTTGGTTAGCAACTAGAATCTTGAAAATTCATATCCATATGAAGATGTGTCCACAAGGGTTTATAGCAAGTTTCTTCATAATCATAAAAAATGGGAAATAACCCAGGTGTCTGAAAGCTTTAAAAATGAACAGCTAAACAAACCTGGCATGTCCAGACTATTACTGAGACAGAAGGATAGATATGTAGATGGATGACAGATGTCACTTCATGGATGGATGGATACATGAATACATTGATGTATGCATATATGATTGGATGAATGCATACATGGATGTGAGGATGGATGAATAGTTGAATACGTGCATGGGTGGATGTTTGCATGTGTGAGTGAATGATTGGATGCAAGGATCGGTGGATAAATTGATGGAGAGTTGAAAACATACACTGAATGTGCTGGATAGCTTTAGTGTCAGCTTGACACACCTGGGTTGAGGGAGCCTCAATTGGGGAATTGGCTCCATTGGATTGGCCTGTGGCCACATCTGTGGAGTATTGTCTTAATTGTCCAGCAGTGTGGGAGGGCCCAGCCCACAATGAGTGGTGCCACCCTGGGCAAGCTGTTGTGTACCGCATAAGAAGGCAGGCTGGGCATGAGCCAGGGGAGCAAGCCAGTAACAGCATTCCTCCATGGTCTGTGCTTCAGCTCCTGCCTCCAGGTTCCTGCCCTGAGTTCTTGCCTTGGGCTCCCTGAGTGAGAACTGTGACCCAGGAGATGTAAGTTGAATAAACCTTTTCCTCCACAAGTTGGTGTTGGTCAGAGTGTTTTGTCACAGCAATGGAAGACAAACTAGAACACTGAAGAATAAATGGATGGATGGATGGATGGATGGATGGATGGATGGTTGGAAGGATGGAAGGATATCTGGATGGATGGATGATGTCTGCATGTGTGTATGGAACTACTTACTGATTCATGTAACAACCTAGAAGAATCTTCAGAGATTTCTGGGGGAAAAAAAGCATCCATCATTCAGGAAATTCATCCTTGAAAAAAACTGACTCTTCCAACCCCCACCCCCCAGCAGACACAGTGGTGATGAGGATAGGGAAGAAATGGAGAGGGCAGGGAATGTCAACGCGGGGGAAAAAAGTCACAATTCACTATATGTGTATGTGGTGGTTTGAATGAGAGTGTACCCAATAGGCTTCAAGTATTCAGACATTTTGTCCCCAGTTGGTGGTTCTGTTTTGGGAAGTCTTAGAAGGTGTGGCCATGCAGGAGGAAGTACATCACTGGGAGTGGGCTTAGAGAGTTCAACAAGCCTTGCCAGTCTCCAGTTGCTCTCTCTCTCTCTGTTTACTGTGCTCACTGGAAGATGTGAACCTTGGCTTTCTGCTCCAGCTCCTGCCACCATGCCTCCCTGCCATGATAGACTCTAATTCCCTGGAACCATTAAATGTAAGTTCAAATAAACTCTTCCTTTTATAAGTTCCCCCTTGTAAATGTGGTTTTTATCACAGCAACAGAAAAGTGACTCATACAGTGTATGAAATTCTCAAACAATAAAAGGAAGAAACATGAGTCAGAAAAAATGGATATACAATGGTTCAAATAATAAAAACATTCATGTAGTGACAAAATTGCAGAAATGGAGATGATGTGAGTGGTTTCCTGGGCTAGAGAAATGAGGACAGGAAGTCAGTTCAAAGGGCAGGTTGTGAAAGGAAGGAAACATACATAACAAGGCAGAAGCAGAGTCCTTGAGGTTGGAGACCTTGTGTCAGTGTCCATCCTGTGACGGTGTGCAGTGAGGTAGGAGACCCTGGGTTAGTGAGGTAGGAGATGTTTTAGTGCCCAGCTTGTGGCAGTGTACACTTCTATAATTTTTTGCCCTTGGAATACATTGAGCCAATGCTGCATGAGAACTTTGCATGTCATTTATTTATTTATTTATTTATTTATTTATTTATTTATTTATTTATTTTTGTCTTTTTGAGACAGGGTCTCCCTGTAGCCCCAGCTGTCCTGGAACTCACTCTGTAGACCAGGCTGGCCTTGAACTCACAAAGATCTGCCTGCCTCTGCCTCCCAAGTGCTAGGATTAAAGGCGTGTCCTTTATTAAACCAGTTTATGATTACCTCAAAATTAAAGCTCAAATACTCAGTGGTGTATAGGGAACACTCTGATCCACACATAGATCCCTGCCCACTAGCCTTAAGTAGCTACTGGGAGCTTGTGGTGGTGCAAGTCTTTAAGCTCTGCCCTTGTAAGGCAGACAGGTAGATTTCTATGAGTTTGGAGCTAATCTCATTTACATAGTGAGATCCTGGCCAGGGCCGCACGGTAAGACACAAATGAAAAAGAAGCTACTGCACTATCTCACACTTGGACTGGCACCAAATAAGACCTGCAGATTTACATCCCCAATCCCTGTCCCATATCCTGCGGGACTCAGTTACTAGTGGGTTTCAAGGGGAGACCCCAAACCTGAAATATAATTGGTGGGAGAAAAGAGGGAGACCAAGCAAAGTTGTCAAGATCTCTTTTAATGAAACAAAAGCGGTTACATTTATACTTTTCAGAGTTAGGGCAAGGGTGATCTGGCAGGACTTGCAAAACGTGTTTAAGATAAGCTTGGAATGTCCTGTGGGCTGAAACATCCTGTGGCTTATCTTCAGCAAACGCTAGCATAGCCCCATGATCCCTGCTGGGTGGAGCAGGGCTTGTCCGGGCTTATCCAGGCAGGACTGTGTCTCGGTCTCCAACAAACCCCAGTCCTTCAGTGCCCCTGGCCCCTATCACCCACCTTTTCCACATCACCTAGGTCCATAGGAACCTTCTTCTCATCCACATATACTTCACAGAACTGATCTCAGGAGCCTAAGTGAAAATTTCAAAGACAAATATTCCGCCAATGGATATAGAAAAAATATCACCAGAAACAGACAGGTGATCTGGAGTCTGCCCATGGGGAGTTATCTTGCAGGGAAGGCTTCACAGCCATTAAGTCTCAGTTCCCCTCCGTGCAGTGTGATTTGAGTCCTGCTCTCTGTACTCTGTGGTGCACTATTGTAGGAACAAATGAGAAATAGAAATCAGGGAGCTTCATAAAGGACTGAACACTGTGTATCTACTGATGTTGCTACTCTTCCTGGTTGAGGGCACCTGCTTCCATCGAGGCAGAGGGGACAGGAGGGACAGCCACATGCTTCCATAGGAGTAGAGGGGACGGGAGGGATAGCCAGTCTCTCATAGCTGAATTTTCAGGAGTAACAATGTCTGTTAGTGAAGTTTCTGTAACAGTTTTGGTCTAGTTTGCTTCCCTGTTGCTCTGATAAACACCATAATTAAAAGCAACTTGGGAAGGAAAGAGATTATTTGACTTACAGGTAATAGTTCTTTATCAAGGGAAGCCAGGCCAGGAGCTTAAAACAGAAACCACAGAAGAACAGGGCAAAAGCCAGGAGCAGGAATGGAAGCAGAGACCACGGGGAGCACTGCTAACTGGCTTGCCTCCCCTGGCTTGCCCAGCTGCCTTCTTATACAGCCCAGACCCACCTGCTCGGGGACAGCACCACCCACTGGAGGATGGGTGTCCTACATCAATCATCAATCAAGAATGTCCCACAGGCCAGTCTGATCTGGGAAATTCTTCAGTTTGTTCCCTCTTCCCAGGATGTTGCACGTTTGTGTCAAGTTGAGAGCTGAAGCTCACAGATTGTCCTTCTTTTATAATAGTTCCTCAGTTCCTCCTGCAAAGATTCAGTCACTATCACCATCGCCAATGTGATCACAGTAGCCATATGAATGAACAGAGTTCTGACACCCCAGTGGGCATCAAAGGATCTCCTACAGGGAAGATCCTGAAGGATATTCATTTTGATTCAGTAATACTTGCAAGGGCCAGTGATGATATCAATATTATCAACATGACCTTGGTAGGAGGTCAAACTCTAAATCCAGAACTCTGCTTGGCATTCCTCCCACACATATAACGAAGCTCTTCAAGGACTGTGTAGAGGACACAGCCTCATCCTCAATAACTTGGATGTCACTTTGCCTCCTTATCTACCACATTCCATATTCTAAGCCAAGACAATGGTAGGCTCAAAGCATGCTAACCTCTGCTTGCTGTTCCAACCAACAGGGGAAACGTTGCTGATTCGCTATGGATCTTTGCTTCCATAGCAGCTGTCACTCAAGAAGAAGCCCACTGGCCATCCCTTGTTAGGAGCTTAGATTCACTTAGAAAACTGGGTCCAGGGCTGGAGAGATAGCCTAGCGGTTAAGAGCACTGACTGCTTTTGCAGAGGACCTGGGTTCAATCCCCAGCATCCACGTGGCAGCTGAGTACCATCTGTAACTCCAATTCCAGGAGAACTCCAGTTCCAGGGGAATCCTAGACCCTCTTCTGACCTCTGCGGCATTGCACGACATGGGTGCACAAACCTACATGCAGACAGTACATTCATACACATAGAAAATAAATTAATTAATTAATTAAAATAAAAAAAAAACTGGGTCCGGATATTTTTCCCCTGAGGTGAAAATAGATGCACTATTTCCTTCTGGCCCTACATGGGGGACCTCGAGGAAATTATGAAGGTGGCAGCCACAGAGTAGATGCACTTGAAAGTGAAGAGTTCATGTTCCTGTTAGAACTGGGATGACTTCATCCCAATATAACACAGGTATGGTTTTATCTCCAGAGTGGAGGTGACTGACATTTCCGGACATTTCCACTAAGAAAGCAAAGGCAGGAAACATGGAGAGAGATCCAATGTATGTGCAGGGAACAGCAAATGCTTTGTTTAGTGCCCTGGGTAGGAAAAATTCAGTAGGAAAATGGTTATTACCAATGAAGTTCAAACGCCCATGTCTTGCAGCTCAACCTGAGTTTTCATGGAAAATAAGCTTCCAGATATCTTCAAAACCATAAGAAGAATCAAAGTCATCTGCCCCTTGTACAAAGAAGACGGTGTTTTTTCATTTTGCAGATGGAGAAACAGAGAAACAAAAAGGCTCCTGGGTCAAGGCAGAGCCAGGGTGGAGTGCATGCATCGCCCACTTCCCTGAGGGATCCTCTACTTCCCCTGGAGATCCTCTCCCCCCATGGAATCCTTCCCCTACCCCCGCCATGGGATCCTCTTCCTCTCTGAGATCCTCTTCCCCTGTGGGATTCTCTTCCCCTGTGGGATCCTCTTCCCCTGTGAGATTCTCTTCCTCTGCGAGATCCACTTCCCCTGTGGGATCTTCTTCTTCTCTGGGATTATCTTCCCCTGTGGGATCCTCTTCCTCTCTGGGATCTTCTCCCCTATGGGATCCTCTTGTTCTCTGGGATCCTCTTCCCCTGTGGGATCCTCTTCCTCTCTGGGATCCTCTTCCCCTATGGGATCCTCTTCTTCTCTGGGATCCTCTTCCCCTGTGGGATCCTCTTCCTCTCTGGGATCCTCTTCCCCTGTGGGATCTTCTTCCCCTGTGGGATCCTCTTTCTCTGTGAGATCCTCTTCCCCTGTGGGATCCTCTTCCTCTCTGAGATCCTCTTCCCCTGTGGGATCCTCTTCTTCTCTGGGATCCTCTTCCTCTCTGAGATCCTCTTCCCCTGTGGGATTCTTTTCCCCTGTGGGATCCTCTTCCCCTGTGGGATCCTCTTCCCCTGTGGGATCTTCTTCCTCTCTGGGATCCTCTTCCTCTCTGGGATCCTCTTCTTCTCTGCGATCCTCTTCCCCTGTGGGATCCTCTTCTCTGGGATCCTCTTCCCCTGTGGGATCCTCTTCCTCTGTGGGATCCTCTTTCCCTGTGGGATCTCTTCCTCTGTGAGATCCTCTTTCCCTGTGGGATCTCTTCCTCTGTGAGATCCTCTTTCCCTGTGGGATCCTCTTCCTCTGTGGGATCCTCTTTCCCTGTGGGATCTCTTCCTCTGTGAGATCCTCTTCCCCTGTGGGATCCTCTTCCTCTGTGAGATCCTCTTCCCTCGTGCTTCATACCACCTGCCCAAGACTCAGGTCTCCTCTCAGAAGACAGGGTCTATGACATTTTTGTCCAGATTGTCACAGGAGTAGTGCCCTCCAGATCTTGTAGCCCCCATGGCCACCTACACGAGAGGTGTACAGTCAACAGTCAGCACGGATAGGTGAGAGGCTCATGAGGTCCACTTCTAGCTGCTGAGGGAAAGGGAATCAGTTGACTTCAGGGCTGAAGCCCCAGAGGTCACCAAGGCCCAGTGCATGGCCCCAAACCATGGGCATATCAGAAGCACTAATTGGACTCTGTGTTATAAAAAGAGGACATGAAGTGAGATGAGAGACATAGGAGAGGGTCTTGTAAGTGTGGGAAGGGGGTACTGCAGGGTGGATACTATCAAAATTCATTGTACATGTGCCAAATTCTCAAAGAATAAGTAAGTCTTGTAAGTGTGGGAAGGGGGTACTGCGGGGTGGATACTATCAAAATTCATTGTACATGTGCCAAATTCTCAAAGAATAAGTAAATCAGTTTTTATGTTGCCTCCTGTGTATATGTCATGTGTGTATAGAGGTTTATACGCACATATGTGTGTGTATGCTTGTGGAGGTCAGAATGCTTGGGTGTTGTTCCCAGGTCCCTCCTCACTTCATTTGTTGAGACAGGGTCTGTCACTGTTACAGAAAGCTCAGGACTCCGCTGGGCTTTAGCCAGCCATGGAGTGGCAGCCAGCCACCTGGCTCCGCCTGCCCAGCACTGGAATCACAAGTCTGTGTCCCATGCCTGGCTCTTTCACATAAGTTCTGGAGGCTGAACTCAGTTCTTTGTGATACAGTGGCAAGCACTTTACAGCTGAGCTAGCTCTCCACCCTGAAGTTGTCTCCCTTCAGAGTGTCATCTGAAGTCACCCCCTCATTACTTTCCAGCCCAATAATCTAATTTTCTCCACAGCATGAATCACTCTTTGAAATGACTTTGCCCATTTATCTAGTATTTTTCCCATCATCTCCATCTCCTTTAGAAGAGAATCACCAGTCTATTTCCCCTAGAATTATGTTTACATTGCCAGTAATTTTCCAAAGCTGGGGGTGGGGGGAATCAAGGGAAAGAGATGGCCCAGAAGATTAGAAAACAGAGCAATGAACACAGATACACTTTGCCAGGAGGTTAATCTGGCTTAACTAGTTCTGTTAAGAGATCCTGAGGACCTGTTTATGCTCAGTGCTAGGATGCATGGGGCTGGTGTGTGCAAAGATGTGACAGTTCCCTGTCATCACAGGTCAGGATCCAGAGGTAAATTCAACGTACGTCTAATCTATCCTCTTACTAGTAATGAAACAGCAGGTTGATTCCTACATCTCAGCTGCAGTGAGAGCACGTGACAGGTAGACCTGGAACTCTTGGGGAAGGCTTTTTAGGCCAAGTGGAGTTTTCCAGACCGGAAGGCAAGAGGCATGAAAAGATGAACAGTATTCTAGTAGGAGGGAGCAGAGCTGAGCAGTCAGGTGTCCCTTGCCTGGCTGCTACTTCTGGGGTGGCTGGTCCCTTGCACCCTTGCCAGCAGGACCTGTGACCACCTGAGGGAAGTGGCCAGACAGGCTCAATTCATGAGCATTCTCTGTGCTGGAATCATAATTGTACATAGAATAAACATGGAATGACTCATGAAATTTTATCTATCTACAGAAGACTTTTAATTTGTGCGTTTTATGACACTAATATTTGTGCATTGCCCAGTGGACAGTCCATAAAATCAGCCTGTTCCTTCATTCATTTAATGAAGTGAAGGGAGACGTGAGGGTGTGATTTCCCCTTCCTTCTCTCCTCCTAGAGTTTCTGCTTCCTCCCAAAAGCAATTCCTGCTTCCCTTTACATTTCTATTAACTCATTAGGATGTTAATTTAACTTTTTCTGAATCACTATGGGGAAGGATTACAGGACAGCTAGCTCCCAGGAAGCAGTTTCTGCCGTTTGAACACGCTTCTCTTTTAAGCATGGATCCTCTGAAGATCTCCAAACAGACAGTGGTCCAGGCTTCAAGTACTGGACCTGCTACCACCTCCCCCCAAATAGAATTTTCTTCCCCCTCTTCAGACCTCTTTAAAATTTGCTTAAATGTCTTCTGGTTTTGGAAATCATATATCTCTTAGAAGTATTTTCATTGCAAATGACAGAATACTCACTGTAAGCAGCTTATATTTAAGGAGGAATTTTTCCTGGTCTTATGTGGCTGAAAAGTCTTGGAGGATCTTGGCTTCCAGAGTAACTGTGTTAAGGACATGCCCGCATCACCAGGCCCCAGTGGGTTTGGTTTTGCTCTTCCTGTGTGTTTTGCCTCTTCTTCAACACCAGTTCCATTGGGTTCACATCTCTTGAAGAAAGATGAACAACTTCTTAGAAAACTCCAGGGAGGGTCTCACAGCTTCTCCTTAGCCTGAATTGCATTTCCTGACAGGGTCGAATTTGTCACTATTCTCAGGGGATCCAAAGCTCTGATTGGGGAGGCTGAAGTCACATGATAATCCAGTTGGGTGGTAAATACTTTTCACAACATATGATCTTGCTGCTTCTTTTCTTTTGTCTTATTTATTTATTTACTTCTTTATTTGCTTTTAAAATTTTTTATTATCCATGCAGCATTTCTTGATCATATATTTATTTTTTTATTTGTACAAGTGTTCTGATTTTCTATATTTTATTGGTATGTATGCAGAGCCTTTGAAGGCCAGAAGAGGGCAACAGAGCTGCTCTTTGGGTGCTAGAAATTGAACCCGGGTCCTCTGGAACAACAGCACATGGTCTTAACACCTGAGCTACATCTCTAGCCCCTTATTTGTTTTTCAAACAGAACCTCACACTGTAGCCCAGGACTGCCACAAATGTCAAACTCAAACTCACAGCAATCCTCCTGCCTCAGCCTCCTGTGTATTAGGATCAGAGTTATGAACAACCATGGCCAGCTCTGGTTCTGCTGAGACAGGGTGGGACAGGAACATTCGGACACAGATGACGGAGCTCCCTACAGAGATTCCAGTCAGCAAATATGCATCTGCTGGTGGTGTTCTGTGTTCCCAATACCACAGAGAGCATAAGAACTTGTAGTTTAAAACAGAAGCATGGCCTACAGCCCCAAACTCAGTAGCAGGAGTGTCAAGCAAGACCGTAAGGAAAAAACGTTATTAACTCTGCTGGTTAGTGTTTGTCGACTTGGTAGACGGCTGGGAACAAAGAACTTCAACGAAGGGAGCGTCTGTGGGGAACTGACTGCTGACTGATGTGGGAGGCCCCAGTCCACCTTCCTGAGCCCTCGGGCCTGGGTTATGTAAGATAGGTACCTGAGCAAGCTCAGCGTTCTTCCAAGGTCTCTGCTTCAGTTCCTACCTCCAGGTCTGGCTGGCCTTGAACTCTTGGCCTAGCTTCCCTTGATAACAGACTATAACCTGGAAGCAAGTAAATACTTTCTTCCCCACGTTGGTTTTGGTCAGTGTTTTATCACCAGAACAGAGAGCCAAACCAGGAGACCAGCACACATTTACATTTATGTGACCATTGCTTTGTTGACATCTTGCTCTGCATGTGGCGAGCAAATTGCGTCAGTTCAGCACTGGGAGGCCAGGTTGGTATATGACTGTGCGGCAGCAGAATCTCTGCAGCATCAGGAGATCGTCACGGGAACTGTGTCTGGATTATGACTTCAGAGCTGTGTCTGGAGGAGCAGGCTTGTAGGCAAAGGGAAGTGCATGAGGCAGATCAATGCTCCCAGGCAGGCAAACAGGACCCATCTGACGAGATCACAGAAGGACAGAGAAGCCAGAGTACCTGGCAGAGGACAATGGTGGTTGATTAACTTGGATTCTCAAACTGACATTATTAGGAGAAGCATAGGGCATTTGTGGGGTGCTCATCTGTGACGGTGAGCAGAGAGGCGTCATGAGGGGAAAGGCTCAGTCCTGAGGTGGGCAGCACCATCCTATGGGTGGGATTTCTGGAGGAATGAAAAGGGAAGGAGGAAGCCAGCTGAGGGTCACATTTACCTCCCTGCTTCCCCGGTCCATATGCTTTGGAGAAAGCAGGCTCACACTTGCACTGCCATACTTCCTGCAGGACAGACTGTATCCATGCAAAGGATGAGCCAGAATAACTCTCTCCTCTCTCAGAGCTGCTTCTTGTAGAGTACATTCAGGGACAGAACTAACACAGACAACAGGCCTTGAAACAAAACCGCAGAAGTTTGTAGCCAGCCCTGGGTTTTCGACAAGTTTATGAGACTTACCGAGGCTATGATACACACTTCAATTTTCATTCTTATGATTACAACAAATAATCTGGATTATAAAAATAGCATCATTAGATCACATTGCAGGTGGAAAAAGAAGCTAGAGAAAGGCCAGTTAAGGGTCTGTCATGTAGGCCTGAAGAAAGATCGCTGGAGTGTTCGAAGTAGAAGCAGACTTGATCCAAGAAATGTCAGGATGAAAGCCCACAGGACCTGACTCCATATTCACTGATGGATTGGATATGGAAGGATGGGGCAGGAGAGGTAATAGGGTGTCAGGATAAAGTCCAGGGTGCCATTGTTACCTTAGTACAAAGCCAAGACAACAGGAAAGAAGCCACTCCAGAGAAAAGGATGCAGGATGCAGGCAAGGAGCCAACCTAAAAGGAGGTCTATCCCTGGGCGAGCAGGAAGCCAGCAGGTGCCGCTGCTGAGGGGGAACAGTCACAGAGGACCTGAATACACAGGCTGGGGCCCACTTAGGCAAGGTATCAGGAACCAGTTTAAGATATGTGTTAGTCTGTACACCAGCAGCCAGGGAGAATTATTCAAGAGTTCAAGGAGAAATGTGCCTGGACGAGCATATTAGGAAGATTCCTTCTTGTGGCAGATACTGAAAGATGAATTCAGGGCACAGTGAGGGGATGTAGGTGAGATTACAGGAGAGGGGATCAGTAGAAAGGCTGAGCCAGGTGTTCATGGAAAGATAGAAGGATTTCCAACATTCTAGTTGAAAGCAGTGTGGGACAGATAATGAGATCCAGGCCCAGGGAAATTTGAAT
This sequence comes from Rhizomys pruinosus, assembly GCA_009823505.1. Taxonomy (NCBI): domain Eukaryota; kingdom Metazoa; phylum Chordata; class Mammalia; order Rodentia; family Spalacidae; genus Rhizomys; species Rhizomys pruinosus. Next base: position 1,471,486 of record VZQC01006583.1, read on the forward strand.
GCACTGTCATGTTGAATGTTATGCAGTTTATGAAGAATTAGACAGCTTCCTCCCCCTTAGGGAATTTATGGTCTTGGGAGGAGTAAGATTTTGTTTCATTTTAGAAGCTCAGATGAGCAATACAAAGTCTTGGAAGACAGAAACATGGTTCTCTTTGGAGGGCTCAGAGACAATTTCAGGGAGAGTATAGAGGTGCAGCCTGTGAGATGCCATGGGCATGTGCTGGAGGTCAGAGGGTGAGTGCTTGCTTCTCTGGAAGAATCTGATGGAAGGTTCACTAAGAAGCTACTGCAACATATCTGATTCCCCAGTATATGGATAATTACCTTGTCTCTGTTTGCAGCCATCAAAGCTAAGCATCTTCTGCAAATTGCTCTAAGGAAACCCACTGCCCTCTCAGAAGTGGCTAATGAAGGTGCTAATGAGATTGAGGTAACCTCTGGTCCTAGAGAGCCCCCAGTGGCCACTTGGCCTCCTGTGGTCTGTGATGCCACTACCCCCTAACCTTTGTCAGCTTCACCATTACATTCTTTGACAGTTTTCAATCTTCATACCAGAGCCCATATCCAAGCCAATTTGCAGTTAATCTTGCAGGCAGGCCCTCATCAAACTCTGTCACACAATTTCCTGAGATGCCATCATAGAACACACAATGCATTATGCATTATAATTATAATTCTATCAGAAAGCCAGTCAAGGATCTCTAACGCTTCTATTCTCATGACTCTGAATAGCACATCCATTTATAATCATAGTTGTGAGGCTGATGGCTTTGTTAGGAAATACGTTGTAATTACCAGTGGTTTTTCTAGAATCATAGGAACATGACATTTCATATTAGGAAAGGGCCTAAGAGGTTCTAGGGTAATAACTCTCTTATCTGCTCAGGGTGTTTTCCATTTTATGCCTTTTTTTCATTGGCCCATGAGACGTGCTGGGCAGGAATTCCCATAACCATCCTAACGCTGAGGGGATTGTATTTCAAAGAAGCCACCTGATTCCATAGGAAGACAGGCCTAGCGCGTAGCACACTAGACCGACAGTCAAGCTTCCTGATTCTTGGACCCCTTCTTTCCCCACTTCAACACGTTGGAAGAGGAAGCATGAATATTGTGCACAGGGTTTGTCAGCATCAGCCCAACATCAGAGGGCAGTGATCACAGGAGCAAAAAGATATTGTCAAATCTGTGCATGACAAAACTAGAGCTGGGAAGGAAGGTGAGTGACTGCTTAGCAAAGAGCAGTGTTCTAGAAAAACTCCAACATGAGCAGGGTGCTTTTGGCCTGTGAACTGCCAGCTCATGTGACTTCTTTCAAAGTTCCCAGGTCCCAAGAGCTCTACTTTCCGCACTTTGGAGCTAGGGATTGAAGCCAGCAGCTCAGGCACACACAGGAGGCACACGTGGGGGAACGCACACAGGAGACACACACAGGAGGCACACGTGGGGGGACGCACACAGGAGACACACACAGGAGGCACACGTGGGGGGAAGCACACAGGAGACGCACACAGGAGGCACACGTGGGGGGACGCACACAGGAGACGCACACAGGAGACACACACAGGAGACACACGTTGGGGGACACACACAGGAGACACACACAGGAGGCACACGTGGGGAGATGCACACAGGAGACACACACAGGAGGCACACGTGGGGGGATGCACACAGGAGACACACACAGGAGGCACACGTGGGGGGACGCACACAGGAGACACACACAGGAGGCACACGTGGGGGGATGCACACAGGAGACACACACAGGAGGCACACGTGGGGAGATGCACACAGGAGACGCACACAGGAGACGCACACAGGAGGCACACGTGGGGAGACGCACACAGGAGACACACACAGGAGGCACATGTGGGGAGATGCACACAGGAGGCACACGTGGGGGGACGCACACAGGAGACACACACAGGAGGCTAGTATTCTACCTTATGTTTCCTCAAGCTCGAGACTGTTAGGATTTTATTTTTGTCAGAATGTTGACGTTTCTCTATCAAGTATTCAAATCCCCAAGTTTTCATATGCACATTTACAAATCATATTTATGTCAGGAAACAAACTAGACATTTGGTTATTACAACATCATTAAGTGATGTGTGTATAAAATAAGAGATAGTCAAACCCACAGCTGGATTGAGAGGAGGGAGATGTCTGTTTCCGGGGGACCTATGTGATTTGTGGAGATCGCCTATAATTTACAGGGCTTCACGGGCTCTGTGAAGAATAGGTGGTTGGGGCTTAGGAGATGTCTCAGTGGTTAAAACACTTGTCTGTCCCACATTCTGAAGACTGGAGGTAGGATCTCCTGAACCTAGATTCACACCATCCAGGCATGGCAGCCTGTGCTTCCAGCTCAGAAGACACGAGCACGGAGTCCCCAGACCAGCCTTATGAGCAAGACCAGCCATGTTGGCGTTGGCGAGCTCTGGGTTTGACTAAGAGGAGTAAGATGGAAGAGCAGCTGAAGATGATTTTCAAGGTCAACTTCGGGCTCCCACATGCATCCGTATGCATGTGCTCACATGCGGAACATGAGTACATGTAAACACATCACACATGCATGATAAAAGAAGAAAATGAAAGAATGGGAGGTCCTGGGTAGATGATGGAATTCCAAACAGAGGAATGAAGGAAATACGTGGGAGCCTTGCATCTGCATTCATTTTAATATCTTTCTTTTTTTATTTTTTTAATTTTATTTATTTCCGTATGTGTATGAATGTATTGTCTGCATGCAAGTCTGTGCACCCGTGACGTGCAATGCCGCAGAGGTCAGAAGAGGGCGTCGGACTCCCCTGGAACTGGAGCTCTCCTGGAATTGGAGTTTCAGACCGCTCTCGGCCGCCATGTGGGTGCTGGGGATCGAACTCGGGTCCTCTGCAAGAGTGGTCGGCGCTCTTAACCGCTAGGCCATCGCTCCAGCCCTTAATATCTTTCTAATTACTTTACATTTTGTCTATGTTTGTCATGTGCAGAGCATATTCATGCACTGGTGAGTAGAATAAGCTGTAGAAGTAAATGCACATCATTATTGCAACCTCAGAAGTTGAGATCAGAAAGGTGGAAAACCATCCACTGCGGAGATGATGTGACTACTTGTTAATGGTTAGTAAGGGGTGGGTCCTGATATGATTTTTAGATAATTTTAATTGAACTTTTGTGTATTTCATACACTGTATTAGTCACTTCTCTGTTGCTGTGATAAAACACCATGACCAAGGAACTTATAAAAGGAAGAGTTTATTTGAGCTTACGATTGATGGTTCCAGGGAATTAGAGTCCATTGTGGTGGGAGGCATGGCGGCTGGAGCTGGAGCAGCATGCCAAGGGTCACATCTCGCAAAGAGCAAAGGAAACAGAGAGAGAGAATCAACTGTAGACCACGAGGCTTGTTAAACTCACTAAGCCTGCCCCCAGTGACATACTTCCTCTAGCATGGCCACACCTTCTAAGACCTCCAAAAACAGCGCCACCAACTGGAGACAAATGTCTGAATACTTACAGCCTATGTGGTACATTCATTCAAACCACCACATACACATCTTAATCATCTCCTTCCCTGGTCTTCCCACTGGAATTCATGCATTCTGTCATTTATGTTAAGGCTAAAGAGTCAAGTTAGTGTCACCAGATGTCCCTCAGTACAATCCACTGGGGTCAGGTCAGCCAATCTAGAGTCCCTCCCTTAAAGAAGATCAGCCCTCTTCACCCAGCAATAACCATCTGCTAATAGTTCCTTGGCTGAGGTTTTATCTTCTCTCTCTTTCTCCCTGTCTAACCTTTCCTCCTCCTTCTCCAGTTAAAATGTCCCCATTTTCCCATTTGACCCTCGAAAATATCTGTCTCCCTCTTGGCCCCTCTCTTAAGCTCCTTCTTCCCCTTATCCGCACAGTTCCTTGGATAACCTTCCCTTTCCCCTCCCATTAAATACTCCCATTTTACTTGCTAGAGCAATAACACGAGAGAAGGAAACTAAAGAAGTACTAATAGGAAAAGAAGAGGTCAAATTATTCCTATTTGCAGATGATATGATATTCTACCTAAGATATCCCAAAAATTACCCCAGAAAACTCTTAGAAATGATGAACATTTTCAGCAAAGGGGCATGCTATAAAGTCAATCTACAAACTCAGTAGCCTTTCTAAATACTATTATTAAGCAAATTGAGAAAGAGTACATGGAAACCCTCCCATTCACAATACCCTCAAAAATATCTATTAATAAACCAGTGACATTGAAGAGCTCTACAATGAAAAATTTAAATCTTTGAAGAAAGAGATTGAGGAAGACTCCAGGAGATGTAAGGACCTCCCATGTGCTTGGATTGTCAGAATGAATACTGTGAAAATGATCACCCTACCAAAATCAATATGTAGATTCAATGCAATACCAGTAAAATTTTATAATTCTTCAGAGAATTAGAAAAGTATCCTAAAATTGATATGGAATTACAAAAGACCCCAAACAATCCTGAACACAAAAGAGCAAGCCTGAGGGAATACCATACCTGATCTCAAAATATATTAGAGTCATAAAACAGCATGGTACTGGCAAAAAAAAACAGGCATATAGATCAATGAAACATAGATGAGTACACACCATTTCATCAATCTGATATTTGACAAGGGGCCAAGAATACACACTGGAGGAAAGACAGCATCTTCACCAAATCATGCTGGCAAAACTGGATCTTCACCTGTAGAATGAAACTAGACCCTTATCTTACACCTTGCACAGAGGTAAACTTCAAATGCATCAAAAATCTCAATGTGAAACTGAGACTTTGAAACTGTTAGAAGAAAACATAGGCTGTACCCTACAAGATGCAGGTGTAAGAAAGGACTTTCTAAATTGGACATCAGCTGCACAGGAATTAAAGTAAACAATCAACAAGCAGGACTTCATTAAACTAAAAAGCTTCTGTACAGCAAAAGAAACCACCAAGTACAGGAAGAAAAAGCCCAAAGAGAGGAAGAAAATCTTCACCAGCAACACATCTAATAGAGGCTTAACATCTAGAATATATAAAGAACTCAAAAGTGTTCTGAGGAAAATAAATAACCCAATTAAAAGATGGGTTATCCATCTGAACAGAGAGTTCTCAAATAAAGAAATAAATATGGCTAAACAACATCTTTAAAATAGTGTTCAACAAACATCATAAGAAGCAGTATGGAGAACTCTTAAAAAACTAAAAATGAACCTATTATGTGACCTGTTCATACTGTTCTTTGCCATATACCCAAAGGACTCATCTTACTGTCGAGATACTTGTAAATCCATGTTTGGTTTTCACAATAGCTCAGAGGTAGAAGCAACCTAAGTGTCCTTCAACTGATAAGTGGATAATGAAAATGTGGTACACATTTGCACAATGGCATTCTACTCTGCACTGAAGGTAGGAGAAATCACGAAATTTGCAGCTAAATGGAGGGAACTAGAAGCTGTTGTACTAACTGAAGTAACACAGACTTAGAAAAACAAGCTGTGTTTGTTCTCCTTCACTTGTGGATCCTAGCACCAAATCCTTATATGTAGGTATATATCCTTATGTAACTGCAGGAGCCAGGAAAATAGAAAGGAACCAGGGAGGTAAAGGGAGAGAAGGAACCTGAGAGAGAACAGTAAGAGACACATAACACCTTTCTATGCTTCTGTCCTCACTTCCGTTCTTTCTGGTTTCACACATAATTCTACTTTTATTTCCCCCTGATTTTACTGAATGTTGGGATTAGATTGCCTTCTGAATCTTTGTTTCCAATGTATATGCTTAAGGCCTCTGAATTCACAGTCAACAAACACATAGAACTCACATGAGTAAATAATTAAATAAATGTTAACATAAATGCTTAATACTGTTGTTGTCCCCACAGACTACATTTCCAGCTATATCTTACAAATTTTCATGTATTTTTATTTTGTTAATTTTTGGAGGGTTACTTAAGGCAACTCTTTGGACTGCTGCACACTCTAGATGCACTTCCTAGTGTTCAAGTGTTTGACAGTGTGGTTATTTCTGTTAGTAAGTTCACCTTTGATTAATTGCATTTATTTCAATTCATCTAAATTTTATGAAGCTCATTTTATGTCTATTTTGTTCATGTGTTTGGGCACTTGAACAGAATTCTTATCTACTTTTGTTAGATGGGGTGTGTGGTAAATATTGATTGGACCCTGTTGATTGATGCTATTGTAGGATTATTCTGTGTCCTTATTGATTTTTCTGTCTAGTTGTTCTATCAATCGTTGAGAGAAGACCATTAATGTTTTCATCCATAATTGTAGATTTATCTATTTCTCCTTCCATTTCTGTTTTCATCTATGTATTCTGTCATTTTGTTGTTTGGGCATCTCTGAAACTGACTACTGTGTCTTCTTGGTGGATTAATACTTTTATTAGTGTCCCTTTCTGAACCTAGTCCTTCTCTGTGATAAATTATACCTTACATAATATTAGTATAGTTAATCCTGCTTGCGACTCATTAGTAATGGAATGTTGTACTTTCTTACCCTTTTACTGTCTGCAAAGATTGCATTTGCAATGACTTAGACAAGGTCTCATTTCCTGGTTTACAGATGGCTCCCTGGTGAATGATAATTTATTTTTTAAATCATCATAATTATTTCATTTTAACTTAACATATTTAACAGTATGATAGGATTACATTTGCATTTATTATTTTTGGTTTGCATTGAGGTTTTTTTTTTGGTTTGTATTGAGTTTTTAAAATTAGCTTCCATTTTATTTTTCTTCCTCAAAATTGAATATTTTTAAAGAATTTCATATTGATAGTTTCTAGAGGTATGTGCAGGTATGTGTATGTATATGTGTTCATATGTGTATATGTATGGTGTGAATATATTGTGTACGTGTATAGGTGTGTATGCATATGTGTATAAGTGTGCATATTGATGTATGGAAAGTGTGTATGTGTGTGTCTGGTACTGAAAATGGAACCCAGGCATATTCACATGATAGGCAACTGGTACACCATACAGTCACATGTCTAGCTCTGTGGCTTTTGACTGTATTTATCTGGTAGCTTTTTTACAGTCTCTCTGGGTTCTATACCACATGTGTCTGACACAACAGCACAGTCTATCTAGTGTTGTTTTACTGGCTTAAGTTATAAACCCTATTTCCTTTCTGTCCCCTTTTCTCTCCTTCAAGTCTTCACTTTAACTGCCATAAAAAATGAATAAGCAGGAGAAACTTAAGCCATGGTATTCAGATTGTCAGCTTTCTGTGAATGGAAGTAGCTGCCTAGGGTTGACAGTGTGGTCAGGTTCTCTTTCTGGCTTACAGGTGGCCTCCTTTCCCCATTGCCTTTGCATGGCTGAGAGAGAAGAACCAGAGAGCTCTCACGGGTCTCCTCTTGCAAAGATACCCGACCTCGTCTTGAAGGCATCATTTAAACCCAATTATATCCCTGTTCCAGACACCACAGTTTGAGGGTTAGGGCCTCATCAGGTACATTTGGAAGGAGACTGTGAAGTCCTTACAAACTTATGGTTCAAGTGGATTACTCTGCGTTCCCAAGTAACTTTCACAGAAATATAGTCTGAAGAGTCAAAATCACTTTTTAGATATTGTGATGTTTTGTTCTAATTCTCCTCCTTGGCTGTCTGCTAAGCAATTACCCTTAATGCATTTAGAGTTTATGTGGCTTTCTTTTGTCGCATATTTTATGACTCTAACATATTATTACCTGTTTTCTCTCCATTTTTATTAGTTTATTTTTCTTAGCTCCCTACATTATATGATTTCAAGACTTGATCTGAAAAAGTGGGTTATTCTTCAAGAAAGAGATGCCGGGATTTGGAGTAAGACTGTAAATATTTTTGGATTCAACCACAGCTACCAATTCCATTATAGAATTTCCTACTTCTATAGAGCTAGTTTGTAAAGGGTGAAACCTAGTGCCACAAAATCCACACTATTTTATCTGCCAGAATCTTAGAGCTAATTAGAGACTAATTAAAAGAATTTCTCAATGCCTCATTTCACTGTGTGGGCATAGGCAAGGTAAGTGCTATTTTCTGTTTGAAATCCTGAGGTGGGAAACGTGCATTTAAAGCTGGGTGATGTGTGTATGGTTCTAAACACTGATATGAAGGAAGTTATTTCAGTGACTGCCATACCCCTCATTTCTTAGTCTGGTGTGCACCAGAGAACACACAGAGCTACAAAGAAATTCTGGAAAAGCAACCATGCTGAAATGTAAGGAATAGAAAACAACTTTAGAGGAAGCCAATCATAGATGGTAATTAATCTTGATTATCAACTGACGGATTTTAACATCACCATGGAAACTAATGTCAGCATGAGCATACCTGTGAAGGACTATTTAGACAAGATTAGCCTCTGGACATGTCTGGGAGACATTTTATTGGGGCCAAAGAAGCACCATAGATATGGGGCTACTCTTCTGTGGGCTGCAGTCCCAGACTAGATAAACAGGAGGGAGCTGGCTGAGCACAGCATTTGTCTTTCTTTACTTCCTGGTGCAGATGTCAGGTGACCAGCTGCCTCAAACCCCAGCCACCATGATAGAGTGGCCCCTCAAGCTGTGATCTGAATTCCACTCTTCCTTAAGTCGCTTTTGCCAGGTATTTTACCCCAACAGTGATACAGGTAGCTAAAGGTGAGTTCAACAGAATTAACGTCAGAGGCTAAGTAGGAGGAAGAGGAAGAGGAGGACGAGCACCAAGGCAGGGACAGGTTGTGATAAACCCAAGTCACGTTCTTATCAGAGAAGGCGAGAAAACAGACTTCTCTCACAGGCTAGGCATTTTATCTGTGCTGAGTTCAAAGGGGCTAACGAATGATTCAGCTAGGTAGGGTTCCTGGTTCTACTGGGACATACAGGCCTGATATTAATGGTGTTGACTTTGGGAACACTAAACTTTATCCATATAAAACAGGCTGTTCAGGTGGAATGTAATCAAGGGATGGAAGGGCTGGAGTGGTGTTGTGTCTGACTGTGCTCCTGCCCTGTCTGACTGACCCCACTGAGGCAGCTGGTCACCTGACATCTACAGGAGCCTGGAAGACATTCTGTTACACTTCATGGATGATGAATGTTGGCTCTGAGCTGCCTCAGACTGCTCCCCACACCTCACTAGGGTATATATTTACAGAAGGCAGTGGGTTCCAAATCTGCAGGCATATCACTACCACCTGCGGTGCTCTTTAAATTACAGTGTCTCTGAACTTAACTGCTAACCTCTTCAAGCATAGGAGAATCAAAACCCCTGTACAAAAAAACAGAAGAATGTGGTTTTTAGTTTTATTCATATTTATTTTCTATTTTAAATTAAACCATTCTGGCCATTCTACTGTGGAGCCACCATCAAGAATATATAGGAACTTCTTAAATGGAAACAGAAGAAAAACACAGGGGTCAGTCATACAGGGCAGAGGGGTCAGTCAGACAGGGCAGTGGGGTCAGTCAGACAGGGCGGTGGGGTCAGTCAGACAGGGCGGTGGGGTCAGTCAGACAGGGCGGTGGGGTCAGTCAGACAGGGCGGTGGGGTCAGTCAGACAGGGCGGTGGGGTCAGTCAGACAGGGCGGTGGGGTCAGTCAGACAGGGTAGTGGGGTCAGTCAGAGAGGGCAGTGGGGTCAGTCAGACAGGGCAGTGGGATCAGTCAGACAGGGCAGTGGGGTCAGTCAGACAGGTCAGTGGGGTCAGTCAGATAGGGTGGTGGGGTCAGTCAGATAGGGTGGTGGGGTCAGTCAGACAGGGCAGTGGGGTCAGTCAGACAGGGCAGTGGGGTCAGTCAGACAGGGCAGTGGGGTCAGTCAGACAAGGCAGTGGGGTCAGAGAGGGCAGTGGGGTAAGTCAGACTAGGTGCTTCAGGCCTGTACCACTTCACAAGGGTTGAGAATTTGAAGCCTGCCTGGCATACATAGATAGACTTCAGAAAAAGGAGGGAGGGAGAAAGAGAAGAGTGGAGTGAGGGAAAGACATGAGGTGGAGAGGGCTGGGGGGAAGAAGAAAATGAAGAGAGGAGAGGGAAAGGAGGGGAATAGAAAGGCGAATGGAGAAGAGAGTGAAGGGAGAGTGGAGACGAAGGAGAAGGGAGGAGAGAAGAGAGGAAATGAAGGGAAGGGAAGGGGGAAGGAGAGGAGAATAGAGTTGAGGAGAGAGAAAGGGAGGGAAGTGGGCAAAACACCACTGTGTTCTTTCCGCGTTACACTAAAGACTGCCAAAGCTTTGTGCTGGAAGCTTATGTGGGTCGTGGAGCCCGCTACTGTGGGAGCCCAGGCTTCTGCTCAGCGCTTCTGGTGTCTGTGTGAAGTGTGTCATAGTCACATTCATCATCACAGTTATGATTGGCTGGTGTCAATTTCAGATTCATTAGGACAGTGAAGGCTATTTGGAAAACAGCCAGAAGCCTGGCTCATTGAAGAAGAAAAAATTCATACATAAAAAGATATCAACACTGGTGAGATGTTTCAGTGGGTAAAGGTACTTGATGCCAAGCCTGATGACTGCGTTCAGTCACTGAGGAACCCACAGGTGGAAACAGAGAGCCAACTCCTGCAAGTTGTCCTGTGATTGTATATGAGTGGGTAGGGTATGAAAGGCATTCATAATAATAATATAATAATAATAAATAATCATAAATGTAATAATTTTAAATATCAACAAGTCACTGTATCTAGGCTGATTTGGACAAAGCATTTAAATGATTTAAATGGAAATAGCTTGAGTTCAGGAAACCTAAGACAAATCCCGATTCCTAAATATATGTCCTGCTTATTTCTTTGATTCAATAAGCAGAGCTTTGAGCATATGGAAGTGCTGGCCTTCCCAAGGAAAGTGCAGATACTCACAGTGCCCTAGGCCTCACAGAGGTATCCACAAGGAAGGCCAGGTGTGCCCACTCCATCTGCTGTGTCTCAAGAGACACTTGAGGCCCATCCTTTAAATGTCAACAGGGGCACTGGGGACCAGCAGAGAATGGATATCTGGGGCCTGGAGGATTTCATGGAAAAGCAGTTGGGAGTCAGCTTCAAAGGCAAACATCAGAGACATGTAGAAGACAGGTATGTTCCAACTACAGAGGCCATAGTAAAGGTAGGGGTAGCCAAGGGCAAGAATGCAGCATGGGGCCGACCTGCACAGAAGCCTTGGCACTCAAAGTGAGGTGAGGCTAATACGAAAATCACAGAAAAAGGCAAACCTTGGAAATCCTTTAAAGTGCTCATAGAGCAGCATACACAGCTGGTGCATATGACCTGAAGTCACAGGTCTTGTGTATGCAGAAGACATGAACCAAGCACAAGGATGATGTAGAGAGGTCTGTGTGGCTGGCCGGGCACTAGGGTCAGTCTACCTACAGGGATCTCTCAGATCTCTAGGAAAGCACAAATCCAGCAGGCTCATAGTGCCACTGGGGACTCCGAGTTCTCCTGCCTTGGCCACAGGCTGCTTATCTAACTTTCTCACACAGCTCAGTACCACAAGCCCAGGGAAGGGTGCTGCCCACAGTGGTCTGGGTCCTCCTACATCCATTAACAATTAGACAACATCCTTCAGATAGGCCCATAGGGCAATCTGATCTTGGCTGTCTTTCAGGGGAGACTTCAATCTCAAGTGACTCAAGGATGTGTCAAGTTGACGGTTGACACCAGTGAATTTTCTTGGCCACCAGATGCCTCTTGCTCTGTTTACACAAAGCAATAAATACTTCATTCATAAGAGAGGAAAAGGCATGGGTCCCTCCCATTAACTTGGCTTTTGGGACAGACAAGATTTGTAAGTGATAAAACTGGCCTTAAGGCAGAGCCAAACTATCACAAGGTTGACCTGACTACTACCCAAAAAGACCCGTTCTATTCTCCTGTGAACTGAGGAGGTAGATTTAGATGAGTCAGACTGAAGTTCATTGGCGATATTAGAAGCGAGGTCATTAAGAAATACAAAGCAGATTCAGAAAAGACGCACAGAAAAAATTACCTCTAGCCTGAAAAATGGTCACCCTTACCCAGGAAAGCTGTGCCCGGGGGTCCTTGCTCCCCTGGGGGAGGAAGATCAAACAAAACATTAGCTGAAGCTGCTGCAGTGGACACAGACGTGTGTGCCCTTCCTTCCTTCCTTCTTTCCTTCCTTCCTTCCTTCCTTCCTTCCTTCCTTCCTTCCTTCCTTCCTTCTTCCTTTTCCTTCCTTCCTTCCTTTCTTTTTCTCTCTGTCTTTTCCTTTTTTCTGTCTCCTCACCTGTTACTCTGGATTTGGTGTTATAAATTTTTCTTGCTTGCCCCTCAAAAGAATTGTCTGCTTCTCTGGCCTTGGGATCTGATGTTCCTGCTGCTGTGTCTGCTGTTCTCTCTCTTTCTTGTCACAGTATATTTTCTTAACAAGTGTGTGCCTGCCTGCTGGGCATGATGGCGCATGCCTGGTTTACATAGTGAGCTTCATGCCAGCTGGGGCTACAGGGAGGCCATGTTTCGAAAAGACCCAACAAACAAGCAAACAAAAACTGTGTGCCTCTATGAGACCCATTACACATTTGGCTTTGTTTTTCCATAATCATTTGGCTATTTATATTAAGTGATTGTTTACAGGACTAAATAAAGAGCCAAATAGGAAAAAAAATATGATAAATAAATAACATAGGAAATACGAGCAAGTACCAGGAATTGAGGATAATATTGGGAACATGGAGAGGGATACAATCTCTGTTCTGCACATAAACAGTGAAGTCTTCCATGTTCCTCAGGTTGGTATTACCTCAACAAAATAATGGAAGCAGCCACAGTATAAGGAGAGGGGTTTTTATGTGTCTCATAGTTTTGGAAGCTGTATTAGTTTCTTTTCTTTGGCTGTGAAAGAATACCCTGATAAAAAGCAATTTAAGGAATAAAGGGTTTATTTTGGCTGACAGGACCAGAGGGATATGGTCCATCGTGGTGGGAAAGCACAAAGGGAAGGGCATGAGGCTGAGCCCAGTCAGGAGCAGGCTGATCCTACTTCATCTGCACACAGGAAGCATAGAGAACAGGAAGTGGGGCCGGGCCTATAAACCCGGAAAACATGGCTCGATGTTGTACTTCCGATAATAAAGCTCCATCAACCTCCTAAAGTTTCCATAAGCTGCCTGAACTGCACCACCATCTGGGGACCACGTGTGCAAACACACCACACGGTCTCTGGTCCCCTCTAAACTGGGATTAAAAGTCCAAATGGCATAGCACAGACCTGGTAAGGGCCACTCCTTCCTGTACCACTTCCTGCTACGGACAGCTATGGCGGGAACATCTGCCTTGAGTACCGAGGAGAGAGTGGGCAGGCGAGATGAAGCTTGCTTCTTTTTTTTTTTTTTTTTGGCTTTTTGAGACAGGGTCTCCCTGTAGCCCCAGCTGGCCTGCGAACAGTGAAGCTTGCTTCTTTTATCACTATCCTCTTGAGAACTTAGGAAAGCACACGAGAATTGCCACACAAATCCCAAGTGATCTCAGTGGTAGAAGGCTCCAGACTAATGACATGAGGAGCGAAGACTGGCTGACCAAACAACGGACTCACAGTTTAATACTTAATTAAATATATCTAGAAATGCTTTGCACTGTTCCTGGTATGAGATGTGCCTGTAGTAAATGCCTGCTGGACCTGAGTATGTGCTGGACCAGCTCCCTAGGCTCACTAGTAAGGAGAGCACAGCCAGCTGTCCATCAGCGACTTTGAAAATCTCTGCCATGCCCAGGTAGCAGGATTCTAAGTCAAGATGCAGAGTCGCATGATGAGGAGGGTCCACTGTGTGCTCTTCCTTTGTCTCTGGTCCTCTGAACTTGAAGGCAGGTCCCATCCTCAGCTTGTAGTAGAATGTTAGGCCGGGTGCACAGCTATCTAACGGTGCCCTTTGGAGTTCTTTAATTAAGGTTCTTGCCTCTTTCCTGTTTTAAAGGATATGTTCTCACACAGCTTTCTAAAAGAGACAACACATAAAATGCCATTTAAAATTTTAATGAGATTTTAGCACTTACATCTTTATAAGCTGTAAAATCCCATTTCTGCTCCGTGTTTCCTGAACTCCATTTCTGGCCTGGAGTTTGCCTGCCACAAGTGTCATTATGGAACCAGATGGAGTCTGGCCGAAACCAACGACACGGAAAACGACTGGATTTTTTCACAGCACTTAAAACAGACCTCAAAAATGTAAGGAAGTGTGAGCAGATGATGATGATGGTGCTGGTGGTGGGGGTGGTGGTGGTGGAGGTGATTGTAAGGTTGTAGCCCACCTAAGTCAGGGATTTCAGGAAGCTAAGTGAGGCAGAAGTTTGGAGAAATAATTTCCTTAGACTCTGCTCCTGCAACCCGAGAAGAGTTGCTGCAACATCTTGCAATCACACCTCCCCGGAGGGAGACCAGAACCAGGCCTCAGTCTCTCTCAAGATGCTTCTACTGATACCAGCCACAGACACACCTACACCCTATCCCCATCTCCTCACCCCCACTTCCTTGTAAACTTACTTCTTTGTGTGCTTGGGTATAAAACTGCCATTTGGGGGACATTCTAGTACTGGTCATCCTAATCCTGACCCAGGCAGGCCAGTCCCCACCCAATAGACTTCCTTTTCATAGGAGTCCTGATCTTTCCTTTCTGTGAAGGGTCTCCTCTCCAACTGAACCTAACGGAGATGGTGATGACAGAAGGGAGAAGTCACATGATGAACGCAGAGGGAAAGAAGCAGGTAAGAGAAAACGAGACTCAGAGGAGCAAGGTGACAGCAGATGTGTAGAAGAGTAGCTAGGGCTTTGAGAAGGGGAGGACCACTCACAGGCAGACCCTCTGCCACCTGGGAGCACAAGCAGACTCTCTCTTTGGGATCAATTACAGCAGACATTGACTCCAGATTGTGTATGGATGTCTGACAAATTGAGGATCGAGAACAGCAAGAGACTGCCTCCGTCCACATTTTAGCAGCTGTGTGATGTGTTAATTGTGACTAGAGCCATGATTATTCTGTGGAATTTGTTGACGAGGCAGAGAGCATGTGGGGTCTGAAGTGTGATGGAACCTGAGGATGTTTTTCTGTAAAATCCTGAACCTCTCTTGTCAGGATGACATTGGATTCTGGATTCTGTATCTCATGTGCCTGATCCAGACTTCTTTACATTACTCTGGAATTTGAACTCATTATTTTTGTGTGTTTTGTTGGAAAGGATCTTTCTTTTTTTTTAAATAACATTAAAATTTTTTTTTTATTAACCTGTGCTTCAGGTGGTCCTGGCAAGTCCCTGATCTAACCACTGCTCACTCCTAAATTTTTTTAATCTCTTATTTTTTATGTATATGAATGTACTGTCTGCATTCAGGTTTGTGCAGCCATGTCGTGCAATGCCGCAGAGGTCAGAAGAGGGTGTCGGATTCCCCTGGAACTGGATTTAAAGATGGTTCTTAGCCGCCATGTGAGTGCTGTACTTTGTGTGTCTCATTTGAATTCTTTTGATTGAGATCACAGTGGGGGGGGGCTGAAGAGTGTCTGCACAAGATCCTGGTAGCAATATCATCAACCAATCCCCTGTCATTTGGCTTATAAACCTGCTGCCACAGTTGCTATGCATTTCCAAGGCATTGTGAAACACAATTTAGTGAAGAAAAAAAAAATGGATTATTAGGGGAGAGCGGGGCCCTTTGTGGCTGTATTATGATTCATAGAAAGCTGTGGCCAAAGTCTGGAGCATATGTAAATTTAGCTTTGAGACAGGTCGATCTTTCCTGTGGGGAAGGGGACCTGAGAGCTACATATTTTCCATGGTCTCTGTTCTCTTACAAAGACAGTTTTGCATTAGAGTCTGGGCTCAGGGTTGGATAGTATCTTAAAGATAACCAGTTTTTAAAGAAAAAAGAATCTCAGGGGGGTTCTAGGCCTAACAGAGTTCTTTGTCCCTAGGCACATTCTTTTGATAGGTGCAGAATGAAATTCTTTTCTATCCTTTCTTTGAAGATCAGCTTCTAGTTTAGGCTTCTGCCCTCTCTGAATACTAGGATTTGTAAATGCAAAAGAGCTGATTGAGGGCCTGGAGAGATGGTTCCATGGTTAGGAATGCGGCTGTTCTTGCAGAGGTTCGATTCCCAGCACTCACATGGCAGCTAACAACCATCTGTAACTGCAGTTCCCGGTGATTGGTTGCCCTCTTCTGACCTCTGCGGGCAGTGCATGTCACAGATGCCTACAGGAAGGCAATACAAACACTCTCTCTCTCTCTCTATATATATATATATATATTTTTTTTTTTAATTTTTTAAAGGAAAAGCTGATTGATATTCTGACAGCTGAATAGGGGGACACAATTGCCTTGTTTCTATTATTCCCACCTCATGGCTTTAACATGAGGTCATTTTTATATCACTATTACAACCGTAGCCAAAGGAGATGAAGTTACTATGTAGAAAAGGCACAAGTTCTGGCTTGCTCATTACACCATTCACAATATCCAGGATCTGGACACAAGTGAAATATCTACCAGAGTGTTTGCCAACTCTTCGAACAGATAAAAAGATGAGGCAATGTACACAGTGGAATACCATTCCGCTGTATAAAGAATGCAGTCCCGTCGGCAGCAGCAACTTGGATGGCCATGTGGAACTGGAGATAAGTGGAATAAGCTGGGCACAGAAAAGCAAGCACCCCCTGACGTCACTCATGTATAGAACCCTAAAAATGTTAATCTTCCAGAAGCTGAGAGCAGAGGGTGGGGACAGGGGCAAGTGGAGAGGAACAGCAGCAGCAGGAAGCCCTAGGTCACCACCACCCAGCAGCATGGCTGCAGACAACACACTTCCAAAAGCCACAAGAAAAGATTTTGAAAGTTTTTAATACCAAGAAATGATATTTGAGGGCTGGACAGATGATGTAAAATGATTCAAAATTACGCATTGTACACATTACGTGGTACCTCATTACTATGTATAGGTTCTTTGTTTTAGAGTAGCCATTAAGAAGTTTATAAAAAAGAATGCTCACCTTGAACTTGTCTACCTTGTGTTCAGATGAAGAGCTTCTGATGTTAGGGTCTGAGAATCCACACCAGACACACCGAAGGATGGAAAACCAAGACTTTATTCCAGGAAAAAGTAAACCAGCATGCTGGGGTGGGAGGGAAAAGGCTCCGACCCCTATAACTTGGCTCGCAGGCCTTTTATACAGGGTCTAGGGGAGTTTT
Source organism: Rhizomys pruinosus (assembly GCA_009823505.1). Classification (NCBI taxonomy): domain Eukaryota; kingdom Metazoa; phylum Chordata; class Mammalia; order Rodentia; family Spalacidae; genus Rhizomys; species Rhizomys pruinosus. The sequence continues at coordinate 1,488,673 of VZQC01006583.1, forward strand.
AGTGGGGTTTGGGTAACTTCTAGCCTTATTGGATAATAGCAGTTACAGCTCATGGTTAGGTCAGCCCAACTCCCCCCACACGCCAAAGGTTATCTTAAACAAGTTTAAGTTTTATAAACTGTTCTTGAGGCCTTGAGCAACTGACCTTGAGCAATTGACCTTCCCCCTCCAACCCTTGAATTGGGCAGGTTCCAGAAATTGCTTAAAATGGTGGCTATTGGGGCTGGAGAGATGGCCTAGTGGTTAAGAGCGCCGACTGCTCTTGTAGAGGACCCTGGTTCGATCCCCAGCACTCACGTGGCGACTGAGAACCGTCTTTAACTCCAGTTCCTCTTCTGACCTCCATGGCATTGCACAACACGGGTGCACAAACCTACATGCAGACAGTACATTCATACACATTAAAAAATAAATTTAAAAAATGGTGTCTATACTCGAAGTCAGCGTGGGCCTCTCTTACACTGAGTTCTGCCTTTCTGATCACTGCCATCAGGGCGTAGCTGCCTGCTTAGTCCACAGTGACATTCTTCTGGATCCAGAACTTCTGTAGAAACAGGTGTGCCTCAATCACAAATTCTAGACGCCATAAAATTCCCTTTGTTCATACGGATGGTAAGAAGCTGGTTTAGTGAGGGCAGAGAGAATTTGTGAAAGGATATGCTGAGTGGTTCCATACTGGTAGGGTGACGTTCTCCATTCAACAGCATCTTTCCTGTGGATCAGTTGGGCAAATCAGCAGGCCTTCTGGGGTATACAGCCAAACACTGCTCTTGATGCTTGGGATACATCGACGAGCAAAACGATGACTGCCGCCCTCACTGAGCTTTCATTCTAGAGTGAGTGTTTACAGGTCTAGGAAGACACCAGTGCATCCTGGGATGGCTGATCTGGGATGTTGACTTAGCAGACTCAGGGATTCCTCAGAAGGCTAGTAAAACTTACTCTAGGGTGTTTCCAGAGAAGCCTGGTTTGAGGGTCAGCAAGCCTAGTGGGGACTACCCACTCTGGTTGGGGGTGGAGCCCCTCATTTGTCTGGGGGTCTGGATGCCATGAAAATCAAAGGAATGGGAATTTCTCTGAGATAGTTACTCTTGATGTCAATTTGATGAGATTTATCTTGTAAATTCCTTTTGCTTTATTAATTTTTTCTTGATGTGTACGAGTACTTTCCCTGCATATATGTACATGCTCTCATGCTGTGCAGTGCCTGGAGAGGCCAGAAGAAGGTATCGGAGTCCCTGGAACTGGAGTTACAGATAGTTGTTAGCTACCATGTAGATGCTGGGAACCAAACCTGGGTCCTCTGTAAGAGCAGCCAGTGCTCTTAACTTCTGAGCCACCTCTCTAGCCCCTTGAGAAGATTTACTTTTAAATGTTGAACAAGCCTTGCATAGCTGAGATCTACTCTATTTCATGGTGGTATATGGTTATTTTTGTACATTGCTGGATTTAATTTTCTCATGTTTGTGGAGGGTGTTTGCACCTATGTTCATGATTGAGGTCTGCAGCTTCCTTTCCATGTAATGACTTGCTTGATCTGGTTTTGCTCTTGATAACATGGGTGAGTAATATTCTCTGCAGCAGTCTGCAATAGAGATCAAATAATGGTTATTAATTTGAAGATACTGTTTGGTGTGATATCAATAAAGAATAAAAAGGCTAGGCTTGCAACTCAGTTGGAGAGAACTTGCCCAGGATACAGACTTCCTGGTTTCCATCACCCACATCAAAAAAGAGAAAAAAAAGAAAAGAAAAAGAAAATTTTTTTATAGTCACTTATTAATTCTTCCACATTTTTTTATTCCTCCAGATAAACCAGACTTTATGACTGACATAAACTTCTTCTTCCCTGAAGATGTTATTCTCCTCCTTTATGATTTATTCAACTTGGTTTGCCTTTACACCTTCACTTATCAAGGATAATTTTGCAGGGTACAGAATTCTAGATTAATGGAGTCACCTATTTCACTTAGAACCTCATTTATTTGAGCGTACTCTCTTCATGCTTAGTTTCTTATCTTTGGCCATCTGTGTGGAATGCAGATATATTCCCCTACAGGGTCCTCTCTACGTTTTCCTTTATTTGATTTTCTGAAATGGAATGTGTCTAGATTACCCTTTTGAGTATACATTCTGGTTTGTATTTTTAGAGCCTCCTAATCTTGGGTTGGTGTCCCACGGTAAACTGGGATGAATATTAGTCATTTCTTCAACTATAATTGCTGTTTCATTTTTGGTTAATAATAGTTATACATTATACCTTTTTTAAAACTCTCAAAAATATTTAAAGTCATGATCTTGGGGTTGCAGAGATGGCTCCGTGGCTTCTAGAGCTTTGTGCTCTTCCAGAGGATTCTAATTCCATTCCCAGCACCCACATCTGGTGGCTCCTGTAAATGAAAGTTCAGAGGAGGGGTGGTGCTGAATCTTCAAACTGAGTCTTCTGCAAGGCCAATGTGTAGAACTTCAGTGACTGTGGAGAGTTGAGAATGTTGCGGTTCCACAGCCTAATTACCAGTTGTCTTGGGTCATCTTTAAACCCTAAATAGCCATTCTTTGACCACTTCTTTTACAGACTTAATATCCTGTGACTAACAGATAAAAATGTACTATTTTAGCAGACCAAGGGCTAAGAAGCCTGTCAGCTGACACCTAAGGCCAATATCAGAATTCTCCCTGTTTTGCTATAACTTGCCTCTCTGATGTCCCTAGCAATTTGTTTGAAAAGTGTCATGATTTATGGATTTCTTTGTTTTGTTACTGTAAAAACTTCATGAAACTGCTACCATGTTGGAACATGGAATTTGGGGAAACCTGAACCTGTGTTCCAGGGCCATGGTCACTCATATTTGGGTCTCGAATAAACTGTCTCTTACTTCCTCTGAGGTGAGAGTTGAGATTCCTAACCACCTATAACTCTGGGGGATCTGACATGTCTATCCTCACAGGGCCCATCTACTCATGTGCACACACACACACACACACACACACACACCCCAATATCATACCTAATTAAAATAATAAGAATAAATCTTAAAAACAAAAGCGTGACCTTGGATATTTGTTTTTGATTACTTCTCAGAGTTTCAATTTCTTTGATTACATTATTCGCCTCTGCCTGCCAGTTTTCAACTTCTTCTGTTAATGCCCTCCACATATTAATCATAATGAGTTTAAGCTTCTGTTCTAATAATTCCAGTATCTCTGCTGTGTGTGACTCTCATTCAGAAGTTCATTCATTCTTTTCAAGCTGTCTTTTGTTTTGCTTTGTTTCTCTCCCTTTTTTGTTTTCTTTCTATCTTCATGGGTTTACTGGTTAAAAACTTGGTACGATGTGGATGAAAGACTTCCAGGTTCCAGACAATGGGCTTTAGCGATGTGGAAGGTGAGGAAGAGCAGGGACATTGGAGGTGCTGCCTGCACAGCTCTGTGATTGGCACTCACCTGCTCTCCCCTGGCCTCTTACATAGGACAAAATGGCAGGACCGGCCTGGGTTCAGATGGTTAGGCTCTGACTAGGTAGAGTGCAGACTCTGGGTGGACAGTAAATTCTGGTGTTTTTCAAAATGGCTCCTTATCCCCCCCCCTTTCCTCCCTCACCAGAAGATGGGGAGGGGCTGACTCAGCATTCTCTGGGAGCACCTGCAAGTACACTGGAGGTAAAACCTGCATCAGGGGCTTGTATGTGATTGGGTGCAGGACATGGGTGCATTTACGCACATGCAGACAATATATTCATACACATAAAATAAAAACAAACCAAATTTTGAAAAAGCTCCAAAGTTTAAATTTAAATTTACAACATTGAATCAAGCAAATGAGCCTGAAATAGATCTAGAGGCTGGGGACCTGAGCAAATATCTACCATGTGAGCCAACGTCCACCCTAGTCCACTCAGTGCAGCCATGAGAGAAGGACAGGCTCATGCCACAGAAACATGGCTTCTAGGCTTTCTTTATGAGTGGCTGTGACGGTCTCAGAGGGACAGCACAATGGCCACCTAATACCACACTCACAGGGTGGAAACTGCATCCCTCTGTAGAATTCTCTGTGCACTAAATTTATAACACTACGAGGCCACGCCCACAAGAATGATGCCGCTCTCCTGGCAGCCAGCCTATCACCCACCGCCTCACATTTGTTGTGGTTCTTTGATTTTCCTTTGGCAGTCTTTTATTTTTATTTTTTTCTTTGGAAGCAGATGTGCCCTCTGAAAATGAGGTTTGATACAGCATTGTCTTTGGTTTATTTCCAGATGTGGCCAATTTAACGGCTCAGTCACAAGATGGCAAACAAATGCTTTCCAGGAGAAGCAAATGATGACATTTAAGTTTTAATTGCTGCTTCATATAATATCCTTTTTAATACTTGATTCGAGTAAATCAACTCATGGTTCTCTAAGTTTAACTTAAAAGAGCTGGGAGCTAAAAAGGCATAGTAATTCGCTTCTGTAGAATTTCTTGAAAAGAAATGTACTTTTGTGCAAGCTTTTTATATTCAAGAAGTATGACTATTATACACTTCGTTTTGGCATAGTCTGTAGTTTGTCTCCCGCATAACTACTGATGTGCAAAATCTGTTTTTTAATGAAACATAGAAATCCTAAAAGCACCTGTCACCCCATGTCCCCCACAACCATGGAACAAAAGTCTTGAATTTGTGAAGCAGGAAATTAGCCTACATTTTCTCTGTGCACCCTGCTGCCTGAAATTCTCCCTTCAAAATGTAATTTCCTTTATTTAAAGATGTTAGCTTTGGGGCTGGAGAGATTGGGCAGCAGTTAAGAGCACTGACTACTCTTGTGGAGGACAAGAGTTCAGTTCCCAGTACCTACACACGATGCTTTCAGGAATCAACTAGTGAAACTTGAATGTAACTTTAAAGGAGAACACGACATGCAGTCTAGTGTAATGTGTAAGGCTTTGCAAGCCCATGCTGGATGTCCTGTGGGAGGGGAACCTGGGCTGCTTGAAGATGCAAAGCTGTGGGAGGGCACTGCAGAGGCCACAGAACCCCCAGCAGGGATCCCACAGCCAGCGGTCCAGGTGTTGAAAAGAGCAGCACACAGCAGAACGGTTGAGATGCTCTGTGCTTACTTCACTGCCCATCCATCTGTACACATATACATTCTTGTATCCATCCATTCATTCATTCATGCATCCAACCATCTGTCCATCCATCTGTCCATCTATCCCTCTGTCCATCAAATACACACATGCATCCATTCATCCACTTGTCCATCCATCAATCCATCTGTCCACCCATCTGTCCATCTATCCTTCTGTCCATACATGCATACATGTATCCATCCCTTCCTCCATCTAGCTCCTTCCATTCATCCACCAATTTATTAATCCATCTGTCCATCAATTCATGCATCATAAGCCCATCCATTCCTTCATCCATCAATCTGTCCATCTGTCTACCCATCTGCTTATCCACTCATCTGTCCATGCCTTCATCAATATAGATATCCATCCATGCATCCATCTGTCCTTTCATACGTACATGCATGTATACCTACATGCAGGCATATATCTGTCCCATACTCAGAGTTTGACACTATTGCATCTGTGACCAATCAGATGAGCACAAGAATCAGAGGTCCTCATGCCAAGGAGACTAACCAAAGTTCTGCTCAGTTGCTGATAACAAAGCCCTGAAGTACTTTGTAAGAAAGCTATGTAAGTTTTATGTAATTTTAGAAGTTTACAGGTTGGTGAAAGCTGGCCCAGCAATCGCCCAAGTGGGGCTTTGGCACAGGGACATAAGAAAGGAAAAAGAGGAAAGGAGAAGCAAAGAGGACATGTCACAGTGCCTAGGGAAGAAGACAGAGAGGGGCTTCATAGACCCCCATTGTGTTTGTGTCCCTTGAGGCCCCACTATACACACTGTTTACAATGTCTAAAGACAATTACCTCAATTGCCCTTGAAAAAGCAAAAATAAATCATTCTAATACAGGTTTTTGGACCTTATGTAGCCCAGGCTAGATCAAATTCAAAATGTATCTGAAGATGACCTGGAAGTCCTGACAATCCTGACCATCCCTAGCCCTGCTGTTAGCTTGTACACTTGTACATCTCACATCCAGTTTATGTGGTGCTCGCAATTGAACTGGAGCTCTTTTGATGTCAGGCAACCACTTTACCTAGGGAGCAACACCCCCAATCCATTACGTCTGGTCTTAATTACCAATAAACAATACTATTAGTATGCGATTGTTAGTGACACAAACGACACCCAGCGACTGGTGAGCAGGTATCCACTCCTTGCTGCGACTTCTGCCTGCTCTGTCTCGGTCTAATCCTCCGATTTTCACAGTGAGCCTTACTGCGGCTCAGGTCAGCCATGCTAACTGTAACCTCCAAAATGTGAGTCCTTCCTCTGTGATTGTTAAAATGGCTAGAGTCAGATGTAGTTGGAGGTTTTTGGTGTGGTGGTGGTGGTGTTTCTTCTTGTTGCTTTTTTGTGGTTGCTTGTTTTCTTTTTGAGATGTATATTCTATTTATTTGCCAGTGCTAGAGATGGAGTTAAAGCCTCTTACATGCTAGGCATTTGCCCTACCCCTGAGCTACATCTGATGATACCACTGTATCCGTCCAAATGATGATCTTCTCATGGGCTGGACAGTGGTCAAATGTTCTCCAAACTCCACTGCAACTCTCTTACTCTGACTGAACAGCCCCATCTCCTTAATCTCTCTTCATAGGAAGTAACTTCCCAATTTCTTTCCTGGCTGGCCTCAGGCCTCCAGGTCCACGATGACCAGCAGTCTTTCCCTCACCTCTCTGGGTGGTGTGTCAAAACACAGTCCCCGGGTGTGATTCCAGGAGAGCCAAGTGCAGCAGGATCCTTAGTGACATGGCAACTGTCTGACAGCCACTGTTCACTGCCAATCGAAATCACTTTCACAGGAGAATAAGAAATTAGCATGCAGGTATAAATACAAACAGACTTTGATTCTCAGGGATTTTTCCTTGGACATCCATAGCATGAACACAGGAGAATACAGGATGCTTTCATTTTAAAACGTTCTCTCAGTCATGAGCTGGTGAGGACCTTCCGACAACTTTCTGGTAAAACTCATCATGTATGTGGCTGGTGGGTGGAGCAGTTAACATGTAACCTGTGTCAAAACTACCTCAAAATCTATTGGAAAAGCTATTTGGCTATTCCATCCAGGATCTTTGAGGAATGTGGTCAGCACATTCTACCCAAACCACTGAGACCAGGGAGAGGAATCAAGCAGGCAGCGGTGCAGGATAACTTTCTGTGCTTTTGTGTCCCACGCAGGGCCAGGCTCTTGTGGCTCCACCAAGGGCCAGGCTTTATGGCATACGCTTGTCCCAGCCATAGCTCATTGGAATGCTGGAAACTTCCATAGAGTCTTTGACACATCACCTGGAAATCCCATATTCCTATGTGGAAAACAAACTCAAGAACAGAGATTTGGAATCTGATTGCTAGAGGGAATGTGCTTGTCCCTCAGAGAAGCATGACAGCCCAAGATTACCATTCTGAGGAAAGATGTAAAAAATCCAGTGTACCGATAAAACCATGTGATGTTTTATCTCAGTGTCAGGCAATTATTTAATCACCATTTCCCCTGGGAGTCATGTTTAACTCATCTTAACAACTGAAACTGTACTTAACATCACATTGTCCCTTAAAGTCTCAGTCATTGCTCTCTTTTCTCTCATATTAACGTGATAGTGAAAGAGACTGCTTCTCCCAGAACGATAATGAGGCAATTGAAAAAGAAATGAGATGCACAATTTGTAAAAATCTCCCAGTAACAATAGTACTAAGATTAGGATGGTGTTCTAGTTTGCCTTCAATTGCTGTAATGAATGCTCTAACCAACACCAACTCGGAGTAAGAAAGGGTTTATTTGGCTTACATCTCCCAGGTCACAGTTCATCACTGAGGGAGGCCAAGGTAGGAACTCAGGACAGGAACCTGGAGGCAGGAGCTGAAGCACAGGCCATGGAGGAACGCTGCTCACTGGCTTGCTCCCCTGGCCCGTGCTTAGTCTGTTCTCTTATATAATACAGAACAACCTGCTCAGGGGTGGCACCACCCACAGTGGGCTGGACCCTCTAACACCACTCAAGACTCAAGAAGATACCCCACAGACATGGCCGTAGGCCAGTCCAATGGAGGAAATTCCCCAGTTGAGGCCCCCTCTACTAAGATATGTCAAGTTGACACTAAAGCTATCCAGCACAGATGACTTAAAAGAAAAGAGGTATTATTGGAACTTAGAACAGTGTAAAATACTAAAAGCTACATGCCAGGGTTGATGGTATGTATGCCTGTCATCAGAGGACTCAGGAGGTTAAGAGGCAGGAAGATCTTGGGTTCAAGGTCACACTTGAATACACTCTGAGACTGGGCTACATGAGACCCTCTGTCAAGAAATCATAAATAAATATCTACAAAAATTAGAATATAGAGAAGGGTCTTATTCTGATAATAATTGTTCACTGCTTTCTTGTCTAAGACTTTATAAATTAGTCTCAGAAAACTCAAGCTAATGCTGGGTTCTACTATGTTCTTGGAACAGGAGCTCCAGGCCTTTAGCACCCAGAGCAGGAAGGAAACCCCAACGCAGCCCACGAAAGACAGCATTTTAAATAGGAAGGAAATCGTTTTATTGGGTAAGACAAATGTACATATAATTAATGTGTCTCCAAATTAACTATATCAAATTTGTCAAGGATAATGAGGAGATCAACTTACCCCCACACACTTCGGAGATAGAAGGATACTCAAATCTTAGGCATAGAAGGATATTCAAATAGTCTTAGGCACAGAGCTGAGAAGTACATTTCATCACATCACCAAGGACATTAAGAAGATAATGTCAAGGGCTCACCAAGACTTCCATCTTACCAGCCCACTTACCTTAAAGTTCACATGGCCTCATTCTAGGGTAGGAAGAAGGAAGTATCCAGTCCTGATTCCTAGCCTGGTGTTCGAACCACCAAATATAGAACCAAGGTAGTTCAGGCTGAAGAGAGGTTGGAAGCCAGGTTTACTGGCAGTCGAGAGTTGTCTGTCATGGGTTCTGGGAACTGAACTTAGGTCCTCAGGAGGAGCAATAAGAACTCTGAGCTGCTGAACTATCTCTCCACAGCCTCTTCTTTGTAGCAGGAGATTAATCTAATTAAGGTTTTCTGGAAATTGCCACCTATTGAGTATGTAGAGGGGCAAAGATATGTTTGGTTCTTTTCTTTGATTTACCAGTTTTCAAACTATTATACTTTGTCTCCCATCATCTGCCAATGCTGATCAATATATTTTTCTTATGTTTTGTTTGATTGTATCACGAGCTTATACATTTATGTGCATCGGGTTTTTCTGCTTTGCTTTGTTTTCTGATCCTTTGACGTTATATTACAAAGGAGTGCCTCTGACAACTTCTTTCGCTTCTTTTTCTAATTTTAGTCTTAATTGTATGTGTATGGGTGTATTCCCTGCACATGTAAGTGCACAGCCCACATAAGGTGTGTTGTGCAATTCTGGCGGAGGTGAGAAGAAGGTTTCTGATCCCCTGGAACTGGTGTTACAGACATTGGCTGTCCACCATGTGGGTGCTAGGAATCAAACCCAAGTCCTCTGCAAGGGCAGTCAGTACTCTAAACTGCTGAGCCATCTCTCCAGCCCCATGATAACCATTTTAATATGAACAAGACAATAACTAAGCCAAAGCTAAATATGCTAAGTAGCTATTGCATGGCTGATGATGATTCTAATGGCTTAATTTCACCACTATCGGGTGGAAAATAGAAGAAAATGAACAATTAGCAGAATTAAAAGAATAGGAAATTCTGATGAAAAAAGCCAAGAGGTCAACAGAGAAAATATACAATAAGAAAGTTAAAAGACAAAGCGACATTTAATATACCTTTGTCTTATTTTGTTTTGAATAATTTGTGAGAAAGAGAGAAACAAGGGGCAGAATGTAAAGGAGGCCCACACTGATCTCCACCCTGTTGAGCCCCAATGTTATTCTGCTGTTATTACTAACCCTAGGGACCATGTAAACTGAATAAGTTAGTCGCCTCTATGAGAGAAAGACTGGGGGCAACTCAGCTGATGACCTTAAGAACACATCATACCCTACTTGATCCACACTGCTTAAACGGCCAATATAATAATGTAGACCAGGACACTTCTGTCTAAGCTAGACAGGAGAGACCAAAATTGGCCTCGCAAGTAACAAGAGAAATGGGGGAATGAAGGGCAACGAGTTAAAAACCTGTTTTGCTGACCATGCCAAAGTCTCCATCCTAGACAAAGGGGAGAATTGCCACCTACCATAAAAGTTCTGCAGGAAGACTGTGTAAGGATCTGGCTTTGAGATAACTGTTACAGGGACCAGATAAGCATGTTCCCACAAGCTGCAGGAAGACTGTGTAAGGATCAGGATAGACTTTTTTTTTTTTAAATAACTGTTGCAGGTGGTCAATGCAAAGACTAGATAAGCATGTTCTCACAACCCAACAGTCCCAGGAACTATATTTTTGACAACCCAACAATCCCAGGAAATATACCATGAATCCTGTCCCCCTTCACCCCCCCCACCCTCAGGGCTCTTACAAGCCCGCCAAACCCACAGCCAACCCCCAAGTGCGCTTTTGCTGAGTTATACAAGCCCACCAATCCTGTAATGCCAAGGCTTGGAAACCCCCCTGCTTACAATCTTTCCCTTTAAAATGAGGCCTGTATGGAGCCTCAGGGCTCTCCCCAGCTCTGCTGTGACAGGTATGGGACCAGCCCTGACTTAAGCCAGCTGATAAAAAAGATTCTCTGCCCTTGCATCAGTGTCTGTCTCCTGGTGGCCTGTGAGGGTCTTGGATTCAGGGCATAATGAGGAAAAACTGAAAGAAATTCTGAAAAGGGAAGAAATTGCCACTCTCATTACTAAAGTGAGATAATAACAATTACAAGTAAAGACATTTGCTATAGATGCTCAGAGATGTTTAGAAATAATATAGGTCATAACCAGGTGACCTGGGACAAATGGGTGAAACAGTAAGCATCAGCTCTACTGCAGAACAAAGAGATGGTTTCCAGACACCACTGCAGTTAGGAGAACATGCCCAACACACTGTTAGGCCCACCATTTCTGCCTACCCATCCACAGTCACAGCCTCTAAACATTGTGATCCCAGGATCCAGCCATACACATGGCCTTGGTGGTTGTCCTTACAATTACACGTTCATGTTTGTTGCTGTAATTCCTAGCTGTCTTCCCTTTGACTTTAATCCATGGCATTGGGAAGGTGTGTGGATTCTGATGTGATTCTGTCACAGCTCAAAGCTTGCTTGGTGTGGGATGCATGTTCCCACGGTTCCCACCGCAGGAGCCACCTAACACCATGCCTTGCCCTGCCGATGGACTGTATCACCAAGAACTGGAAGCCCAAACCAGCCCTTCCGCCTTTCAGTTTCTCTATCCTCCAATGGTGAGGAAAGTTTCTAATATGCTATGCCATCTGCTAGGAAGTTTGGATTTTCTTTTACTTTTGATTTGAAAAGTAAGGAATGATTTGCAAGCACATTATAAAACATTCGAGGCAGTTGGGTACATTTTCCTTTGAGATTACAATGATAAGTGTAGACCTTTCTCAGACAAATTTGAATACAAATAGCAAGCGTTCACAGTTACCTTTAGGGTGTTCCTGGGATCCTGGGAGGTTGGACAGAGATTCTCACATAGCAACAATTGTTATAGAGTTGTGAACCGGGGAGCATGAGTGTGTAAGTGTGAGTGTATGTGGCTGTGTATATGACAGAGTAAATCTAATTTCTCACACCATGACTTTTTTCCTTCATTTTATGTATTTATGTTTGTCCATGAGTGTGTGTGGTATATACATACGGAGTATTTGTACATGTGTGTGCATGCAGGTGTACATACCTCTCTCTGTACCTACAGAGAGCCTGCAGGAGGATGTCAGGTGCCTTGTTCTGTCACTCTCCACTTTATTTCCTTGAGACAGGGTGTGCTGATTATGTTTTGTACCCTTGACTCAAGCTGGAGTCACCAGGGAAGAAGGGTTCTCTGCTGAGTAATTTCCTCCTTGATAAGACTGGCCTGGGGCCAGTGTTCATGAGGCATTTTCTGAGTTGTTAACTGACACAGGAGAGCCCGGCCCTGGGCTGGTGGTAGTTGAGCAAGCCAGGAGAAGCAAGTGAGGAATCAGCAGCCTTCCGTTGTTTCTGCTTCAGTTCCTGCTCTAGGTTCCTGCCTTGAGTTCAGGGCTTGATGGTATAAGATGTAAAATTCGTTAACCCCTTTCTTCTTAATTTTATGTATTTTTTAAATTTTATTTATTTATTTATTTATTTGTATGTGTGTGAGTGTACCGTCTGCATATAGGTTTGTGCATCCATGTTATGCAATGCCGAGGAGGTCAGAAGAGGGTGTTGGATTCCCCTGGAACTGGAGTTCTCCTGGAATTGGAGTTACAGATGGTTCTTAGCTGCCATGTGGGTGCTGGGGCTTGAACCCCGGTCCTCTGTAAGAGCAGTCGGTGCTCTTAACCGCTAGGCCATCTCTCCAGCCCAACCCCTTCCTTCTTTAAGTGAGATTTTGGTCCTGTTTATCACAGCAATGGAGGAGTAAACTAGAATACAGAGTGTCTCACTGAACCTGGAGACAACATGGCACCAGCACAGAACTCGGCAGACCTCTCAGTGGAAAGACATAGCAGTCCTGGGAAGGCCGGCTGCCCCTGGATCCTGCTGTACCTTGACTGCTCAGGCCTGCGGAACAGAAGATTCCCTTATTGCTTTAAACACACAGGGGTCTGGGTGTTGTCTGATTTTAAAGGAAAAGATGCCCAGGTCAGTTATCTCTAGCATGGAGATTCGGCAGACTGTCTTTTAGAAAGTCATATCTGCTTCCCAAAGGCCAATGGACTTGGTTTTATTGTCTTCCAGGCTTGCAGATATCACAGGATCATTCTGCTTCCCCTTCTTCGAGCTGCGCATTCCCTGTCCAGAGTTTCTTATAAATTTAGAACACATATCTCATTCCTAAACCTTTTTATCCATTAAATAATTGTGTGTGTGTGTGTGTGTGTGTGTGTGTGTGTGTGTGTGTGTGTGTGTGTGTGTGTGATTTTGCTTACGTTTTCTTTTTTCAAACTTGAGTTATGGAGGATTGGACCCAGGTCCCCATGCTTATATGGCAATCACTGTATTCACTGAGTCATCTCCCCAGCCTCCCACAAACAGTTTAATTTGAGCATCAAAACAACTGTTTTTCCTAGGTCTAGTGGCACCCATCTTTAATCCCAGCCCTCAGGAAGCAGGGGTAGGCAGATCTCTACGTAGGTAGTGACTTGCAGGTGGGGTGGGGCTAGGGAGAATATGTCAAAGACAAACAGACAAAACCAACTATTTTTGTTGTTCTGTGTAATTGTTAGAATTAAAATTTAATCATCTTTCAAGGCCTGTTTTTGGCCTTTTCCTTTTATATAACTCTGAACAGAACCCTTGATGGGGGAGTGATTAATACATTCCATTTGTTCAGAAGGGCACAGGCCCACGTATCCCAGAGCAACCTGGAGACAGTTGACAAGCTGGCTCCCTTCAGTTTTCGTTGAATAGGAACAGCTGCTGAGTCTCATAAACATGGAGGCAAGACATGAGACACCTCAGAAAGGGACTGTCCTCAAGCAGGAAGTATGCACTCCGAGATCCTTGAGAAATAGCCTTCGAACACAATAAAGCTGGTGAGTTCTGAAAAGAGACACTGAGCTCATAGAAGGGACTTGGCCACTGCCAGGAAGGGACGGCCACAAGTCCAGCTTTCAAGCCTCTCCTTCTTTCTGACTCACAGCCAACTTCACACATGGCCATGATGAACTAGCAAAGGAATCCTTCAGCTCCTGCTGTCCTAAGTGGGACTGGAGAAAGGAAGTAATTCTAACTTTGTATTATGTGACAATGTTATCTATGGAAACATGATACACGTGTCTAACCACCCTAGGCACGAAATCTAGGAAAGACCTAAAAAAAGACTGTATCAAAGTCTGACTCACTCGACGAACCAGAGAGTACTAAGTGGATCACGGGGATTACATTACTTATGGGAGCTATTGTGCCACGGAAAAGTCCACTCCAAATTGGGCTTCACTGGAACACTACTTGCAGACAGCCCTACAGGCCCTAGAAATCTACCTGCAGTTGGATTGGTCAGAGTCGCCTCCTACTGCAGTTTTTTACTTCTTTATAAGCTGGGGAGTGGTCTTTGAGAATCTTCCTAACTTCTGTTTCCCCAAACAGGGGACCTGCTCTCCCTTCAGGAGGGGATGTTTCAGTTTGGCTGTAACTGCTGTACCACACAGTGGGTTCCAAGAAAATGATCTCCATTCTTCCTAACGCCTTAGGAAATCTGCACAAGACAAGATTTTAGGAGCCCATGGGATTCTATAAGAGTCAAGTTGCCTCATTTACTATATAATACTATATAATATATATATATTATAATATATACAAACATATATATATACAAATATATCTACAATAATATATATATATATATATATATATATATAAAACATTTTTGAATACCGTAGAAGTGGCACTGTGTGGAGTGTGTTGTGTGTGTTGTAAAGGCAGACGGTGTGGAGGTGGCTGGGAAGGAGATGGTGCTGGCATTCAGGAAGTGTACAGACTCTGAGGAAGTTCCCAAGGCATATGTTTTCTGGTGTTAAGTAACAATAAATGTGGTGCTGAGCTTTAACTTACCCTCTCTAGTGAAGTTATGGGGAACTCTCTTTGCCCCAAGAACCTGGAAGACCTGAAGTGTTTGGAAAATATTTATGCCTGCATGAAGGGTTGAGACTAAGCTGTGACTTTACTTCCTGGAGCTGCTTTATTATTCTCAGACACTATCCATCCTTTAAACTTCATCCCAACTCTGCACCTGTCTACAAAGTTTTCTTTAAGTCTCCCCCCACAGACATTTTCCTTTCTGTGAGCTCTTGAAACACATTATTGGAACAATTTTGAGTGTTTAATCACATAGTTACTTAATTGCTATGTTAAGGCTTTGGCCCCAGTTAAACTGAGCCTTAAGATGTGAACATCTTATATATTCCCACTTTCCTGATGTCCTAGCGCATTGAGATTTAAGAGATCCACCCATTTCAAAAGGGCAGAGGAATGAATGCTGCTTTCTTATAGTTTCCACAACCAACCAAGTCTATTTGGGATTAGTCTATCCAGGAACTGCTTCTTAAGGAACATTTGTGAAGTACAGAATTTGGTAACAACTAGAAACAACTAGAAAGAATCAAATAAGCCCAAATCTCAGGAGAGTCCCTCTCACAAAGCACAACACGATGCACAGAAGTATGTACTTCAAACTGACGTAAGAACAGCTGTCGAAAACAATGGCTGGCTTTCAAGGATCTTATCCCAAAATGTCAGGAGTTAACAATAGTGGGACCCCTGTTGGGGGCCTGAAAGAGTCGTCAGCCATATTGGTGAGGTTGAATTCTGGGTCATAAATACTGCATAGTCAGGAGGCTCAGTCACTGTAAAAATAATGAACTAAGTAGCTGAGGAAGAAGTGTTAATGGTCCTTAGAAGGCCATCAGCAAGTAGATTCTGGATATAGGAATATGTCAGATATGTGCTTGGTTTTTATGGTATTGCCCTTCAGCCATACAACTCAAAGAAGCCTTTAATATGTTTGATGTCCTCATCAGCTTTAAGCGTCAGTTTGACACAGCCTGGAGTTATCTGAGAGGGAAGCCCAGATCACATTGGCCTGGGGGCATGTCTGGGTGGCCTTGTCTTGGTAGTTAATTAATCTAGGGCAGGTGGTCCTGTGCTGTCTAAGAAAGGCCACTAAACATGTAAGCCAGCAGCAACAGTCCTCTGTGTTTACTGTTTGTCTCAAGTTTTTACTTAAGTTCTTGGGCTGACGTCCTTCACTGATGCACTTTGATCTGGAGGCGTAAGGCCAATAAACCATTCCCTCCCTTAAGCTGCTTGTGGTCAGAGTGTTTTATTACAGCATGAGGAATGAAACTAGAACTCCGTGTTATTTATATCCCACCAGGAGTGCCTTCTAAGCAGGTGAGGAGCCTGCCTGCAGCATTTTCTCTTAGACAGAAGCAAGTTTTAAAGATGACAGAAGCTAACACAAATGCCCAGGACTGCCCTTACAGGGAACATCTTGAGGGACAATTTTAATTTATTGTTTTTGTACTTGGTCTTTGACAGAATTAGCACATTAACCAAAACAGAGCAGGCAAGAGACAGAGAGAGAGAGAGCGAGAGTAATACAACAGGGTCCATTTAGACCTTGTGCAAAATGGAAGTACATCCAGAAACATGCTCACTAGGTTGTTAGGCTCTCCCCTATGCTTGTCTAGACGAGAGGCTAGATCTCGGGCGAGTACTCAAAGACTGGTGCCTGCTGAAAAGAACCTTCCTGGTGATGCAAGAAGGTAGCTTTCCATCTCTTAAGAGACGGAAAGACATGACCACTTCTATTACCAGAAACACTGCAGTAAGCAAAATCCTCACGGCCTTCGTCTACCCCATAGCCTTCCTACATCTCTGCAGATTATATTTCATAGTAATTCTGATACTATTCACTGGGCATTTTTATTTGTATTGAGTCAGTGCTAGAGAGTGATAAAGATTATAATTCATAGCAATTCTGATGGTGAGAGACAGCTCTAAAAATGATAATTTGTGTGATATTGATGTTCATTGATCTTAACTTGGCTATTTGAGGTCCGATTCCAAAAACACGTTGGGAGGAAGATATGGGGGTATCTCAGAGTATTGGAAAAGGAGAATAGGGTTGGATATGAACAAAATATGTTATGCCCAGATCACTGGGACCCCCAAAAGACCACCAGAACACGCACCTCAGATGTAAATGCAAAGAGTCTGATTCAAGTTGAGCTTGGACTGCAAACCTCCTGACAGCAGGCTGGGAGAAGCGGTCCTGAAACTGCGGCGGGCGGGGGGGGGTTGTCTTTTAAAAGGAAAAACTGCATAAGGGGAATTTTCCAGTTTTGGCATTTTATTATTGATTCATAGGGACTGAGGAAGCGTGATTTTTAGACCGATAGGCCGGAGCCACCTGGTGGCTTTGGTGGCACCATGGGGGGGTTTACTAACTGAGTACATCCTGGCGGAAGAGCAAACATGTTTAACCTTCAGTCTTTCCCTGTTAGTTATTTTCAACAAACAACCCTTGGTCTTTCCCTGTTAGCTATTGAGATATTCTGTGGTTTCTCCTGGAATCTAAGGATGGGGGGCTGTTTCTCATATGGTGTATTTCCACAAAATAGAAAANAGGTCCAGGGGAAGGGAATCTTAGCCTGGAGCAAAGGAAGGGTGCCAGGTGTTCCCTATGTAGTGAGCAGAGAGTCTGGAATGTTGCACAAACTCGTGGCCTCCCCCTCACCTGCCAGCCACCTCTGCTGCCTCCCCATGCCTAGGGGTGTGAGGCAATGCTGCTGCTTACAGCCCTAATGCTCTTCTTCCTTGATTCCATTGCTCCTGTCAGGCAGAGCCTGCATTCCTGGGGCAGCCGACATATCATCCCTTGACCTCCGGCTTGTTCTGGATGCAGCTAGAGTCTCTCCCACACACTGCTATCAGGCTGCACCACTTGGACGTCACAGTCCCTCACAAGAAAAGTCAGGGTAGGAACCAGGAAGGAACCTGGAGACAAGAACGAAGCAGCGACTCTGGAACACGCTCACTGCCCCACTTCCTGCGCATGGCCGGCTTGGGTACCTTTCTTATACAGCTCAGGCCCACTTGTCAGGAGTACATTCTTACGAAATTCAACGATCTTACTAAATTATGTCTAGGGAGGTGAAATATTTCAACAAAATATTTTTAAATTTGTATTTATTTAGTGAGTGTGTCTGTGTGTCAGCAAGGAGAGGCACACTTGTGTCACAGAACATGTGTGGGGGTTGAGACAGTTGTGAGAGTCAGTCCATGACTCTGCCCCATGGGCCCCCAGATTGGAGTTCAGGTGGTCAGGACACTTGGTGATGAGTGCTTCAACCACTGAAGCATTTTGCTGGCAGGCTTGGGATGGTTTCGGCACATCTGCATTTGCAGTCGCCTCCAAGTTGCCTGTGGCTTGATTCCCCAATTAAAGTAGACATTGCATTTGTCAAAATTTGCATACATATTTGTTTATTAGTACTAGGAAATAAACTAAGAGGCCATCAGAAGCTAGGAAGCATTCAGCAGTGAAACAATGCATATTCTTAACTCTCTTTTCACTTTATGTTTTGGGTAAAAGTCCCAGCGGTCTGTCCAAGCTGACCTGAACTGGTTCTGTAACCCGGATGGCTTTAAACTTACAGGTCTCCTGCCTCAGACTCTCAAGCAAATGGGATTATAGGCCTTTAACACAGGTAATTACAAACTTCTCCAACCAGCATTAATTTAAAAATATAAAGTCCATAAAGGCTTATAGCATTCTAAAAGTTTTGGTGTATAGTTAATCTAACTCATTTTTTTTTTACAAACTTCATATTTCTTAATAAAAAGTATATTTTTGAAGAGACTTATAGGAAACTTCAGGAAAAATAATAACGCAGCTATATTATTAGAAATAAAGCTGTAGAAAAGCTACAGTCTATTTTTAGAGATAAAAGTATTTAAATTTAATTGATTAAAGCTTACTCATTGCATTTTATTGTAGCGACTATGGACTGGAGAGGTGGCTCAGCAGTTGAGAGCACTTTCTCTCTTGCAGAGGATCTGACATGGTTTTGGGCACACAAAGGCAGGCTTGTTATATTTTTGTTTTAATGTAGGTAGTATTCTCATAATGCATTATATATATATTATATATATAGATATATATATAAATTCTTCCTAATTATTTATTATATTCTCTGTTAATTTCATACATTAAACTATGTACTGTAAAGAGGGACCAGTTTCAAGGGAACAAGATAGACTCCATTTTTCCGGAAAAGGGCACAGATCAAACATCAAAAGGCGTACAACCCCTAAAGTGAAAAAAGGGGGAACGTCAATGCCAATTTAATTTTGACTAATAACAACAGGTTTCTGCCCAAACTAAATGCTTGGCTTTTATTTTTATGTGGTTCCTCTCCATCCTTTAAAACTCCAGTATGGGGGGGCTGGAGAGATAGCCTAGCGGTTAAGAGTACCGACGCTCTTGCAGAGGACCCGGGTTCGATCCCCAGCACCCACATGGCGGCTAAGAACCGTCTGTAACTCCAATTCCAGGAGAACTCCAGTTCCAGGGGAATCCGAAACCCTCTCCTGACCTCCGCGGCATTGCACGACATGGGTGCACAGACCTGCATGCAGACAATACATTCATACACATGCAAAAATAAATAATAATAAAAAAAAATTTAAAAAAAAAAAAATAAAATGCAATGAGTAAGCTTTAATCAACTAATTTAAATACTTTTATCTCTTAAAATATGACTGATAGATTTTCTACAGCTTTATTTCTAATAATATAGCTGCGTTATTATTTTTCCTGAAGTTTCCTATAAGTCTCTTCAAAAATCATACTTTTTATTAAGAAATATGAAGTTTGTAAAAAGATGAGTTATGATTAACTATAACACCAAAACTTTTAGAAGTGCTATAAAGCCTTTATGGACTTTATATTTTTTAAATTAATGCTGGTTAGGAGAAGTGTGTAATTACCTGTGTTACAGGCCTATAATCCCATTTGCTTGAGAGTCTGAGGCAGGAGACCTGTAAGTTTAAAGCCATCCGGGTTACAGAACCAGTTCAGGTCAGCTTGGACAGACCGCTGGGACTTTTACCCAAAACATAAAGTGAAAAGAGAGTTAAGAATATGCATTGTTTCACTGCTGAATGCTTCCTAGCTTCTGATGGCCTCTTAGTTTATTTCCTAGTACTAATAAACAAATATGTATGCAAATTTTGACAAATGCAATGTCTACTTTAATTGGGGAATCAAGCCACAGGCAACTTGGAGGCGACTGCAAATGCAGATGTGCCGAAACCATCCCAAGCCTGCCAGCAAAATGCTTCAGTGGTTGAAGCACTCATCACCAAGTGATTCCTGACCACCTGAACTCCAACTCTGGGGCCCATGGGGCAGAAGTCATGGACTGACTCTCACAACTGTCCTCAAACCTCCACACATGTTCTGTGACACAAGTGTGCCTCTCCTTGCTGACACACAGACACACTCACTAAATAAATACAAATTTAAAAAATATTATGTTGAAAATATTTCACCTCCGTAGACATAATTTAGTAAGATCGTTGAATTTCGTAAGAATGTACTCCTGACAAGTGGGCCTGAGCTGTATAAGAAAGGTACCCAAGCCGGCCATGCGCAGGAAGTGGGGCAGTGAGCAGTGTTCCAGAGTCGCTGCTTCAGTTCTTGTCTCCAGGTTCCTTCCTGAGTTCCTACCCTGACTTTCCTCTGTGAGGGACTGTGACGTCCAAGTGGTGCAGCCTGATAGCAGTGTGTGAGAGAGACTCTAGCTGCATCCAGAACAAGCAGGAGGTCAAGAGATGATATGGCGGCTCCCAGGAATGCAGGCTCTGCCTGAACAGCAGCAATGGAATCAAGGAAGAAGAGCATTAGGGCTGTAAGCAGCAGCATTGCCTCACCACCCATAGGCATGGGGAGGCAGCAGAGGTGGCTGGCAGGTGAGGGGGAGGCAGCAGAGTTGGTGGCAACATTCCAGACTTCCTGCTCACTACATAGGGAACACCTGGCACCCTTCCTTTGCTCCAGGCTAAGATTCCCTTCCCCTGGACCTAGATACAGATGTTGGCATCCCGCCCTGGAGAGCCAGTAGATGGACCCCACTTGGTGCACTATTATGTGAGTACATCTCTCCCAGTGAGTGTATGAGATTGGCCTAAAGTGGGTGGTGGTATTATGGACTCCCTACCCACCAGCTAGGGAACACCTGGGGCCCCTCCCTCAGCTCCAGGCTAGATATCCCTACCCCTGGATCCAGATCCAGACATTTACAGCCAGTCAGGGGGAGCTCATGGGCAGACCCCATGTGGTCCAGGGTTCAAGCCTGCCTGGTTTTTGCCTGTCTCAGGGTGGCTGGTCTCTCCAGCAGAAAGTCAGAAGTGAGAACTTGGGGTCTAGACCAACCACCCCTGCATGTCTAATAAGAAGACAACGAAGACATCTGAAGAATACAAGCAAAGCCAGTCTTCAACAAAGAAACACTTGAGCTGCATACTAGAATCACAAATAACTAAAGAAATCCAAATGCCAAAATCACAATGAAAAAACAATAACATGAAAAACCCAAATAATAAGCCTCCAAACCAAATACTACTATTCCTATAAAAGGATCCTACAACGAAGAACCCTCAATGTAACTCGGGACACAAATCTTAAAAGAACTATCGCAAACATGAACAAAGAATTCAAGGATTTAAAGAACACACAAACAAGTCAAAGAACTAAAAGAAGATAGAGATAAACTAAAAGAAGATAATGACAAAATGCAGAATGAATTCACAAAAGATAAAGAAACACTGAAGAAAACTCAGGCTGAAATGATAAAGGAAGTGGAACACTCAATAAGCCATTTGGGAAGGATGGGAGAAAGCCTCAGTAACAGAATGGATGAAGTAGAAAATAGAATATCAAGACTGGAAGACAACATGGAAGAACTGGATTGCTCGAGCAAAGAGTATAAAAAATAGCCCTACTAGACATCTACTGAGTATTCCACCCAAACACCAAAGAATATAGTTTCTATTCAACACCTGATGGAACCCTCTTTAAAATCAACATATTGGAGCACAGAATAAACCTCAACAAATACAAAAAAAAAAGAAATAATTCCATATATTCTATCAGACCACAATGCAATAAAGCTTAATATCAACACTAGAAGAAACCTTAGCAATTACAAGAACTCATAGAGATTAAACAACATACTCCCGAACAATGAATGGGTCAAGGAAGAAATTAAGAAAGAAATAAAAGTATTCTTGGAATAAAACAAAAATGACAATGCAACACGACAAAACTTCTGGGACACTTTAAAAGTAATCCTAAGAGGGAAATTTATAGCTCTAAGTGCCTACATTAAAAAAACAGAAAGAGTACAGATGAATGACTTAAGGGTGCAATTCAAAGTACTTGAAAGACAACAAGTGAATCCCAAACCCAACGGACAAGAGCAAATAACAAAAATCAGAGCAGAGATCAATGAAATAGAAATAAAGAAAACAATACAAAGATTCAATGAGTCCAAGAGCTGGTTCTTTGAAAGGATAAATAAGATAGACAGACTTTTAGCCCAGCTCACCAAAAGAAAGAAAGAGCAACTCCAAATCAACAAAATTAGAGATGAAAGGGGAAACATTACAACAGATAATAAAAAGATCTAAAACATTATGCAGGAATACTTTAAAAATCTGTACTCTACTAAATCTGTAAGCCTAAAAGAAATGGATGTGTATCTGAAATCATGGGACTCACCAAAGCTCAACCAAGAAGAGATCAACAGTTTAAACAGACCCAAAACATATGAGTAAATTGAAACAGTAATACAAAACCTCCCAACTAATATTATCCCAGGCCCAGCTGGATTTACAACATAATTGCATCAGATATTTAAAAAAGACCTACTACCAATATTGCTTAAGTTCAAAAAAAAAAAAAAATAGAAGCAGAGGGAAATCTCCCAAATTCCTTCTATGAAGCCAATATCACTTTAATACCAAAACCAGGCAAAGATGCAACTAAAAAAGAAAACTATAGACCCATATCCTTCATGCAAAAATTCTCAACAAAATCCTTAGAAACCATATACAGGGACACATCAAAAAGGTTATCCATCATGATTAAGTTGGTTTTATTCCAGAGATGCAAGGATGGTTCAACATACATAAATCAATAAATGTCATAAATTATATAAATGGCTCAAAAGTAAAAACCACATGGCCATCTCAATTAATACAGAAAAGGCCTTTGATAAAATACAGCATGCCTTTATGCTTAAAGTTCTAAAGGACATTGGACTAGAAGGAACTTTCCTCAACATAATTAAAGCTATATACAACAAACCGACAGCCAAAATCATCCTAAATGAAGAGAACTTAGAGGCATTCCCCTTAAAGTCAGGAACCTGACAAGGCTGCCCACCATCTCCATTCCTCTTCAATATAGTGCTTGAAACTCTTACTAAAGCAATAAGACAAGAGAAGGAAATTAAAGGAGTACTAGTTGGAAAAGAGGAGGTCCAACTATCCCTTTTTGCAGATGACATGATATTATACTGAAGGGATGCCAAAAATTCCACCAGAAAACTCCTAGAAATAATTAACAGTTTCAGCAAAATGGCAGGTTACAAATTAATCTAGAAATATTAGTAGCCTTACTGTATATCAATGACAAGCAATTGGAGGAGTACATGGAAACCCTTTCATTTACACTAGCCTCAAAAAAAAAAAAAAAAACTGACCAAAGACATTAAAGATCTCTACAATGAAAATTTTAAATCTTTGAAGGAGATTGATGAAGACACCAGTAGATGGAAAGATCTCCCATGCTCATGGATCAGAAGAATATGGTAATATGACCATCCTACCCAAATTAATGTATAGATTCAATACAATCCCAATGAAAATCCCTGTGAATTTTTTCACAGAATTAGAAAAAAAAATCCTAAAATTCATACAGAAAAACAAAAGACCTCAGATAGTCAAAGCAACCCTGAGCAAAAAGAGTAATGCAGGAGGAATTACTATACCAGATATCAATCTCTCCTACAGAGCTATAGTCATAAATACAGCATGGTACTGGCACAAAAACAGACCTGAAGATCCTAATTGAGTGCATACAATTTCAGCCACCTGATATTTGACAAAGAAGCCAAAAAACACTCAATGGAAGAAAGGTAACTTCTTCGGCAAATGGTGCTGGCAAAACTGGATCACCTCCTGTAGAAGAATGAAATTAAACCCCTACCTTTCACCTTATACAAAAGTCAAACCTAAATGGATTAAAGACTTAAATATGAAACCTAAAACTCTGAAAGTGTTAGAAGAAAACATTGGCACTAAACTACTGGATATAGGTGTAAGAAAAGTCTTTCTTAATCAGAAAACAGTTGCACAGGAATTAAGGTCAACAATCAACAAGTGGGATCTCATTAAATGAAAAAACTTCTGTACAGCAAAAGAAACAAAGAAGTGAAGAGAAAACATATAGAGTGGGAAGAAATCTTCACCAGTTACACATCTGACAGAGCTTTAATATTGAGTATATAAATTACTCAAAAAAGGACCAATAAAACAAGTGATGTAATTAAAAGATGGGCCAGAGATCTGAACAGAGACTTCCCAAGAGAAGAAGTAAATATAGCTAAGAAACATCTTAAAAAAGTGTTCAACATAATTAGAATTAAGGAAATGCAAATAAAACCACATTAAGATTTCATCTTACACTGGTAAAATTGACAGTGATCAAGAAAATAAATTATATCAAATGCTGGAGAGGGTGTAGAGAAAGGGGAACACTCATTCACTGCAAGCCCTATGGAAAGCAGTGTGGAGTACTCTTAAAAGACTAAAAATGAACCTACCATTTGACCCAGTTATACCACTTGCAGGTATATAGCTAAAGGATTAATCCTATAAGAGAGATACATGTACTACCATGTTTATTGCTGCTCTTTTCACAATAGCAAAGACCTGAAAGCAGCCCAGGTGTCCTTCAACTGACGAATGGATAATGACGATGTGGTACATTTATACAATAGAGTTCTATGCAGCAGTGAAGAAGGAGGACTTCATGAAATTTGTAAGCAAATGGATGGAACTAGAATCTGTCATGCTAAGTGAGGTAACACAGTCTCAGAAAAACAAATGACATATGTTATCCCTCATTTGTGGTTCCTAACACCGAATCCTTATATGTAAGTCAAAGTGGGTAATTGGTCAGTAAAGATAATATCACAATGACTGTTATTGCTACAGAAGTACATGTCTCTATTTTCCTCAGTTCTAAGATTTATGAGAAAGAACAAATCTCTTTTTCTAAGTATATTAAAATATATATCAACTCCCTATGTAATTTAGGAATGTAAAGTTATATTTTTACCATTATACAAGCTTACAGTTAAAATGTAAGTCCTAAATATGTTTTGCAATTAAGCTATAGTTTAATTTCAGACTTTATAAATTTGCTATATGTAAGGACTATAAAAAAAAAAGCTAAGAGTAGAATCATGAAATCAAAGGCTGAGATGGATGTTCCCAAAGCACAGACTTGAAGTGTTGCTTAGAGTCCTGGAGTACAAGAAGGCTGTGATATGCTTTAAGTAGAAAATACATTGTTTTATAAGCTTTGTTCAAAGCATAAAGTATAAGCTCTTCACTGTGAATTTGATGCAACATAGTAACAATGTACTGAATAAGGATATGGTGTCTTTATAACAAAGCATACATAAAGAAAGGCTGTATGGGGATGACTTTATACAGTAGAAGCAGGAAATGAGAAATTATTGATAAAAGCCACAAAATTTTAGTTACAGAAAATGTGTAATGCCTGAGAATCTAATGTACAACATTGTAGACATAATGAATGATTTTGTAGTGTATATGTGAGTCATTCTAAGAGGGTTGATTTTAAAGGTTTTCACCAAAAAGAAAAAAAATGGTAACAAATTTATATAGTGATTGATGGATGGATGGAGATTTTGTGACCAGAGATCTCAGAACTTACCTCTGTAATTCCTTAAGGAACAATAGTCCGATATTTGATAATATAATGTTTACGGAAACTTTAGAAATCATAATTAGCACAAATGGCAGCTATATGTATACGTTTTAGGAATCACAGTAATGTCATGCCTCACCTGGACAGTGAAGTGTGGGGAGCTCTAAGTCCAGGACTGGGTAGCCCATTACATCCTGGGATGTAGGTTTTCTCCATTGGAGACAGGAGGTTAAGGATGTGGACCAGGCATCAATAGCTGCTTGCTGAGTCCTCCTCTGGCTGTTGTTGTATGTGCTTCTAGTCACAGAAAAACTCTGCAAGAAAAATGAGCAAAACAAAAGTTAGAGTATTCCTTTGGTGTCTGGTAAGAAACTTATTAAGTCTTGGGACTGTGGGCTGGGCTCCCTCCCGAAGTAAAAAAAAAAAAAAAAAAAAAAAAATCATGCTTCTGGGGCATTCTGATATCCATGTCCTCACAAGCATAGGAACCATTGATCTAAACCAAAATCCATGTTTTGGAGTGATCTGTAAACATGCCTTCTGCAGCTGCACAGGTTGAATCATTGTCTTCAGCTGTCTTCATAATATATTGAGGGCAGAAATTGGCTTACACATAAATTTTCTATTGATTTTCCTACAAAGAAGCTTGGGCAATTCATTAAGAAAAGGACACAATTTTCAACAAATGGCATCATAAAAATTTGATGGCTGCATGCAAAAGAAACTCAAAACAATAAAAATATACTTCGACACAATACCTCACATCATATATTAAAAAGAACAACAAAACTGATCATAAGGCCAACCTTAAGTTATAAGACTTACGGTACCAAATTTCTGTAATCTAGAGACTAGAAGACATTAGCAGAAACTATACAAGTAAATAAATGGTAAACTAAATGACATCACCAGCTGAAGAGTTCACTTTGAAAGACACGGTTGTTGGGGCTGGAGAGATGGCCTAGCGGTTAAGAGCGCTGACCGCTCTTGCAGAGGACCCGGATTCAATCCCCAGCACCCACATGGTGGCCTAGAACCGTCTGAAGATCCAATTCCAGGAGAACTCCAGTTCCAGGGGAATCCGACACCCTCTTCTGACCTCCGCGGCATTGCACAACACGGGTGCACAAACTTGCATGCAGACAGTACATTCATACACATACAGAAATAAATAAAATAATAATAATAATAATAATAATAATAATAATAAAAATCTTTTTGAAAGACACGGTTGAGAAGACACCAAGCTAAGCTCCAAACTGGGAGAAAATATTTGATCAAAGGATGGTGGAGGGGACTGGAGAGATGGTTCAGCAGTTAGGAGTACTTACTGCTCTTGCCCAGGACCCTGAATTCGGTTCCCAGCATCCATGTCAGTTCACAGCTGGCTCCAGGGCATCTCATGCCCTCTTCTGTTCTCTTTGGGCACTGCAGGAATGCACATGAGCATAGGTACACATACATAAACCTATACATGATTAGAAGCAAAATAAATCTGGGGCTGGAGAGATGGCCTAGTGGTTAAGAGCGCGGACCACTCTTACAGAGGCCCTGGGTTCGATCCCCAGCACCCACATGGCGGCTGAGACCCGTCTGAAACTCCAATTCCAGGAGAACTCCAGCTCCAGGGGAATCCGACACCCTCTTCTGACCTCCGCGGCATTGCACGGCACGGGTGCACAGACCTGCATGCAGACAGCGCATTCATACACATAAAGAAATAAATACATTTTTAAAAAAATTAAAAAAAAGAAGCAAAATAAATCTTTAAAAGAAAAAATAAGTGGAAGAATGGAAACCCCCACACTCTTGACTGACCATGATGGAAAGCTGTGTGACATTGGCTTAAACATACACTGACAGTGGAGCCATGTCATGCCTGAGTGATACCCATGAAGAATGAAAAGTTGTTTATCTGCAGATCTGTGTGCAAATACTCATAATAGCATTTTTTTATTTAGACAAAGTTTCACTACGTAGATCAGGTTGACCTGGAACTCACAGAAATCTACCTTCTTCTGCCGCCTCCAGAGCACTAGGATTAAAAGCACACCAGCCAGGCGTGGTGGCGCACGCCTTTAATCCGAGGCACGTCGGGAGACCCCCAGAGGACAGGCGGACTTGTGAGGTTCAAGGCCAGCCTGGTCTACAGAGTGAGTTCCATCCAGTCCAGCTGGGCGAAAGGGAGACGCCGGTCAAAAACAAAAAAAAAAAAAAAAAAAGCATACACCATAGTATTCAACCTCATAATGGGTTTTGTTTGTTACAGATTCAGATTGCAAAGGACCCACACACTCACATACAAAGGAGACATAAATGCATTGTAGAATATGGATCCACCTATCTTCACCAGTTGAGTTCAGAAATAGATTTCCAAAGTGAACTCACCTAGGACAAGGAAATGGATTGTTTTAAATTTTTTTTTTTTTATTTTATGTGCATGGTGTTTTGTCTGCATTTAGGTTTGTGCGCCCATGTCTTGCAATACCTGGGGTGTTCAGAAGAGGTCATCAGATGCTCTAGAGCTAGACCTACAGGGGGGTGTGAGCCACCCTCCCTGGGTGGGAGGAACTGGAGCAAGATCTCTCCATAGCAGGAAGTCGCTAGCTGATGAGATTCACTCTCCAGCCCCCAGGAATTAATTACTGATACTTACAATATGCATGAAGCATAAGTAACTGTGCCAAATGAAAGAAGCCAGGTGCTCCTTCCTCCAAAGATTACAAAATCTAACAAATATCCAATGTTATGTGTTGCCTTGGGCAGAGTGAGGAAGAATGGTAGGGAGATACAGCCTAGACTGGAGAGGTCCCCAAGGAAAATCATCTGACCTAAAACACACATTCATAAGACTTAGCTTTGGGGAAGTAGATTAATAGGTAGACTCAACCTATGACCCATGCTCCATACTTGATTTACATAAAGTTTATTCTACTAAAGTCACAAACAGCACAGGACGGAAGAAAAAGCTGCTTAATGGCATACTTTATGATATAGACTAGGACTGAGTCAAGCAAGCCAGGACACAGGGCAGCTCTAACTCAGAAACCGATCCAGCTTGGTGCACAGAAACCAGTGAGGTTCATCTGTAATATGTGTTAGGTTTACAGTTGCTTTTTCTCTATCTCTCACAGCATATTATAGATTTACATTAATTTCCACTGGCTGAATCTCTTGTGCTCCACAATTATACTGAACCTGAACTCTCGATTCTCATGTTGCCTTACTACTTTATTCAGTATATGACACCTGACTTGATCAGTGTTGGTTGAAAAGAAAAAGGGAATGAACACAGCCACAAGATTAACTATCTGGTAGAGTGAGAAATGTATTGATTTTTCTAATGAGATGATAGCAAAATAGTAACACCTGCCCCTGAGAGCATTTGCCTAGGAAGAGGCAGTCCTCGCTTGCTCCTTGCTTTGATCTTTGTAAGAATCCCCTGAGAAGTTTGAAAACTGAAAGGATATGTCTCCTCTTGTGAATGAATCCTGAATTTAAGGTCACATGACAAGTCAGGTGACAGAAACTCCTGTGAACCAGGCGGGTCCATTAAAAAAAGTCTTTTAATACCAACCGCAAGCTGCCCTATTCCTAAAAGATGTTTTTTTTAATTTCTAGTTCTGGGGGGGGGGATAAGTACATATGAGACCAGAAGAAGACATCAGATCCACGGGAGCTGAAGTTACAGGCTACTGTGTGCTGCCTGACACGGTCCTGGGACCCAAACCTGGTCCTCTACATAAGCAGGATGAACGATTAAACAGCTGAGCCTTCTCTTCGGCCTCCACAGTTGCTCTTTTATATAGTGTCACCTTCTGGGCAGTGAAAGTTCCTTGAAATGCACTGATTCTCAACCTTGAATGTATCTTGGAATTATATATACTTTGTTGTTTATGTGTTTAAGTTCTTGTTCCGCTGGCTTACCCTCCGAGATTCCTGATTTAACAGGTCTGAATGTTGGCATTATTTAGACCAAAATCTAAAAGTCCCACTGGCGTAGCTGTCTGTCTTTGGTTGTTCTACACCCTTTGGTAGCCTCGGTAGGAAGGTACATCACCCATTTCAATAAAAGAAAAAGAATGGTATTACATGGCCCTGCCAGGGGCCACTGTCTTAACCAGTCAACATCCAGTTGCACCCACACACACAGACTCCAGTTGAAAAAGGTGGTGGTTAAGAGTGCCGACGGCCTCTGCAGAGACCCGGGTTCGATTCCCGCAGCACCCCAGGGCAGCTAAAAACCATCTTAGCTAGGCATGGTGGCACCTGCCTTTTATCCTAGCAACTGGGATGCCAGAGGCAGGCAGATGTCTGTGATTTCAAGGCCAGCCTGGGCTACGAGTGAGTTCAAGGCTAGCTGTGCTATAGGGAGACACCTGTCTCAAAAAATAAAAACAACAAAAAACAAAGAAGAAAGAAATGAAAAGCTTGTTCCCTACCAAAGAATTTCGAAGAGATGAGGTAAGTCTGTGAGATTCCAGGTTAAAAATAAGGAAAGGGGGGCGGGAGAGATGGCCTAGTCAGGGTTGTAAGGCAACCGACTGCTCCTTCAGGGCCCGGGTTTCGATCCCCAAACCCACAATAATGGCGGCCGAGAACGTCTGAAACTCCAGTGCCAGGAGAACTCCCATTCAGGGGAATCCAAGAACTCTTCTACCTCTGTGGCATTGCAACGACACGGGTGCACAAACTTGCTTGCAGGCCAGTACATTCATTACACATACATAAATAAAATTAATAAATATATATAAAAATTAAAAAAAAAAATAAAAAAGAAAGCTTTTATAAAAAAAAAAAAGAAAGAAGAAGGAATGAAAAGATGGGAAATCATGGTAAAAAGCCACAGGAGAGAACCATCGGCCTCTAAACAAGTAGTGACCACAGCACAGTATAGCCACGTCCACGGCAAGAACCCACGATTACATAGTTAAAGTAAGCAGATCAGTTATTAAGCACAGGAGGGAGTGCCCTTCTTTACTTACAAGCTAAATGTATTCTGAAATTAGAATTATAAATTACCTGCTAATAAGTGAATGAACCAAAAAAGATCAAGCCATGCTAAAATGAAAGAGTGAAAGTTTTATATGGAGAACTGGGTTTTGGCAGTCTCCAGGCATCTCCCCACAAAGTACTTAGGAATGGCAGATACGAACATAGAAACTTTAATGGCCAGAGCTTCTCTTTGTCTATACACAGCCTGTTTCAACTGCAAGTTCCAATTCCAGTGTCGATAATAGGGACTTCTGAGCCTCGAGCATGGTGCTGGTCCTTCACCGGAGACGTTCCTCCCACATAGGCCAAACTCAGCTCTATCTCTGGGATCCCTCCTCCGATATGACCCAGGCCAGCCCTTTTGCCTGGAGAACCCTCCCACATGCACCTCTCCCACATGCTCCACTGGGGAGCAAGGCCTTCTCCTGCCCTTCGAAGCTCTGGTTCCTTGCACATAGGAGTATGCATGAAATTGATGAATGGATGCCATTCATGGAGCAAAATGTTGATATAAGACATGGTTTCTCTCTAACTATGGGAAAAGACCACTCGATTACATTATTTCCATGAATTTTTATTCATATATATTGTAAAAGGATATTTTATATGCATGCCCCTATATAGATGCTAAAATTTGCTTCTGGCAGAAAGGTAATTATTGTCCTGTTCTAACATCTGAAGAGATTGATAAACAGCTAGAGCAGGCTTGCAGGGCCAGCAGAGCTCACCTTCTGCACACNAAAAAAAAAAAAAAAAAAAAAAAAAAAAAAGCATACACCATAGTATTCAACCTCATAATGGGTTTTGTTTGTTACAGATTCAGATTGCAAAGGACCCACACACTCACATACAAAGGAGACATAAATGCATTGTAGAATATGGATCCACCTATCTTCACCAGTTGAGTTCAGAAATAGATTTTCACAAAGATGACTCAACACTAGGAAAGGAATGGATTGTTTTTAAAGACTTGCTTTTAGTTATTTATTTGTGGTGAGTGCCTTTGGTGTACGACACATATGTGCAGTACCCACAGAGGCCAGAAGAGGTCATCAGATGCTCTAGAGCTAGACCTACAGGGGGGTGTGAGCCACCCTCCCTGGGTGGGAGGAACTGGAGCAAGATCCTCTCCATGAGCAGGAAGTGCTCTTAGCTGCTGAGATATCACTCCAGCC
Organism: Rhizomys pruinosus; assembly: GCA_009823505.1. Taxonomy (NCBI): domain Eukaryota; kingdom Metazoa; phylum Chordata; class Mammalia; order Rodentia; family Spalacidae; genus Rhizomys; species Rhizomys pruinosus. The sequence continues at coordinate 1,520,591 of VZQC01006583.1, forward strand.
CCCAGGAATTAATTACTGATACTTACAATATGCATGAAGCATAAGTAACTGTGCCAAATGAAAGAAGCCAGGTGCTCCTTCCTCCAAAGATTACAAAATCTAACAAATATCCAATGTTATGTGTTGCCTTGGGCAGAGTGAGGAAGAATGGTAGGGAGATACAGCCTAGACTGGAGAGGTCCCCAAGGAAAATCATCTGACCTAAAACACACATTCATAGACTTAGCTTGGGGAGTAGATTAATAGGTAGACTCAACCTATGACCCATGCTCCATACTTGATTTACATAAAGTTTATTCTACTAAAGTCACAAACAGCACAGGACGGAAGAAAAAGCTGCTTAATGGCATACTTTATGATATAGACTAGGACTGAGTCAAGCAAGCCAGGACACAGGGCAGCTCTAACTCAGAAACCGATCCAGCTTGGTGCACAGAAACCAGTGAGGTTCATCTGTAATATGTGTTAGGTTTACAGTTGCTTTTTCTCTATCTCTCACAGCATATTATAGATTTACATTAATTTCCACTGGCTGAATCTCTTGTGCTCCACAATTATACTGAACCTGAACTCTCGATTCTCATGTTGCCTTACTACTTTATTCAGTATATGACACCTGACTTGATCAGTGTTGGTTGAAAAGAAAAAGGGAATGAACACAGCCACAAGATTAACTATCTGGTAGAGTGAGAAATGTATTGATTTTTCTAATGAGATGATAGCAAAATAGTAACACCTGCCCCTGAGAGCATTTGCCTAGGAAGAGGCAGTCCTCGCTTGCTCCTTGCTTTGATCTTTGTAAGAATCCCCTGAGAAGTTTGAAAACTGAAAGGATATGTCTCCTCTTGTGAATGAATCCTGAATTTAAGGTCACATGACAAGTCAGGTGACAGAAACTCCTGTGAACCCCAGGGCTGGTCATTAAAGACAAAGTCTTTTATACCAAACCGCAGCTGCTATTCTAAAGATTTTTTTTTTTAATTTCTAGTTCTGGGGGGGGTGATAAGTACATATGAGACCAGAAGAAGACATCAGATCCACTGGAGCTGAAGTTACAGGCTACTGTGTGCTGCCTGACACGGTCCTGGGACCCAAACCTGGTCCTCTACATAAGCAGGATGAACGATTAACAGCTGAGCCTTCTCTTCGGCCTCCACAGCTGCTCTTTTATATAGTGTCACCTTCTGGGCAGTGAAAGTTCCTTGAAATGCACTGATTCTCAACCTTGAATGTATCTTGGAATTATATATACTTTGTTGTTTATGTGTTTATTTCTGTTCCTCTGTCTTACCCTCCTAGATTCTGATTTAACAGGTCTGGAATGTTGGCCATTATTAGACTCAAATCTTAAAAGTCACTGGCTTAGCTGTCTGTCTTTTGAGTTGTTCTACCTTTGGTATCCTCGGTATGAAGGTAACATCACCCATTTCATAAAAGAACAGAATGTATTACATGCCCTGCCAAGGGGCCACTGTTTAACCAGTCAACATCCAGGTTGCACCACACCCCAGACTCCAGTTGAAAAAGGTTGGTTAAGAGTGCCGACTGCTCTTGCAGAGGACCCGGGTTCGATTCCCAGCACCCACATGGCAGCTAAGAAACCATCTTTAAGCTAGGCATGGTGGCACATGCCTTTAATCCTAGCACTCGGGATGCAGAGGCAGGCAGATGTCTGTGAGTTCAAGGCCAGCCTGGTCTACAGAGTGAGTTCAAGGCTAGCTGGTGCTATAGGGAGACCCTGTCTCAAAAAATAAAAACAACAAAAAAACAAAGAAGAAAGAATGAAAAAGTTTTTTCCCTACCAAAGAATTCGAAGAGATGAGGTAGTCTGTGAGTATCCAGGGTTAGAAAATAAGAAGGGGGGCTGGAGAGATGGCCTAGCAGTTAAGAGCACCGACTGCTCTTACAGAGGACCCGGGTTCGATCCCCAGCACCCACATGGCGGCCGAGAACCGTCTGAAACTCCAGTTCCAGGAGAACTCCAGCTCCAGGGGAATCCAAGACCCTCTTCTGACCTCTGCAGCATTGCACGACACGGGTGCACAAACTTGCTTGCAGGCAGTACATTCATACACATACATAAATAAAATTAATAAATATATATAAAAATTAAAAAAAAAAATAAAAAAGAAAGCTTTTATAAAAAAAAAAAAGAAAGAAGAAGGAATGAAAAGATGGGAAATCATGGTAAAAAGCCACAGGAGAGAACCATCGGCCTCTAAACAAGTAGTGACCACAGCACAGTATAGCCACGTCCACGGCAAGAACCCACGATTACATAGTTAAAGTAAGCAGATCAGTTATTAAGCACAGGAGGGAGTGCCCTTCTTTACTTACAAGCTAAATGTATTCTGAAATTAGAATTATAAATTACCTGCTAATAAGTGAATGAACCAAAAAAGATCAAGCCATGCTAAAATGAAAGAGTGAAAGTTTTATATGGAGAACTGGGTTTTGGCAGTCTCCAGGCATCTCCCCACAAAGTACTTAGGAATGGCAGATACGAACATAGAAACTTTAATGGCCAGAGCTTCTCTTTGTCTATACACAGCCTGTTTCAACTGCAAGTTCCAATTCCAGTGTCGATAATAGGGACTTCTGAGCCTCGAGCATGGTGCTGGTCCTTCACCGGAGACGTTCCTCCCACATAGGCCAAACTCAGCTCTATCTCTGGGATCCCTCCTCCGATATGACCCAGGCCAGCCCTTTTGCCTGGAGAACCCTCCCACATGCACCTCTCCCACATGCTCCACTGGGGAGCAAGGCCTTCTCCTGCCCTTCGAAGCTCTGGTTCCTTGCACATAGGAGTATGCATGAAATTGATGAATGGATGCCATTCATGGAGCAAAATGTTGATATAAGACATGGTTTCTCTCTAACTATGGGAAAAGACCACTCGATTACATTATTTCCATGAATTTTTATTCATATATATTGTAAAAGGATATTTTATATGCATGCCCCTATATAGATGCTAAAATTTGCTTCTGGCAGAAAGGTAATTATTGTCCTGTTCTAACATCTGAAGAGATTGATAAACAGCTAGAGCAGGCTTGCAGGGCCAGCAGAGCTCACCTTCTGCACACNTCTGACCACCATGGCATTGCACAACACGGGTGCACAAACTTACATGCAGACAGTACATTCATACACATACAGAAATAAATAAAATTAATAAAAAAATAAAAAAAAATAAAAAAGAAAGCTTTTATAAAAAAAAAAAAGAAAAGAAGAAGGAATGAAAAGATGGGAAATCATGGTAAAAAGCCACAGGAGAGAACCATCGGCCTCTAAACAAGTAGTGACCACAGCACAGTATAGCCACGTCCACGGCAAGAACCCACGATTACATAGTTAAAATAAAGGAACAGATCAGTTAGTAAGCACAGGAGGGGAGCCCTTCTTTACAAGCTAATGTCAGTTCATAAAATTAGATTTTAAATTATCCTGCTAATAAGTGAATGAACCAAAAAAGATCAAGCCATGCTAAAATGAAAGAGTGAAAGTTTTATATGGAGAACTGGGTTTTGGCAGTCTCCAGGCATCTCCCCACAAAGTACTTAGGAATGGCAGATACGAACATAGAAACTTTAATGGCCAGAGCTTCTCTTTGTCTATACACAGCCTGTTTCAACTGCAAGTTCCAATTCCAGTGTCGATAATAGGGACTTCTGAGCCTCGAGCATGGTGCTGGTCCTTCACCGGGACGTTCCTCCACATGCTGCCAAACTCACTCTTCTCTGGGATCCCTCCTATATGACCTCAGGCCAGCCCTTTTGCCTGGAGAACCCTCCCACATGCACCTCTCCCACATGCTCCACTGGGGAGCAAGGCCTTCTCCTGCCCTTCGAAGCTCTGGTTCCTTGCACATAGGAGTATGCATGAAATTGATGAATGGATGCCATTCATGGAGCAAAATGTTGATATAAGACATGGTTTCTCTCTAACTATGGGAAAAGACCACTCGATTACATTATTTCCATGAATTTTTATTCATATATATTGTAAAAGGATATTTTATATGCATGCCCCTATATAGATGCTAAAATTTGCTTCTGGCAGAAAGGTAATTATTGTCCTGTTCTAACATCTGAAGAGATTGATAAACAGCTAGAGCAGGCTTGCAGGGCCAGCAGAGCTCACCTTCTGCACACACTCCTGTTTGCAGGGGGCATTAAATGAATTAAATTAAATCTTCCTCTACAGAAGAGAGGGTCTATGGAGCCTGGGAAGTTTCCTCCGAGTAGCACAGCCCCAGTGGCTGATCCCAAGAAAAGATGAGAGGGCTCTCAAGACAGAAATGATTAAAGGGAGCTCTTGGTCAAAATAAATTGTGACTCTTTGTGAATGTCCAATAAACGTTTCAGTGTTTGTCTTGCTTCCTCTGGCTTATTTTGTTTAACACAGCACTCTCCAGCTCTGTCCACACGCCCGCACACCATGATGTCTCCGATCTTCACAGCTGTACAAAATTCCACCCTGTCCATGTCCCACATTTTCTTTCCCCATTCATCTGTGGATGGACGTCTAGGCTGGTTCTGTTTTCTGCCCACTGTGAGGAGTAGAGCTGTCAGCATGGATCTGCAGGTGTCTCTGTGGCATGCAGAGTCTCTGAGGTGTCTCAGGGTCCTTTAAGTGTATGTACAGCCAGGAGTGCAGCAGTAGAGAGCAGCCAGAGCTGAAAGTCTGTGAGTGTGTCAACGTGAAAGCCTGTGAGTGTGTCAACGTGGCACCCTTTATCCTTAATATGTAATACCACAAGGTGTGGAGAGCTCTTCCTGCTCAGCACTATGCTCTCTGAATTTCCAGGGGCCCCCACCGCCCCCACCGCCTTGTGCTCATATTTACTTGTTTGTCTCTGATGGAATTAAAAATCTCAATTGCTCTTTTCCAAAGTTCTAGCCAGTTAACAGCCAGGATTTCATGCAAGCAGAATCCAATTAACATATCTAATACATTCATCAAGTATTAATTTAATTATAGCATTCTGCAAATTGCTATCATGTACCCAAAGCTGGCAGAGTGCCTCAAACACTTCAGGAAAGTCATGCTCACAACAGACATGCTTTGTATCTATAGGGACCCAAAATCATAGAGAAAAAACCTTCAAAGCTTGCTTATTCACTCCCAAATAGTTTGGAAATAATTGGTCCTGTTGTAAGAGACTCTGGTCAACAGCTGGCTTCTCCTGCATCCCGAACAACTCTTTCTACTTCCAGCCACATAGTATGTATATGTGATGTGGTGTGTGGTGCGTGTTGTGTGGTATGTGATGGGTGGTGTGTGTGTGTGGTAGTTTCTGTGGTGTGGTGTGGTGTGTGTGTGTGTGTGTGTGTGTGTGTGGTGTGGTGTAGTGTGTGATGTGGTGTAGTATGTGGTGTGTATGTTTGGTGTGATATAGTGTGTTGTGTGTGATGTGTGCTGTGTGGGGTGTGTGTGGAGTGGTATAATGTGTTGTGTTTATGGTATGTATGTGGGGTATGGTGTAGTGTGTGATGTCGTGTAGTATGTGGTGTGTATGTTTGGTGTGGTATAGTGTGTTGTGTTTATTGTGTGTATGTGGGATGTGGTGTAGTGTGTGATGTAGTATAGTATGTGGTGTGTGTGTTTGGTGTGGTATAGTGTGTTGTGTGTGATGTGTGCTGTGTGGGGTGTGTGTGGAGTGGTATAGTGTATTGTGTTTATGGTGTGTATGTGGGGTGTGGTGTAGTGTGTTGTGTGTAGTGTCTGTGTGTGTGTCGTGGTGTAGTGTGTGGTATGTGTGGTGTGGTGTAGTGTGGTGTGTGTGTGTGTGATATCTGTGGGGTGTATGTGTGACATGGTGTAGTGTGTTGTGTTGTGTGTTTGTTATCTGTGGTGTGGGGTGTGGGGTGTAATGTGTGGTGTCCTTGGTGTCTGTGGGGTGTGTGTATGGTGTGGTGTAGTGTGTGGTATGGTGTGTATGTGTGGTGTGGTGTGGTGCATGTGTGCATATGGAAGCCAGATGTTGACATCAATGTCTTTTCTCCAGCTCCCTCTACTTTTGATTTTGAGACAGGTTTTTCCCCCTGAACTTGAAGTTCTGGACGTGGCTAGGACAACTGGCCCACGAGCTTCAGAGACCAACTATCTCCACCCTCCCCACAAGGCTGGGGTTACAGACATGACTGCCTTACTGTGCCTGGCTTTGTGCATGGCGGGTTCTGGGGATCCAAACCAGGGCTCTGGAGCTTGTGCAGCAGAATTGGAGGACGGATGGAGCCATTCACAGCTCAAGCTTGGCTTGTGGTCGTCACATCCATGTTAGGCTCTAACAGGGTTTAAAATGGCACTAGTGGGGCTGGAGAGATGGCCTAGTGGTTAAGAGCCCCGACTGCTCTTACAGAGGATCAGGGTTCGATCCCTAGCACCCACATGGCGGCTGAGAACCATCTTTAACTCCATTTCTAGGGGAATCCAACACCCTCTTCTGACCTCTGAGGCACTACACAACACAGGTGCACAGACCTACATGCAAACAGTACATTCATACACATACAAAAATAATAAATAAAATTAAAAAACAATTTTAATGGCATTATTTACATCTCAAAGCTCTACTCTAGAAATACTAATGTCAGCCCAGGTCTCACCCTCTCTTCCCTTGCCCACAGCAGACATCATTAATCAATCACTATTGTAATTTCTGTACCACTTTCATTTCCCCTATCACCATTTAAAACTATAAGACTGGGTTGATCAAGAACTCTAGACTCATAATCCCTTCCCTGGATGTTGTATTTCACTTTTCTATTTGGCTTTTGCCTCTCTCCACTAAATCTAGAAATGGTTAGAATTTCATTGACACTTGACACCAACTTCACAAACCTACTTAGAAACAAGAAGAGATTATTGTATTGTCACAGCCCCTAACTAGCAGCTTACACTATAATTAAACCCTTCCTTTTCCTCCGACAGCTTGGTCCCCTCCTACCACTTTCTCCCTCTAATTCCCATTTCCCAGGGGATGTTCTCCTCCTGTAAGCTTAAATGTGGCAATTACTTTACCCAGAGGAAGCCAACAGCACAGTCGTTACTTCAGTTGTTTACACCCTGCCCTCCCTTAACTCTGCCCAGGAAGGATGTTAATTACATCTGTCAGAACTGGTAAAGTACTGGAGCCCTAGGACTGCAAGACTGGCTCCTCTGAGCTCTCTAGGCTCTTTCCAAATGTCATGCTGAAGGAGGGATTATGTTTGATTCCAAGACAGGGCAAAGCATTCAGACAAATGACCTGGCCAAAAGGTTAGTGCCCCAGTCAGGAACACCTGGGTTCAGTCTACTTGGAATGCTCACTATCCAGAGACTTTGGCCAGTCCAATTCTATAAAAAGATTAGTAATTATTCTTCACAGCAAAGACATCTCAATTAAATGATAATGAAACTAGAGTTCTTCACAGTGTTTATTTAGCACAAGGTAATTGTTGAAAAAGGAATGTTGACCAACGTCTGTCCATCCATATCCACCCTCAGATAAAGAGGTGATGAGGCTTCTTGTTAACTAACAAACATTGTGGTGGGTTGAATGTGAAGTGTCCACCAGGGGCTCATGTGTGGGTGCTGGGCACCCTGCAGATGGTGTTGTCTGGAAAATTATGGAACCTTTATGAGGTGGTGCATCTCTGGAGGAAGTATGCCACTGGGGGGTTGGGCTTTCAGGGTTTATATCCAGGCCCCACTTCCTGTTCTCTCTTGGATTCCTGTGAGTGGATAACATGTGAGTAGCCAGCTTCCTGAACCTGGTGTTCTCGATTTCAGCATGCCTTCCCCACCTTGATGGACTCCATCTCTCTGAAATCGTATGCCAAAATATTCCCCTTCTTCCTTATATTGCCTTTCATCAGGGTTTTCTGTCAAACCATAGACACATGAGTAATGCATCAGAAAGCGTGTTCTGGTTTCATGTTGTTACTGCATAAAACTGAAATCATAGCCTAGCTTCTCAAATCTAAGATTATAGTTTTTCCATTTTTTAAAAAAAATTATTGAATTTTCGTGTATTTCATACATAACATCTCAATCCCCCCCCCAACTGGAATTCATACATTCTGTCATGTGTGTTAAGGTCCTACTGTGCCAAGTTACTGTGCCATTCCTCAGTGCAAGTTCCTAGTCAGCCTATCCAGAGTCTCTCGATTTAAGAAAGCCAGTTCTGCCGGGCGTGGTGGCGCACGCCTTTAATCCTAGCACTTGGGAGGCAGAGGCAGGCGGATCTTTGTGAGTTCAAGGCCAGCCTGGTCTACAGAGTGAGTTCCAGGACAGCTGGGGCTACAGGGAGACCCTGTCTCAAAAAGACCAAAAAAAAAAAAAAAAGAAAGCCAGTTCCTCCTCACTCAACAGTAATCACCTGCCAGTATTTCTTTAGCTAAGATTAGGTTCTGCTGCCCATTTCCCCAGTTCCATGCTGGGTTTTTGTCTGCTTGAGTTTACATGGGTCTTGTGCATGTTGACACAGATGCTGTAGGTTCACATGAACAGGACCCCAGGAGCTTGGGTTCTGTTTCCATGTGGTCGTACATCACGTCCCTGTAGGTTCACATGAGCAGGATCCCAGGCTCAGGTTCTGTTTCCATGTGGTCGTACATCACGTCCCTGTAGGTTCACATGAGCAGAATCCCAGGCTCAGGTTCTGTTTCCATGTGGTCCTACATCAAGTCCCTGTAGGTTCACATGAGCAGGACCCCAGGCTCAGGTCCTGTTTCCATGTGGTCGTACATCACGTCCCCGTAGGTTCACATGAGCAGGACCCCAGGCTCAGGTTCTGTTTCCATGTGGTCGTACATCACGTCCCCGTAGGTTCACATGAGCAGGACCCCAGGCTCAGGTTCTGTTTCCATGTGGTCGTACATCACGTCCCTGTAGGTTCACATGAGCAGGACCCCAGGAGCTCAGGTTCTGTTTCCATGTGGTCATACATCACGTCCCTGCAGGTTCACATGAGCAGGATCCCAGGAGCTTGGGCTCTGTTTCCATGTGGTCATACATCACGTCCCTGTAGGTTCACATGAGCAGGACCCCAGGAGCTCAGGTTCTATTTCCATGTGGTCATACATCACGTCCCTGGCTCTTACAACCTTTCTGGTCCCTCTTCTGCAATGGTCTTGAGCCCTGGGTGAATGAAGCTTAATACAGGAGACCTGTCCATGGCCCCAAACTCTGTAGTCTCCTAATCTCCACAGTTTGGCCATTTATGACCTTTTGAGTTCCTGGCCCCCTGTCTCATGAGGGAACTTTCTTACTTAATGAGAGTTAAGAGATTAATTAGTGTCTTCTTGGCCCCTGTTCTGTATTGTGTGAGCCTTAGGTGTAGAGGTTACATTATAGATATGCTGCTTAGACTTGGGCAATTCACAGACAATGCCTGTGTGTGACCAGCTGTGGGACTCTATAAGAGTCTTCATCTGGTGCGAAAGAAGCTTCTCTGGTGAGTGGTGTCTGTTATGTTTGTCTGTAAATATAAAAATGCATATTTTGCACTTACTAAGAAGTTATATTAGTCTAAGGATGTGACAGCCTTGGGAATTTCTCTAAGCACTATGATGTCTCCAGCCATGTGTATTGGCTATGTTTACAGTACACACATGGGTTTCTTCCTATTGATTTTTCTAAATTTTAACTACTTTAGAAGCTACAGTAAAGCATCCATTTACTTTGATATTGTGATAAGTTTCTTTTGAAAAGTTGTGTTGAAATCCATAGGACATTTTATTTCATTTTATTTTATTTTGTGATTCTAGTGTGAAAGGACACTTTATAACTAATAATGCTTTGATCTCATAATTAAGTGAAATGATATGTTTTGAACAGGCTGGTGAGATGGCTCAGCAGTCTGTAGACTGATGACCCAAGTTTAATCTCTGGGGTCCACATGGTAGAAGGAGACAACCAACTCTGCAAGCTGTCTTCTGATCTCCATATGTATGGTGTAGTGAGTATATGTGGCCAGCATATGAATGAAGGCCAGGCAGAATGAAGGGAAAGAAAAGAAGAAAAGCCGGGCATGGTGACACATGCCTTTAATCCTAGCACTTGGGAGGCAGAGGCAGGCAGATCTTTGTGAGTTCAAGGCCAGTCTGGTCTACAGAGTGCGTTCCAGGACAGCTGGGGCTACAGGGAGACCCTGTCTCGAAAAGACCAAAATAAATAAATAAATAAATAAATAAATTAAAGAAAAGAAGAAAGAGAGAGGGGAGAAGAGAAGAATGAATGAAGAAGGAAGGAAGAAAGGAAGAAAAAAGAAAGAAAGAAAAGAGATGTAAACTCTTTTTTAAAATGCAGTCTTGGGTGGGTGTGGTGAACCACGCTTACACTTCCAGCACTTAGGAAGCTAAAGCAGATCTCAAATTCAAGGCCAGTATAAGTGACATAATGAGATGATGTCTCAGAACAAATAACAGCAAAAAAGTCACCTGTTTCAAAAAGTGAGCAGAGTCAGGCTGTAAGCAGACTTCCTCCTTGAACTCTTGTCCTTGCTGTTGACAGTCTGACCTTGATGCTCTTTTCACTTGCTGTGTTCTGAATACTCACCCAGTGCTTGATGGGGTGATAAGATGAGGAACAGAAGATCAGCCTGTGATGAGGCGATGGGGACTCAGAAAGTGCTGTGACAGGACTCTAGTCTCCAGTAACTTGTGTTATGAAGGAATTTGAACTGTTTCAATTGCACTTTCATTTAGTGTGTTTATGGAGCACATGCAACGGTGTGTGTGTGTGTGTGTGTGTGTGTGTGTGTGTGTGTGTGTGTGTTCCTCCTTGGAAACACTAGGGAATCAGCTCTCTCCTTCCTCTGTACAAGTCCTGGGGAGCAATTCTGGTCCTCAGACTCGGTGGCATGCATCTCTCTCTGCTGAGCATCAGACTCAGTGGCATGCACCTCTCTCTGCTGAGCACCAGACTCGGTGGCATGCACCTCTCTCTGCTGAGCATCAGACTCGGTGGCATGCACCTCTATCTGCTGAGCCACCTCAATGGCTGGATTTAAAAAAATTTTAAATACTTTCATATTAAAATAGCTTAGATATGGGATGTTATATTACTAACTTTTATCATATCTATGAAAAGTGCTTTATAACAGCCACACACAGAAGGAAGAGTTTAGGTCTGGCTCACACTTTGAAGGGATAGACTTCATCACGGTAGGAAGGCATGACTTCGGGAGCTTCAGGCAGGGTCACATTGTATCCACTGGTCAGAAACAGAGACAGGAATGCTGGAGCCCAGCTCGCATTCCCCTTCTTACTCTTCCAAGGACTGGTCTGTGGAATCCTGCCCCCCACCTTCATTCTAACCTAGAAACTCCTCCACAGACAGGCCTGGAGGTTTTATCTCTGGTGATTTTAGATCTTATTAAATTGATAATATCACACAGGTACCAGGCTATGTTTTGATACATGTATGTATTATATAATATTCAAGTCAAGGCCATCAAATCTATCTGCCCAAGCATTATGTTATGTATTTGACTGGTTTATGTTGGTTTCACACAGACATCATCATACAAATGTATAATGTACTTGGAATTTCTTTCTGGGTACGTTTTGCTATCTGAATGCTTTCTGAGGTCATTCAGTAAAAACAGACACTTGGGGTTGTCTGATGGGGTGGGGCACTGGCGAATGGCAAAGGGCCTGGGAAAAGTCCCTCCCCTTGTGAGCAGGCTGGGTGGGCTGGTGATTTAGAGCATGCCAGGGTGATGGTTTCCTTTTAGTCCCCTTGGGATGTGGCAGAGGTGTGTACATTCCTCCAGAAAAGGGTTAAGAGGGTGTTTGCATAGAAATCTCATTGGAAACCACCAACTGAGCCATGGCTGTGACAGACCTTGGTTGGATCCCTATGTTTTTCTCTGCTGAGTGTAGGTAGACCCGCAGGATCTTCCTCAACACAGCACGGTCACAGCCGTACAAAAGCATAAGACCAAGAATGATGTGCTTATTACACAAGACCAGAATGATGTGCTTGTCACACAAGACCAGAATGATGTGCTTGTCACATAAGACCAGAATGATGTGTTGTTTCTGCACCCGGACACCCACATCAGAATGAAGGTCTTGAATATTTTGGCATTCTGTGATCATTTTCCCCAAGGGAAACCCCTCCAAGACACTGACCTGCCTGCAATAATAAATATCAGGGCTGAGAATTGTTTTCAAAGTCACATATTTAAACATCGAACCTAGGTTCCATGACTGAGTCTGTGTGTACTGTGAAGCTCCCCAGAGTTCTCTCCAGGAAGAGTCTAGTCATTCTACATGGTCAGTGTAGTAAGGTGAATTTAATTTTATTCAACCTTTCACCCATTCTAAGAGATTGAAATTATAAGGAGAATAAGAGGCCAGTGGCAGGAAGATAACAGTCGTATGGCTATCCATGTCTGCTCACAGGAGAAACGGCGAGGCAGGGAGGAGAGAGGGGTGCACTTCAAGACTACCAGCCCCCCAGCTCTCCTACACAGTACAGGCATCAACAATTCATTGCAGCACAGTTCATCTGACAAACTGACATGGCCTCCGATTCCTTAATGATGGAAAATGGGCTTGGTTGGTAGAGTTGGTCATTACATCTGATCTATAGTCCTACATACAAGAAGTGGGTACTCAGTCCATCAGGAATGAAGACAGGTGAGGTTTATCTGCATCTTAGCAATGAATCTGGGTGTCCCATGCACACATTTCTTCCCCTCTGCAGGTGTTACTCTATTGAGAAACTGAGGACAAGAATCCTACTCTCTCCAGACATGGTAGCCCCGGTCTCGGAGATAGAAAGAGGAGGACCACGTTCAAAGGTCACCCTCAGCTGCTCTGTCTCAAATTTTAACACTGTCTTTGTTAGAGATTGCATTTATTTCCTGGAAGATCTCATACAGATCAGGAAATCTGACAGAACTAGCTACGTACAGCACAAGCCAAATACCAAGACCTAGGATGCCGAGCCTCACAGCTCTCCTTGTACAACACTAAGGACCTGACAACCTCCCATTGGGCTACAGCTGGGGCCAAACGGGAGATTAAGATGAGCACACGAGCCTCTATGGCCGCACACCTAAACCATGGAGCTATAGGGACCATCTACAGAGTCAGTATAATCCCCAGAAAAATACAAACGATCCTGGACTTGGAAATAGAAAAATAATTCCTGCAATTACAAATACCATAAGTGATCTGAAGTGCAGAGACCTCGGCTGAAGCACTGTGCCCTTGACTTCGCAGGAAATTATAAAACTGTAGAAAGTAAAACAGGGCAGTGAAAGAGAACAAACACAGGGAGAAATATACAGACACAGATCCACACGCTGATTGCTGGAGGATTTCCTAACACGGGTAACAAGAAGGCACCAGGGATAAAGGATAGAATCTTCAGCAAAAGGTGCTGGGGAAACTGGGGTCTCCCTGAAGAACAATGAGGCCAGGCTGCCCATTTTTTTCAATCTAGCATAAACCGCAACTCCAAATGGATTGAAGGCTTAACCGTAAGTCCTGACTTATGACAACACTACAAGAAAACATAGCTGGAAATGCCCCGTGACATTGGTCTAGCCAAGGAATCTTTGTACAAAACTTCAAAAGCAGGAACAACAAAGGCAAAAATATGACGCGAGATTCTGTGGGAATACAAAGTTTCTCCACAGCAAAGGAAGTGGCGGGAGCAGAAGCAGTGGCTGAACCAACCACCTCTCTGGTAAAGGATGGGGTTCAAAAACATGTAAATAAGGCTCGGCCTCACTGGTCATGAAGGAAATGCAAACCATACCCACAGTGGGATGTCACCTCAGACAGGGAGATGAAGACCATCACGAAGCCTGAAAGCCGCATCCAGATGACAGCATTCACTAGCACTCCTCCCCATCCTCAACTTTGACATACTTCCCACTGTTAGGCTTGAGTTTCCCAGAATTCCAAGGGACACAGAGATATCTACTTCCTCCAGAGGCTGCCAATCCTATGACCCCTTCCCCTTTACCTGAGGTCCCGACTAGTGCCTATAAAGGAGTGTACCCCAGTGGCCACCTTGCTAGCTGCCTGCCCACCAGGTGCCTACTGCTGCCCTGCCCTGGCAGTTCCTGAAGTAAATATGTTCCCAGAGTGACTAAGCCCCACGTGCCTGTCTTTTATTGGGGGGTTTGCGCTGTTATAGATCTAACACCCACTCCCTCTTCCACAGAGTTCCTTGAACTGGGGGCAGGGGAGGGTCTTGCTTTAGCTGTCCCATCTACTGATGAGCACGCAGAAGTTGGAAGTGAAATGTGAGGGAAATGTGTGCTGGTGGAGAAGTTCAAGATGCACTGTATACATGTATGAAAATTTGAAAGAATAAATAAAAGAACACAAAGATTGAATAAGTTCAGGCAGAGATATGAATAGAAAGGCCTGTTCATACTGTTGGTAGGTATGTAAATTTTCATGGACATTATGGAAAGTGGAATTTCTTTTTTTATGGACATTATGGAAAGTGGAATTTCTTTTTTTATTATTTTTATTTTTTGGTCTTTTCGAGATAGGGTCTCCTTGTAGGCCAAGATGTCCTGGAATTTGCCCTGTAGACCAGGCTGGCCTTGAACTCACAAAGATCTGCCTGCCTCTGCTTCCCAAGTGCTAGGATTAAAGGTGTGCGCCGCCACACCCGGTGGAATTTCTTTCTTTTTTTAAATATATTTTTAATTTTTATTTATTCTTGTATGTGTATGAATGTACTGTCTGCATGTAGGTTTGTGCACCCATGTCATGCAATGCCACGGAGGTCAGAAGAGGGTGTCAGGTTCCCCTGGAACTGGAGTCAAAGATGGTTCTCAGCTGCCACGTGGGTGCTGGGGATCGAACCCAGGTCCTCTGCAAGAGCAGTCGGCACTCTTAACTGCTAGGCCATCTCTTCAGCCTCTGGAATTTCTTTTTTAATATAAAATTAGAGGGGCTGGAGAGATGGATCATCAGTTAAGAGCTCTGGCTGCTCTTACAGAGTACTCAGGTTCTACTCCCAGCACCCACATGATGGCTAACAACGTCCATAACTCGAGTTCCAAGGAAATTGATGCCCTCTGCTGACCTCCACGGGCACAACACAGATGTGCTTACATCCACACAGACATTACACTCATACACGTAAAATAAAAACAACACAAATTTAAAAAATAAAATAAAAATAGAAATAGACTCCCCAATTACCCAGTGATACCACCTTGAGATATTCAAAGCAAATTCAGAGGTGAACTTCCAGGCACATGCATTAAACTGAAATAAGTGAGAAGGATGCCAGGTCTCTTAGTTCGTAGAAGCACGCTTCATGATCACTAAAACATGGAGTCAACCATAGCACACACTGATACGTGAACAGAGAAATATGTGGTTCATACACGTGATAAAAAAGATAAAGTCCAGTTGTCTCCAACAAGGTGGCTGAGCCTGGAGGACACTACGCTAAGAGACACCAGCCAACACAGAAAGAATTTCATGCTATCAGTCTTCGGACAACCTAAGAACAGTTGACCATCGAAAAGGTGAGTGGGTTAAAGGTTACCAGAAGCTGGGGAGGGAAAGAGTGGGAGATGGAGAGGGGTTGGCCAGTATGTATAAACTCACTACTTGACATGAGCTGGGAGCTCTAAGGCTCCCACACAGTAGGGTAAGATAATTGTGTGTATTTTGTATCTCAAAATAGCTGGAAGAGAAGATCTTTAATATTCCCACCACAAAGAAATCACAAATATTTATGATAATGGATATGCTAATTGCCTGGTTTGAGCATTACACAGTACATGCATGGAAATACTAAGTGGCACTTCATAACGGTGTGCAAATATTATGTCAGTGGAAAGTAAAAGTCGGGTCAGCAATATGGTTCAGTGGGTGAAATGGCTTGCTGCCAAGCTTGAGAACGTGAGTTTGATGCCTGGGACACACATGAAGGCAAAAGAAAACCGACTTCTACAAGTTTCCTTCTGATGTCTATCAAGCTATGCCTGTGTACGTGCTTACACAGAGTGAATCAATCAATGAATCAATCAATCAATTCAATGAGCCGATCAATAAATAAATGTAAAATAATTTATAAAGCAAAGCAACAGGAGAGAGGAACAAGGAGAAGCACTAAGAAATGCAGCTATTTCCTTAGGTTTTGTCCATACAGTGCTAAGCTCCAGTTTCATTTAGTGCTCTGAAGGGCATATGAGTTCTCCTAGCTGTCAACGGTTTTGGACAGCTTGAACAGTTTTCCATTTCCTGCTGCCAAATCATGTTGTGTCAAAGAAGAAAGGGAGAGACAGATCGGAGCAGAAGTCTGCTGCCTGAGAACACCAGCCTGTTTGAACCAGCATGTGGGACTACATACATAACGTCACCAGTAGCCAAGAGTGCCTATGATAGCCGAGCCAGATAGACATGGGTGCAGATGTAGGCTCTAAAGTGAAGTGCTCCTTATGTTTATGTTTAGTTTAGACAAAAAAAAAATGCCTTGTTCTCACTGTTGTGTGAATATCTGCTCTGTACTTTACAAACAGGCCAGGCTTTGTTTCTGAGCTCCTGCAGAGAAGTGTCCTTGGATCTGCAGACCATTTGTTCCTGAAGACCTGCTGGGAGCACCCCATCCCTTGAGAGCTAGAGATTCAGTGCTCTTTGTTCTGTGGAACAAGGAGCCGCCTGGTCCCCAGGTTCTTATGTGTGTGGTATTTTACTATTTGACACAGGTTTGTGTCCATCACTACCCAGCCATGCAGTACATAGACACAGGATTGTGTCCATCACTGCCCAGCCATGCAGTACATAGACACAGGTTTGTGTCCATCACTGCCCAGCCATGCAGTACATAGACACAGGTTTGTGTCCATCACTACCCTGCCATGCAGTACATAGACACAGGTTTGTGTCCATCACTACCCAGCCATGCAGTACATAGACACAGGTTTGTGTCCATCACTACCCAGCCATGCAGTACATAGACACAGGTTTGTGTCCATCACTACCCAGCCATGCAGTACATAGACACAGGTTTGTGTCCATCACTACCCAGCCATGCAGTACATAGACACAGGTTTGTGTCCATCACTACCCAGCCATGCAGTACATAGACACAGGTTTGTGTCCATCACTACCCAGCCATGCAGTACATAGACACAGGTTTGTGTCCATCACTACCCAGCCATGCAGTACATAGACACAGGTTTGTGTCCATCACTACCCAGCCATGCAGTACATAGACACAGGTTTGTGTCCATCACTACCCAGCCATGCAGTACATAGACACAGGTTTGTGTCCATCACTACCCAGCCATGCAGTACATAGACACAGGTTTGTGTCCATCACTACCCAGCCATGCAGTACATAGACACAGGTTTGTGTCCATCACTACCCAGCCATGCAGTACATAGACACAGGTTTGTGTCCATCACTACCCAGCCATGCAGTACATAGACACAGGTTTGTGTCCATCACTACCCAGCCATGCAGTACATAGACACAGGTTTGTGTCCATCACTACCCAGCCATGCAGTACATAGACACAGGTTTGTGTCCATCACTACCCAGCCATGCAGTACATAGACACAGGTTTGTGTCCATCACTACCCAGCCATGCAGTACATAGACACAGGTTTGTGTCCATCACTACCCAGCCATGCAGTACATAGACACAGGTTTGTGTCCATCACTACCCAGCCATGCAGTACATAGACACAGGTTTGTGTCCATCACTACCCAGCCATGCAGTACATAGACACAGGTTTGTGTCCATCACTACCCAGCCATGCAGTACATAGACACAGGTTTGTGTCCATCACTACCCAGCCATGCAGTACATAGACACAGGTTTGTGTCCATCACTACCCAGCCATGCAGTACATAGACACAGGTTTGTGCCCATCACTACCCAGCCATGCAGTACATAGATACAGGTTTGTGTCCATCACTACCCAGCCATGCAGTACATAGACACAGGTTTGTGTCCATCACTACCCAGCCATGCAGTACATAGCAGTCTCTGACCTTCCATTCACAGCAGGAAGGGCCATTGCCCTCGGCCCCATCCTCCTGTCTTTTGATTGCCATGGAGACCTGTGACTCCCCACCTGCTCCTCCAGCGTGCTTCCCTTGTCACTGTGCCACCGCCCAACCGTCTCTGTACCAGTTGCCTGTCTTCCACCTTAGAACTTTCCTAAAACCCTTCTTAGCACATTAGTCAATAAAACTTAACCCTTCTCTCCTTGAAGATGACCCCTGAGGTCTGACAGGTTTCTAGGAACAGGTTCAAGTGTAGCTGTCTCCAGTAGCTTCCTCAAAGGCTGAGAGCGTTACTCAGGGAAGGCTTGCATTTTAGCCCTGCTGTTTTCTGGATGGGAGGCTGTGATTGAGTTCCCCACCTACCTTTTTAACCTCAGTTCCTTCACATTGAAAAGGAAATTAAATCAAGCCATGCATGTACCTAGCACAGTTCCTCAGACATAATAATTGTTAAATACATGTGATTACTCACCTCAGCCTGCCCTGGCCTGCTGGTCTACAGGTCCATTGTTTGCCTTTTCCTGCTCATTGCTTCTACTTCATGTTCTGTGGAAGCAAGTATGAGAGTTAATATACAGCAAAGTGATATCTTACATACAAGTTTTTGACAAAAATGAAATAACTGTTACTTACTGGTTCCCCCCTTGCCCCCTAAAACAACCAAGCACAGAGTATTCTTGTTTTATCTTCCAAATATATGTCAAATTTTACCCTCTTCCCTTCACCTCTATCACGATGGCTGATGGATGCATCAATTAAAGACTATACAAGGTTTCTCAAAAAGGGGGTTTTTCTTTACATAAAAGTATTTAGAGACGAGTATGGTGGCTCACACCTTTGATCCCAGCACTCAGGAGGCAGAGGCAGGTGTATCTCTGTGAATTATAAGGCCAGCCTGGTTTATATAGTGAGTTCTAGGCCAGCTGGGGCTAAAGGAAGACCCTGTCTCAAAAAGAAAAAAAAAAAAAACAAAAAACAACAACCAAGTATTTAGAGGAACTAAAAGAAAGAAATTAAGCCACGTAGACCTGAGCCTGGAGTGGAAGGGCCTTGCTCCCAGGTGCAGGGCTTCAGGGACTTGAAAGCGACTGTTCAGAGGTGATGGCTTCTATACAGACAGCTCTATTTAATGCACAACCCCCACCTTCTATTGAGCTCAAGTTCAGGTTTTCAACATCTTGTACGGTTGCTAGTATAAATTCTCAAACCATTCAGGACAAATCTCTTCCTTCATCCCCTGACAACTCTCCAGATACTGGCAGACAAGGATCTTATCTGCACTTGTTCTTCCTTTGAACCTGGGCAATGCTGCCAGGTCTATCAGATTGCAAGAGAAATAATTAGAATGACTTGGGAAGTACAGCTGGGAGGACTCCAGGCAAGGACAAAGCGACAGTCTCTTCAGCGTGGCTCAGGACAGCTCCAGGCCTGTCATCCCAGGGAAGAACCTAAATGAAACAGTACTAGCATTGGCTTGGGTGTTCTTCCTTGCTACCAGGTCCCATTATCCCCATAGGGGACAGTGAGTGAAATTAGCAGTCTAAATTGAGAGAAGATCAAAGAAAATCCTTCTCCATACAATGTACAATTATCCACTATTGTAGGATATTATTGAGACAAATTGAAGCAAGAATTTGGAAAAGGATTAGGGGCTTAAATGAATGAGAACAGTTCGTGCAGGTTACAGCGCAGATCATAATTACATGACCAATTAGTTCCCTGGCAGTGTCAGGGTACAAGCTGGGGTCAGAGAGCAAGCTGGAGGAAGAGTGCATTGGTGCCTGATTTCCTCTATGCAGTATCAGATTCCGGGGGAGACACTTTACTTGGTGCAGTGCGAATCACTTCAGGCTCAACTTCTCAATTCATGTCAAAAGCCAAAACAGCCTCTGAGAAACTCATGCAATGATGCAGCACCAAGAATTCCCCCAAACAACTCCGGGAGGGTGTCATGGGAGAGGCTGTGCACCTGCATGCACCCCAGTCCAGGGACCAGAAAGTCTAGTTGTTTTTCATATTGGCTGGATGGCTTTGAAGAGTTTGCCTACCTCTGTCATCTTCAGTTCTGTCATATAAAAACAACCAGTACTGTGCCGCCCCTGTCTGCATATAATCCCGCCCACTCCTCAGGCTCCTGACACAGAGTGGATAGAGCCCACATCCGGTATGTGAACGCAGCAAAATCAGCTTTGCTCCAGTAGCCCTAGAATTGGAACGCCCACATTTAACTATGGTATCCACATTGCCGCAGTTGCCCTAGGAGAACTGGAACGCTCACATTTAACTTTGGGATCTGTTCTAGTTTGTCTTTCCATTGCTGTGACAAAACATTCTGACACCAACTTGGGGAGGAAAGGGTTTATTCAGCTTACATCTCCTGGGTCACAGTTCATTACTTAGGGAGCCCAAGACAGGAACTCAGGGCAGGAACCTGGAGGCAGGAGCTGAAGCACAGGCCATGTTCACCAGCTTGCTTTCTACTGGCTTACTCTCGCTCATGCCCAGCCTGCCTTCTTATACTGTCACTGCTCAACAATCAAGACAATACACCACAGATGTGGCCACAGGCCAATCCAATGGACCAAATTCCCCAATTGAGGCTCCCTCAACCCAGGTGTGTCAAGTTGACACTAAAGCTATCCAGCACAGGATCCACATTGCTGCAGTCGCCCTAGGAGAATTGGAACGCTCACATTTAACTTTGGGATCCACATTGCCGCAGCAGCAGCACACACCTCCTGTGATCACTACCAGGGAACACACCTCCTGTGATCACTACCAGGGGACACACCACACCTCCTGTGATCACTACCAGGGGACACACCTCCTGTGATCACCACCAGGGGACACACCTCCTGTGATCACCACCAGGGGACACACCACACCTCCTGTGATCACCACCAGGGGACACACCTCCTGTGATCACTACCAGGGGACACACCACACCTCCTGTGATCACCACCAGGGGACACACCTCCTGTGATCACTACCAGGGGACACTGGCACTGACAGCCCTTGAGAACAAGTCTTAGCGAGCTCTTGGCAAAGTGTTCCAACAGCCCTGGTTCTCAAGTCCTAAAACAGGAAAGGGCAGCCTTAGGTCTTCATTGAGGGGAATGGAGTCTGCCTGCAAATACTTCCTGTCTGGCCCAGTTGGATTTCCAAGTTCCTTCCAGGTATGCTTGGGAACACAGAGACTGGGGACACACACACCTTCAGCTTCCTGCACAACCTGTCCATCCAGCCTTGTTATTCATGGCATTTACATAGATGTATGCATACATACATGTATGAAAACATACACATAAACACAGACACAGATCCATACACACACAGAATTGGGGAAGTGCTTTTTCCAGCAATGTAGGCAAGGGAAGGCTTGGTTTCTTTATTCGGAATTAAAAACTTTTTCAAAGAAAAATAAAGATCATATCAGAATGAGATGCAGACAAAATGATCCATAATTTATCATGTATAAAATGGATACTTTCTTATCTATATTTTCTCATTTGTTATAATAATTAACAAATGATACTTTAATTTCAATAGTACCCCATATGGCATGTTGATGCTTAATCTGTTTTAACTAAAGAATATAGGCACAGCAGTTGTCTTTCCTTCAAAAAGACTTCTCTGCTTGAGACCCTGTGCCACTTGCCCTGGGCTCCTTGCCCCTGAACATATCTGGAGTCCTTTCTCTCAAGTCTCTAGAACAGGAAAACACCAGGTCACGAGATCCTGATGAACGTTTTCCTGTTTCACTTGTTGTGTCCCTAATCCCCCAAGGGTCCCTCAAGGCAGAAAGTGATGACAGCAAGGTTCTTGTCACTGACCACTCCTCCCTCTCCCACACCTTCCTGCACAGGCTCAATGTTCTCCCAACTGTTCTGGAGAAATGCAGTCAAATTGTTTCTTGATTTGTTCATTATTTTCAATCTAAATTTAGAAAATTCTGATATAGAATCATGAAGACGTCAAGAAGCTAAGCACAAGACACACTTGGGAAGGAAAAGGGGATGATTTCTGAACATCCACAAAGCTACCAAGACTCAAATGAGAAGGCAGGCCTCAGAAAATGAATCCACCATCTCCTCCACGCCAAGGGCACAGCTGCAAGGATCTGCTCGATACAGAGGGCCCGAAAGGAGGCCTAGCAGAGCTGAGGGGGACTGTGTGAAAGGTGAGGAGGAAACAAAACCGGACCCCATGGTGCTCTCCCCTAGACACTCCACTTGAGCCCTCAGTAAACCAGGAAACACCCCAACTGTTCTCACCAAGCCTAACAAAAACAAACAAAACCAAACCCAGAAAAGTATCAATCCTACATATCAGTAAAACACAGAAATATAGAATAAATTGAAAGCTAAGTTAATTTAATGGTATTTTAAGAGAATAACATGCCATGAACAAACAGAAATTAGGCAAGTGTGTGCCAGGTGTGCAGTGTTAGGAAAGCTGCCCACAAAAACAGCAGCTCTTTTGTGAAGAGACCCGGGGGGTGGCGCCCTCCACCAGAGGAGGATTGAATGCAGATCAGTTAGAAGCTCTTGCTAATCTTTTAAAAAATGTCATCAGCTTAACCCGGGAATTAAAATCTACCTAAAATCTACTGCCAACACTCTACTCAGAGACAGATATCACAGCATTCCAACCAACATCTGAAAATAAACGGGTTGTTATCGGCAGCAGGGCAGACAAGAGTCTGTAAAATAAGTCCATGCAAACACCAGGACACATTAAGAGAGCCTTCTGTGCTGGGACAAGTTTGCAATCCCAGAGGTGGGAGACAGAGACAGGAAGATGCCTGGTGCCAGCCGGACCTGACCGGCAAGCCAGTAAACATCCCAGGAAGAGACCCTGTTCAAAAAACCAAGGTGGAGGGGATCAAAACTCAAGAATGACTCCTGGCTTCCACATCTGGGCACCACAAGAAGATGTCCTTTAACAAACATGTACACACACACACAAACACACAGTCCAAACTTTGCCAATACACTTTCTGGCTATTCTAAGCACTAAAATGGAAAAAAAAAAAAATAAGACAAATTAAATAAAATAAAATACAAAAATGATTAGAAAAGACAAGATCAAATTTCATTCACTAAACGACCTTGGAGTATAAGGTGATTCACAGAATGATTCAAAACACCAAGGGAACATTTATTAAATATTGCCAGAGTTTGGCAAGATGATGTATTATGAAAAACTAGTAAGTTGCCCAGGATTCTGTAAAACAAGTTAGAAATATGATTTTTGAAAGCCATGTTCCTAAGGGCTGAAGAGAGGCTCAGCTGTTAGCAGAGCACCCTGTAAGTATCCTTCCCAGTGAGCACATGGAGCAGCTCACAGTCACCTGTGACTCCAGCCCCAGAGGATCTGACACCCTCTTCTGGCCTCCTCAGGTACCTGCACACACACACACACACACACACACACACACACACATGCATGCACACACAAATATAAAAGAAAAAAGACCTTGAAGAGCATCAGAAGGTAAGAGAAAAATGGGATGTCAGGACATTCACAGTGTTGGTAACAGAAGAAGGCTAAAATCACAAATAAACAAGGGCTTTATAACTACAGAATACACAGAGCACCAAACCAGTAAAAAACCGTACAGTGTAACAATTTACCAAAGATAAAAGTAGAAATTCTTTTTTTTTTTCTTTTGGTCTTTTTGAGACAGGGTCTCTCTGTAGCCCCAGCTGTCCTGGAACTCACTCTGTAGACCAGGCTGGCCTTGAACTCACTAAGATCTGCCTGCCTCTGCCTCCCAAGTGCTAGGATTAAAGGCATGTGCCACCACACCGGGCTAAAAGTAGAAATTCTAATAGAACAAGAAGCAAGCACCTCAGTCATGTAAAGCAAATAATGAAATTCTGTTTTTCATCTGTCACACTGAACGGAGATAAAAGAACCCCGTGCTATGAACTGACAGTGAGGCTGTAGAGATGCGTGCGTAGGCAGCCACTGGGGTATGCTTTGCTTCAACTCATTTTATTTGGTAATCTAGCTCTGCTGGGCTCGCCTCATCATGGATATATAGGAGCAGTTCTTGTAAGGATGTGCTGAATCTCACCTAAAGGAGTGAAAAATCATGTAAGTAGACAGCCATAGGGATTGTGAGAGTATACACTAACATGTTAACATTCCCATAGGCACTGTGAGAGTGTATACTAACATGTTAACATTCTCATAGGGATCATGAGATTACATGTTAACATTCCCATAGGAATTGTGAGAGTGTACACTAACATGTCTAACATCCTAGATCATGAGATGTAACATTCCCAGAATGGAGAGTGTACACTAAACATGTAACATTCCCATAGGGATCATGAGAGTGTACACTAAACAGTTAACATTCCCATAGGGATCATGAGAGTGTACACTAACATGTCAATTCATAGCATGAATACCTACATATCAACTAGGGATCGTGAGAGTGTACACTAACATGTCAACATTCCCATAGGGATCCTGAAAGTATACACTAACATGTTAACATTCCCATAGGGCTCGTGAGAATGTACACTAACATGTCAACATTCCCATAGGGATCATGAGAGTGTACACTAACATGTCAACATTTCCATAGGGATCATGAGAGTGTACACTAACATATCAACATTCCCATAGGGATCCTGAGAGTGTACACTAACATGTCAACATTCCCATAGGGATCATGAGAGTGTACACTAAACATGTTAACATTCCCATAGGGATCGTAAGAGTGTACACTAACATGTTAACATTCCCATAGGGATCGTGAGAGTGTACACTAAACCTGTTAACATTCCCATAGGGATCATGAGAGTGTACACTAACATGTCAACATTCCCATAGGGATCATGAAAGTGTACACTAAACATGTTAACATTCCCATAGGGATCGTAAGAGTATACACTAACATGTCAACATTCCCATAGGGATCGTGAGTGTGTACACTAACATGTCAACATTCCCATAGGGATTGTGAAAGTGTACACTAACATGTCAACATTCCCATAGGGATCGTGTGAGTGTACACTAACATGTCAACATTCCCATAGGGATCGTGTGAGTGTACACTAACATGTTAACATTCCCATAGGGATCATGATAGTATACAGTAGCATGTCAGCATTCCCATAGGAATCCTGAGAGTGTACACTAACATGTCAACATTCCCATAGGGATCATGAGAGTGTACACTAAACATGTTAACATTCCCATAGGGATCATAAGAATAAACACTAACATGTTAACATTCCCATAAGGATCATAAGAGTGTACACTAACATGTCAACATTCCCATAGGGATTGTGAAAGTGTACACTAACATGTCAACACTCCCATATGTATCGTGAGAGTGTACACTAACATGTCAACATTCCCATAGGGATCGTGTGAGTGCACACTAAACATGTTAACATTCCCATAAGGATCGTGAGAGTGTACACTAACATGTCAACATTCCCATAGGGATCGTGAGAGTGTACACTAAACATGTCAACATTCCCATAGGGATCGTGAGAGTGTACACTAACATGTTAACATTCCCATTTTAAAATGGATTTTTTGTCTTTTTTTTTTTTTTTTTTTTTTTTGGTCTTTTCCGAGAACAGGTGTCTCCCTGTAGCCCCAGCTGTCCTGGAACTCACTCTGGACACCAAGCTGGCCCTGAACTCCACAAAGATGCGCCTGCCTCTGCCTCCAAGTTGCTAGGATTAAAGGAGTCGCGCATCACCACGCCCAGGCTTAAAATGGAATTATTAATACTGAGCAAGGAAATTTTTAAAGTAGACTTTTATTTTAAAAGCTAATAATATATCCAGTTATATGGAAAACTAAGGTACTTTAGCCTTTTTTTATTCTTTTGAGAATTTCATAGATGAACACATGTCTTGTATAAATACATAGACCTCTACTTCCTTTCAAAGTCCCCAGTGCACTCCACAGCACATCTTTTCCAATATCATGTCCTTTATTTTAACCTATGGAATCCAATTAGTTTACCCATCCGTATGTGGAGGTGGGACCATCCGTTGGGGCATACAACCTTCCAGGGTCACCATCTGAAGAAGACTGCCTCTCCCTCCCCCACAGCAGCCAGCAACTCAGGAGCCTTCACCAGAGGCTGCAATCCTTAACTGGTTTGATCTTCTGAAGCAGTGGTTACTTGCTCAAGTCCACTACTTTTGACATACAAAATGTCAATTTTATGGACTTCAGCCATTAATAAATTATTTTCATTTAAATTATGCACACACACTTATACAGAAAATAGAATTTGAGGAAATTTCCTAAATATTTAATAACATGCCTCCAAGTAGCTGGCATATAGAATTTTCCCCTTACATATTTATCAACAATTTGTATTTCTATAAGTTTAGATTGAATAGAAGATATTAAGAATATGGTATTTAAAAAGGCTAATAAATCTGTACCTGGTGGCAAAGACCTATAATCCCAGCTACTTGGGAAGCTGAGACAGAGCTCAAGATTTGCCAAGGAAACTCAGTTTCAAAATAAAATAAATAAATAAAAAGAGGGCTGGGGGTGGAGTTCAGTGGTAGAGTAGTTGCCTTGCATGTGGGAGACCCATGGGTTCCAATGCCCCAGTATACAAAGGAAGGAAAGGAAAGGAAGGAAGGAGGAGGAAGGAAGGAAGATAGGAGGAAGGAAGGAAGGAGGGAGGAGGAGAGGGATGGAGGGAGGGAGGGAAGGAGGACAGAGAAAGAGGGGTATCCGGAAGAAAGGGAGAGGAAGGGAGAGAGGGAGGAGGGAGTGAGGCGAGGGAGAAGAAAGAAAGGAGAAGGATCGACGGGAAGGAGAGGAAGGAAGGAAGAAAGCAAGGAGCAAGGAGGAAGGAAGGAAGGAGGTAGGAAAGGAAAGGAAGGAAAGATTACATTAGAAAATATCCTACAGCCTGCTGTTTCCCTTTCCTATGCTGTCCACAGACAAAAACAGAGATCCCACAAAATGCTCATTTTCTAGAGTAACAAATAATTCAGTGCATGCCAGAGGAAGCTGACTGGGTGCTTGGTGCTGCTATGGAATGCAGGAGCTACAGAATCTAGGTCATGAATGCAGAATCCACCCCACCCCCGACTCGTACACAGAGCTTACTACTGCTCATTGTATGTTCGGGTGGACCGTGGGCAGTGATGGAAAAATCTTGTTCTGAATAAAGTGGTGTTCCTGCCATTGTGTCCGAAGAGGCCTGAGGGAAGAGAACGGAATGGAGGTGTGGTATTTTTCTGACAGGGAAGGCTCTCCCAAAAAGCTCGTTGATTTGAGGAACAGACATTGTAATACATAGTCCCAACAGTGATTGTTTTCATCTTGCTGTTTTTTTTGTGTTTTGGTTTTTTTCCCTGTAAGAATGAATACTCGCCAGGGTTGGGCATGGTGGCATACACCCTTTAGTTTCCAAGCCTTCTGGGAGGTGGAGGGCATGCCAGATAACTGGAGTTCAGAGTGCCAGTGCCGTGGTCTAACAACAAGTGAGTTCCAGGATAGCTGGGGCTAGAGGGAGACCTGTCTCAGAAAAGGACAAAGACAAGAAAAAAAAAAAAAAAAAAAAAAAACAGAGAATAAAACTACACTGAGAAGAATCCTACACATGAATACAACTGTTAAGGAAGCTTAACAACAGTGCCCTGTCCCTCAAAGTACAGTCTCCCTAGCAGATTCTGCATCAGCTGGACTCCCATGTGTTTGGTGTGCAGGGACCTGGCTTCCAGGCAGGTCTGGATTATGAACTATCACCAGGGGTTCTCATGCATGCTAGAGTTTGAGAAGCTGTGCATGATTAATCTGGGTTTTCAACTAAATGGGACTTGAACTGATCCTCCTTCCTCCACCTACCAAGTGCTGCGATCAGCAGGGTGCACCTCCACCAGTGCTCTCTCCTGTGGGTGACTAGAGAACCATTCTAGAGAGGGAAGAATTGGGTGGGAGCAGGAGTCCCTTCCAAGGACTAAACAGCTAAGCAGAAGTGAAGGTGTTCTACCATTAAGGAAATGGTGGCTGGGCAGGGAGGCCTACTGTCTCAGGACCCAATTAAAGTAATAATTGAAGGGAGACAGAATCCTTAAGAAAGGATTAAATGGGAACAGGGACAAAAAGAGTGAGAAAGGATTAGAAGGTAATCAAGCCAGCCAAGCCATCCACATTTTGGGCCAGGGGTGGGGGGTGTGAGGGTAGGTGATCCTCCAGAGCCTGCCACACTCTGAAGGGTATGATTGGGATTAGTTAGTTAGTAAAGTTGCCTGAGGGAAGGAGAATTAGTTTCTTGAGGGTGTGGCCACAGGTAAGAAGTGTCCTTTAGCCCAGGGACAGCCCCTGACCCATGCACATCTGGGCAGGATTAACTGGGTTATGTAAAGATTGAAGAAATGCAGTTAGGAGGGGGCCATGGGAAAATGGGAGGGGAATTAGGGTAGACATGGTCAGCTTTTGTTATATATTCATATGAAATTTTCAATAATAAAGAAAAATTTGAAAATACAAGAACCGGGCTGGGAGCTGTGGTGCATGCCTTTACCCTTCAAATCCCTCTTGCCAAATTCAAGACTGGAGCTTTAAGTATGGTTT
>VZQC01006583.1:1553680-1645461 GCA_009823505.1 Rhizomys pruinosus
TCAACAGAAGTAAAACCCAATTCTCTTAAAAATATTAAAAGTAACATGTGCAGAGTATAACAGATATATAAACAGTTTTAGTATGTATGGGTACCTCAATATTTATATATGTCTGTTCCACTTGAGGCTGTAACAAGGTATATAGTGCCTGCTAGGTGGAACACAATTTCTTGTATATGCTATAATTACATTACAGAATTCTTAAAAGTTAACAGTACTTCATGTATACACTCATAAATAAGGTTCTAATAAATAAATTTGGTGATGACACTTTATAAAGGTTATACTGAGCAGACGCACATGCATTGCAATCATACGCAGATAGATCTTAATATGCTGTTTAACAATATCATATACATGCACACATTTATCCACACATTCCTTCAAAAGATGCTATCCTAGTGGTTGTACTGAACAGTCACGTGCATTGAAAAAAACACCTTCACAGGGGGGCTGGAGAGATAGCCTAGCGGTTAAGAGCACCGACTGCTCTTGCAGAGGACCCGGGTTCGATCCCCAGCACCCACATGGCGGCTAAGAACTGTCTGTAACTCCAATTCCAGGAGAACTCCAGTTCCGGGGGAATCTGAGACCCTCTTCTGACCTCTGCGGCATTGCACGACATGGGTGCACAGACCTGCATGCAGACAGTACATTCATACACACACACACACACACACACACACACAAAAAAAAAAAACACCTTTACAAATATTATTTAAAACATGCAGCTCTGATTAATTGCACTGCCAAGACTGAGGTGAAGTCTTGCACCTTTGGTTCTAAAACTATGAACTTATTGAAATACTTTAACAATTGATGGAAAACAGAATTATATATACAATAATTAAACAACTGACAATACCAAAGGTATTTAGGCTGTTTCATTAAAGGGAAGAGATTGCAGGGGAAGTCATGTGCCACTGTCCAAGTACCAGAGTATGAATGAATCCAGTGATTTTTAAAATGGTCTCTGATCAGAAGGACGGTGGCACAGCTGTCAGAAGCCAAACAACTGTTAGTGAACCCCTAAGGGTCAAAATCAGGTCTTCAGACGTCTGGAAACAAGAAAAAAAACTGGAAAAGAAAATTTTTTAGTTGCAATACCTGTGGAAAAAATAATTTGGACAGATAAGAAATAAAACCTTCAGATAAGCAGTGTAGAAACCTAGGAACCCAAGTTCAAATCAGGCCTTTGAAAAAAAATGAAGAGGCATGCCAAAAGTAAACTTTTGGTTTTTTGGTTTTGTGCACAATATGGAATAAAAGAAGTTTGAAGTGGCCACTTTGTTTTGACAAAAAACACACAAGAGAACATGTACATATGACAAAGACACATTGAAGAATGGTTATAACACACAGACAGGTTGGACAGACACATGATTTAAATGTATCTATTAACTCTGGACAATGGAAAACTCCCTTTTTAATCAAAGGCTATCCATCATTGTCCAGGGCTGTGGAACCATTAATTGCAATTGTCACATTTACACAGAATCACTTAGAATTTAAGACATCTACTTAGGTGGAAACAGACTGTATGCCCATACTGTGCTTTGCAGCACAGGGCTGTTCATGTACATCTGCAAAGGATGGTGGACAGGGCAGAAAGGAAAATCTGGTGGCTTGCGTATATTAACTGCTAATTTAATGAGAATAAATTTAGTTAGTGGAAAAATCCAAAGGTCCCAGCCAAGTGAAAAGTTACTGCCTAAGGCAACAGCTGGATGCAGGTGGGACAGGGTGTGGTCAGCACACCTTCTTACTCTAGGTAAAAGTCTTGTAAACAAAATATTAAAACAACAACAAAAACAAAACAAAAAGTGTTTGTTAAAAAAGCCAAATAATATAAAAAAATCTCAAACGAAAGACTGTAAAAATTAACTATCCATACAAACGTAAAAAATGAAAACTGTATTTTGAAATGGATGAAAAAACAATAAAATCAAAACTTGGTTACTCTAAAAACCAAAATTGTGAAAGGTTCAGAACATGCCATTAAATAAATTGTAAAAGATTTAGAACGTGGCATTCATTGTTATAAGCTCCAATGTAAACTGAAGCTTCCTGCCATGCGCAGACACAGCCTCAAGATGGTGGCTGAGGAACGGGCGTGGATGCCACACCCGTTTCTGTTTGAAAAAAAGCCCACGGTAGTGGCTGCAGAGCATGGAGGTGCATGGCGCTGCGGGGGAGGTAGAAAAACTGCATGGCGGGGCAGCTGTGCTGCGGGCCGGGGAGAGGAGAGAGCTGTAGGAAGAAAGTAAAGTTTTTTAGCCTCAAAAGAAAGCAGAACGGAGTGAGGAACTGAGTCTTCTAATGTGAGGCAGAGTGGAGGAACTGTGTCCTCCAATGGGAGACTAAATATGAAGGGGGAGAATCTGAGATCTGTAGGAAAGAAGATTTTTTTTAGCCTCAAAGCACAGTCTGAGGGCTAGGGCACATCCACCCTAGAGTCAGGGGTGCTGGTCAGAGTACCCAGGCCTACATGACCAACATAGGAGATTCTGAAACAGGGTTCACAGGCCTTCGAAACCAGCGTCTTGAAAAAATCACAGGGGGAACCAGAAAATGGGTCCAGATTTTGTCCCCAGCGTCCTGGTGGACAGCAGTCCAGGCGGAAAGGTCGGGGGATCCCTAATACACTGGCTTTCAGGGATCCAAAATGGGGAAGCCGAACAGGAGGCTAAAAATGAAGGAAGAATTGGAAGGAAGACAGAGGCAGAGAGAAGAAGGAAGAGAGAGAGAGAGAGAGAGAGAGAGAGAGAGAGAGAGAGAGAGAGAGAAGAGGGAAGCAGGAGAGTGTAAGAGAGTTGTACTGCCTGTGCATGGAAATCCAGTTTGAGCCAGTCTGCAAGCCTCAATGGGTCCAAAACAGCGAAGAGCTAAGGCTGAGAGGAGAAGCAGAGAGAGGAAGGAGGAGGTACAAGGGACAGAAGTGAGGAGAGAGAGAGAGGGAGAGAGGGAGGGAGAGAAGGAGGAAAGCAGAAAAGCAGAGTGATACCTCATGGATGTCCAGAGAAATACACTGCTGCTGGCAAGTCCATCCCAGGGGTTCCAAAAAAAAAAGTTAGGAGGCCCTTTTCCAGGTGAGATCTGGCGAATGCTCTGCCAGATCAAAAACATCTGGAGCCAGCAAGCACTCCACCTGATCAAAACGTTTGGAGCCTCGACCAAGTCCACAGCACCATATTATTAGGTTATAAAAAAGGGGCCATGCACCCCCAGCCCCCAGGTAAAAGGCACATGAGGATTAAGTCACTTCAGGAGCATGATTTACTTTCATGTGGAATTACCAGCAAGGGCCACCTACAAGGGCCACTTGCAGACACGTGGTGGAACAGAGCAGCATGGCAGAGAGGGAAGATGGCGCCTGGGGCCCACCCACTTATAGCCATGGGGCGGGGCCTCAGGTCCAGAGGAAGTGGTCAGAAGATTGACAGCCTCTGGAGGAAGAGGGCTTCTGTGTGCCTTGGGATTCTGGGAAGCCCAGACCTAACATATCTCAAATGATTATCTCAATTGGAGGCTGTGTCACTTGTCCCCAGATTTTGAATTATTATTATAACAAGCCTACGGCAGACAGGAAATACTTAAATCAAGCTCACCAAAATTGGTTTCATTTGGACTGTTCCATGTGGTCCTGGGAAGTAAAACTCATTTTTTCTTTAAAATATTAAAAGTAACATGTGCAAAGTATAACAGATAT
Organism: Rhizomys pruinosus; assembly: GCA_009823505.1. Taxonomy (NCBI): domain Eukaryota; kingdom Metazoa; phylum Chordata; class Mammalia; order Rodentia; family Spalacidae; genus Rhizomys; species Rhizomys pruinosus. The sequence continues at coordinate 1,557,390 of VZQC01006583.1, forward strand.
ATAAAACATTTTTAGTATGTATGCGTAACTCAATATTTATATATGTCCATATCACCTTAGGCTGTAACAAGGTGTGAAGCACCTGTAAGAGGACTATGCACATGTTGCACAGTACTGAGAACCTCCAGTTGTGGAAGACAATTTCTTATATATGCTATAACACATTATAGAATTCTTAAGAGTGTACAGTACTTCATACATACACTCATAAATAAGGTTCTAATAATTAAATTTGGTGATGGCAGTTTATAAAGGTACTGAGGACAAGCACATGCATTGCTATCATACACAGATCTTAATATGGTGCAACTGTATTATAGAGTTGTTAACGGTATCTTACACATACATACACATGTTTCAATCTAACAGATAACAAGTAAAATCTTTAGCTAACCAGTGTAGAAACTTAAGAACCTGGGTTCAAATTAGGCCTTTGAAAATGTTTAAGAGGCATGCCAAAAGTAAACTTCTCACAGCTAACTGTCGGTGGCCAGAATAACTTGATGTCAAGGCACAGAGAGTTCTCAGTTCTGTGATCTGCTGCACACCTTAAAGTTGTCCATGTTGTGCAGGGCTGTGGAACCATTGATTTAAATTGTCACATTTACACAGAATCCTTTAGAGTTTAAGACATTTACTCAGGTGGGAACGGCCTCTGTGCCCATCCAGTGCTTGCAGCATGGGCTCTGTGTGCGTATGCACCTGCGCAGAATGGAGGGGGTGCTCAGGATTTGGGATCTGGCTTGCCATCTCCAACAGGTGCTGGGTTTACCTGTTAATATTTTTTTTAATTTTTATTTATTCTTGTATGTGTATGAATGTACTGTCTGCATGTAGGTTTGTGCACTCGTGTCGTGAAATACCACGGAAGTCAGAAGAGGGCGTTGGACTCCCCTGGAACCGGAGCCAAAGACGGTTCTCAGCTGCCACGTGGGTGCTGGGGATCGAACCCTGGTCCTCTGCCAGAGCAGTAGGTGCTCTTAACCCATAGGCCATCTCTCCAGCCCCCTACCTGCAAATTTAATGAGAATAAATTTATTGTTAGTGGAAAAAATCAAAAGTCCTATCCTTAAGGGGAGGCAGCCAGGTACAATTTTGCCGCCTGAGGCAAGATCTGGATGCCAGCTGGGACTGGGTATGGTGGACACACCTTCTTCATCTCAGATACAGAGGCTTGTACGCAGAAGCAGAAACACAACTGGATTTCTGAATAAAATGGGGTTTAGGAAGAAAACCAATGAAGTGAAGGGCCTGGTCAAAAGGCCAAGATCTGAAACAATCCCTTAAAAATAGGTAAAAGTCCTGTAAACAAACAAACAGACAAACAAAAACCCAGCATTTGTTAAAAAGCCAGTACATGATATAAAAATCTTAGGCAATGACCTGTAAAACAAAACAAAACAAAATATTAACTACCCATACGAAAGTAAAAATGGAAAAATGATTTTATTTTGGAACAGATGAAAAACCGGTGAAAACACAACTCAGTGAATATGACATAAAAAATGTATTTAATTTAAACTTTTTTTTTTTGTCTTTTTGAGACAGGGTCTCCCTTTAGTCCCAGCTGGCCTGGAGCTCACTTTGTAGACCAGGCAGGCCTTGAACTCACAGAGATCCACCTGCCTCTGCCTCCCAAGTGCTAGGATTAAAGGCGTGCAACACCACGCCCAGCTGTATTTTTTTTTGTCTGTCAATTTTTTTTATAATAATCCAATATAAAAACCCCAAGACCAAAATTGTGAAAGGATCAAAACATGCCATTAAATAACTTGTAAAAGGATTAGAACATGGCATTAGTAGGTACATGCTCCAATTTAAACTTAACAGTTCCCAATAAAGTATCCACGCCACATGGATGAAGATGGCAACTGTCAAGGAGTGGGTGTGGTTTAGGTACCATGGAAATGACAAACACATCTAAGCTCCTATGGTTACTAGGAGGCTGTTGGGAAGGAGTGGGTGTGGTCTAGCACAGCTACCATGGAAACGGGGCACAGTGCAGACAGCCTCACTCCACCCTTTCCTGTTTGAATGAGTGACAGGAAAAGCCATAGTAGAAAAAAGAAAAGAAGAGGAAAAAAGCCTGGGAGAGGGTAAGGAAGAGAGAGAGAGAGAGAGAGAGAGAGAGAGAGAGAGAAGAGGAAAAAGAAGATCGGTAGGAAAGAAGTAAAGCTTTTAGCCTTGGAAGCACCTTCTGAAGATTAGGATGTATCCACCCTAATTTCAGGGGTATTGGATGGAGTCCACAGACCCATGAAGCCAGCATCTTGGATGGCGTGGGTGGGACTGTGAAATGGGGTCTTCAAGCTCATAAAGCCAGGGTTCTGGAAATTAGGGGGCAGACCAAACAGAAAACAGGTCCAATTCTGCCTCCAGCATACTGGAGGACAGCAGTCCAGATGGTGTCCCAGCCTGGAGGTAGGGTTCGGGAACCTCTGATACACCGGTTCTCAGGAGAGTTCAAAATGGAAAACGGGAGGCTAAAAGGTGAAGGAGAAGAGCAGATGAAAGACAGAGGCAGAAAACAGTAGAGAGAAAGGGAAGGAGAAAGAGTGGGGGAGAGCAGAGAGAGAGAGAGAGAACATGAGAGAGAAGATAGGGATATGGTGCCTTATTTTGAAACAAGGAAGCTGGTTCTCTAGAGAAATACGCTTCTGGCAAATCCCAAGGGGTTGTAATAAAAATGTTAGGTTCTTTTTTGAGGGGAGATCCGGTGAGTGCACCACAGCCAATACAAAACATTTCAACCCCCAACCGAGTTCATGGCACCATTATGTTAGATTCTAATGGTGCAAACCCCTGGCACGGAGGCTTTGTCATTCCCGGAGCATTTTTACTTTAGAAATTGCCAGGACTGACAACCTATTGGCACATGGTGTGGTAGCCAGCAAGATGGTGGCTGAGGCACACCCCTTTATAGCCACTGGGCGGGGCCTTGGGTAAAGGGGAAGAGGTCATAACATTGACAGTCTCCTGAGGAAGTGGATATCTGTGTGTCCCTTGGAATTCTGGGAAACCCAGACCTAACACTTGGTCTTTGGGATTGCTAATGATTAATGATTTAACACAGCTCAGGGCATGGAAAATGGCCACATTTAGGGGCTTCTAATTCTTTCCACACCTGAGTGTGGTTGTTTCCAAAAGCAGAAAGTACACCCCAGGGTGAGCTCCATGGGTCCCTACCATCCCAAGACTTGATTCAGAATGACCCCTCATTTCAGATTATTTTTCTGTGAAATGAATCACCTAACCCGTCAACTAGTTAACAGCTCTGTGATTCTCTTCCTTAAAAATAAAAAGGTAAAATTAAAAAAAAAGTGAGGAGAGTTTTGTACTGTTGTCTCCTGGAGACATTATGAGGCACTTTAAAACATGAAACATTTTTATCTTCTAGAGAAGATAAAATTATATTATTGATTTGAATAATATATTTTTATCTTCTAGAGAAGATAAAATTATATTATTGATTTGAATAATAGCAGTAACCAAAATTTTAAAAAAAGTGAAAGCAAATGCAGGGAAGCCAATTTCTCTAAGAAAACACATTCCAGTGCAGTTGGAGACAAACAGAGTTGCTTTGAGTTTGCTAGAGTTCTTTATTCTTGCAAAGGTCATTAGTCAGCAATTATGCACTGATATACAGGAAAAATAGCTGTAGTGTTTGGATTCCATGTGACAGCGGAGACACTGCTGAATAAACTCATGAAGGAAGAATGGAAAGTCCTATAAACCTAAAAGCATAGCTCTCATGCTTAAGTATACAAATCAATTCAGGGCTCTGTGCTCAAATACTTCTTGAATGGAGAAAGAACTTGTTAATATCTAATGTTTAAGAAGTGAACAATGGTCTAATTTCCAAGACTGCTCTCATTCTCTTTTCAAAGGAAGATTTTTATCTCCCTAGATAAATGTTATCTCTTTCATCTGAATGGTTTGATAATGATAATACAACTAAGAATAACTTTTTATTGAAAAATAGGCCTAAGAATGTGAACATTTGAAAGAGACATTTATTATAACTCAGTCTGTCCCCTTTTTCATTGAACTTGGAAAGTATTGTAACTTGTCTGGGAAAGTGAGATGATAGGAGTTTCTCAAGTAAGTGTTTGAGTTTCAAAAATAATTTGTGAAAAATATTTGACACAATACTTGACATGTGGAAATGATTCAGCAAATGGAATTTTCTTCATCCAAGCTTTTCTACAGTTTGGGTAAAGAACTCAGAGGAAGTCTCCCTGGTATGGAGACCAGACCCTCCAAATTAATGCTTCCTGCAGAGGCTTTTGGAGCAGCTAAGGTGCTTTCCATTACCCACCATTGTGGGCAAAATGCTGCAAAGTTCTCAGACTGCAACAGCTTAAACTTAAATACAAAGGTTTAAATATGAGAGTGTTCTTGCTTTTGAATCCTGGGGGACATACACTTGTGTGCAACGGTTTAAAGCATCTGGCTTTTCCTGACAAATTATTTTTCAATTTCCTTGATGAGAACACTTCTTGAAATCAGCATCTGATAGAGCCAGAGGTGGACTTCTCCAAGCTGGCCATCTAGGCCATGAGTGCACCAGAAGTCCAACCCAACAGTGGACCTACAGCTTTGTGATGGCACCCTACCCGCATCCCCAGCACGTCTGGGCATTCACCTGCCTGGAGAAGCAATAATCTGGGCCAGAGGCCCTTTTCTCCACCTGCCTAGTTTAAAAACTGGCAAAAATTAGCACTTATTATTGGTTAATATTCTTATTATCCCTACTCAGGGGAGGAAGAATGGAATTGTAGTTTTAAATTTAGGATCCAAAGCTTTGCATACTGTATTAGTCACTTTTCTGTTGCTGTGATAAAACACCATGACCAAGGAACTTATAAAAAGAAGAGTTTATTTGAGCTTATGATTGACGGTTCCAGGGAATTAGAGTCCATTGTGGCAGGAGGCATGGCAGCTGGAGACTGGAGCAGCAAACCGAGGGTCACATCTCGCAAAGAGCACAGGAAGCAGAGAGAGAGCAACTGTAGACCACGAGGCTTGTTAAAACTCACTAAGCCTGCCCCCAACAATGCACTTCCTCTAGCATGGCCACACCTTCTAAGACCTCCAAAAACAATGCCACCAACTGGAAACAAATGTCTGAATACTTACAGCCTATGGGCAACACTCATTCAAACCACCACATTCCACTCCCTGGCCCCCATAGGCTCCTGACCATATAAAATGCAAAATGCATTTAGTCCAACCTTAAAAGTCCCCATAGTCTTTACCAGTTTCAATGCCATTCAAAAGTCTACAGTCCAATGTCTCTTCTGAGACTCAGGCCAATCTCTTAACTGTAAGCTCCTGTAAAATCAAAAGACAAATTACATACTCCCAACATACAGTGGAACCGAATATACATTCCCATTCCAAAAGGGAGGAATAGAGGCATAGTGAGGAAATATTGGACCAAAACAAGACCAAAAACCAGCAGGGCAAACGCCAAGTCCAGTAGCTCCACATGCAACCTCTGGTACTTGACTTCCAAAGGGCTTAGATGGCTCAGCTCTTCCAGCTTTGCTTGCAACATACATCTCTTTCTTAGGCTGGTACCACTCCCTGTATGCAGCTCTTCTTGGCAAATATCTCACAGGTTTGGCATCTCGAAAGTCTTCTTGGGGTCTCTGCTGCCAACCAGGCTTCACATTCACAGCTTCACGCAATGGCCTATCAGGGCCTTCTTTATTCAGGGACGCCCCTGGAGCACTCTGCCTGACCTTGGCAGCTCTCTGAAACTGTGGAGGAAGAACTGATGACCCCTTCACTCTTGCAAACTTCATGCCTCTAAAGCCAGCACCACGTGAATGAAATTGCTGAATCTGGCTGCAAGTTCGGGATGGAATCTCTCCTACTTTAACCACATTTGCATTTTTTCTCTGCCCTGGACTTGTTGGAGTAGAAAACGCGTTCAGTATTTTCCTTTCAAAAGCTGGAGAATTAGCTGGGTGTGTTCTTGCCCTGACGGTACTGATTCTTTTGTTTACTTGTAAATCTCCAGGCCTCTCCTTAATCACTTTAGTCTCCTTATGAAAGGGAGCCTCTCCTTCACAAGCCTTGGCCACACCTTTAATCTTCCTAGTGTACTTTTCAGATCCAAACTGTACATTCTGCATTTCCTTCTGCCCCATTTGCTCTTTTTCACTGTAGATCTGTATAATATTCACCATTAAAAGCCATGCCACCATTTCTACATTAGGCTGTCTTGAAATATCCTCTGCCAAAGACATCAGTCCATTGCTTTTCAACTTAGCATCAGGCAAGCATTTGGGCTGTGGGCAAACTGCTGCCAGACTCTTTATCAAAATATCCCAGTTGCTGCCTAAATCTCTATTTTCCCCTGGAACTACATTTTTTGCAGCCATGCTTTCTTCCAGGCCTCCATTAGAATGGCCCTTTAAGATCTGCTTACAGTAGTCAACAGCCTTTCTAGCCCAAAGTTCCAAAGTATTCCACATTTCTCCAAACATCCACATGGTCAGGTTCTTCACAGCCAACAGCCCATTCTCTGGTACCAAATTACTGTATTAGTCACTTTTCTGTTGCTGTGATAAAACACCATGCCCAAGGAACTTATAAAAGGAAGAGTTTATTTGAGCTTATGATTGACGGTTCCAGGGAATTAGAGTCCATTGTGGCAGGAGGCATGGCAGCTGGAGACTGGAGCAGCAAACTGAGGGTCACATCTCGCAAAGAGCACAGGAAGCAGAGAGAGAGCAACTGTAGACCACGAGGCTTGTTAAAACTCACTAAACCTGCCCCCAACAATGCACTTCCTCTAGCACGGCCACACCTTCTAAGACCTCCAAAAGCAGTGCCACCAACTGGAGACAAATGTCTGACTACTTACAGCCTATGGGGGACACTCATTCAAACCACCACACATGCCTAGCTGCATTAGAACATTGGTTGACAGAATCAAGTTGCCTGCACATGTGAAAGCAAGGTATTGTGTAGACCTCCAAAGAAGCCTTTGCCCCAGACCGCCTGGCTGTGGTCAGTCCTCCCTGGAATGTAATGAGCCTAGTTGCCAGTCATCTGAATTTGCTTGGCTAGCAGTGGATGTGATGCTTGCTGTTTCCATCTCTAAGCTCTTAACAAGGATGACAGTTCCAGGGGCTCTTTCTGATTTGACTGTTTATGTGAGAGTGAATGGATTTGCTTGTTTTCCCTTGGCCAGAGTTTTGGAAGTATCTGAAGTGTTCTTTTATTTGTTCTAATCTATGAATCCTTTCTACCCACTTAATATGGCCACCAATGAATTACCATTTCAGTCTTCTACTTTTCTGCACACCTTCAAGTTGGCCTGAGCGCTGTCACATAAGTAAATTCAAGGGTAAAGTGTGAGTGTTGGAGATGTAATTTAGTTGGTAGACTGTGTGCTTAGCAAGGACAAGGTCCTGGGTTCTAGCCCCAGCACCATATTAACCCACGATGGTGGCACACACCTGCAGTTTCAGCACCAGGAGGTCAACATGGGAGGAGAACTTCAGAGAGAAATGAAAAAAGAAAGAGTCAGAAAGAACAAAGGAAAGAAGAAGAAAGTTAAAAAGGAAGAAGAAAAATAAGAAAAGAAAAGAAAAAAAACAAAGGGAGGAAGAAAGAAAAGAAAAAAGAAAAAAAAAGAGGATGTAACCTGCATTCCATCCATTTCTTCTCAGCACATCCAGCTTGCAGCCCAGGCTGTTGGCAGCCTAGGATAGCTATGTCACAGTACACACACGATAAATGTATGACCCACTCAAACCTGCAGGCCTTGGGTTGGACACCCCTGAACATGGCCCAAGTCACTTATTCACCCAACAACGTCTAGAGATACCAAAATTCTAGATCTTCTACTTGCTAAAGCAAAACAGTCTCTGTGGCCCACAGGGCTCCTACCTGTAGCTAACACAGGTTCAATGTCAGTGATGAATTACCCCACAAAGCTAGGCAATTATCCCAAACTTTACTATAGAGTACTCTTTTCTCAGTCCAGGGAGCACTGTTCCAATAGCTATCTCTCCATGTGGCCCTTAGCTTAGAAAATTTGTCCCAAGACGCCATGTTTTTATGCCAAGGCTAGCATTTGTCATAGCTTGGTAGATTCCTTTGCTTTAGAGGATACTCAATCTCTAGAACTTTGATTTTACAGTTTTTCTTTCAACGGGATAATGAGGGAAAATGCAAATGTAGGTTATGGAGGCCGGAAACGTGGACAGCCTCCATTGGTTGTTGTGAGGACTCAAGATTTGCATGTCCGATGAGGATATGAGCACAGGATATGGCCTGATGTGCAGGTGAATAAGTCAGGTCAGCAGTAGAGCAGTAGTTCTTAGGAAAGCACAGCCAAGCAAAAGCAGTGGTCTTGCTACTTAGGAAGGGTTTATTTTTAACTTTCAATTGCAGAGGGATGGACTCCAACCCGGGAAGGCGTGCCTGCAGGAAGGAAAACTTGATCGACCGCAGAGCATCTGTGCAAAGGAAGCAGAGCAAGAACAGGAAGTGTGGCGTGGCTCTAAACCTTCAAGTCCAGCAGCCAGCAATGTCAGTCCACTGACAAGGCTCCCTCTCCTAAGGTCCCATGCCCTCCCCTAACAGCCTCACCAGCTGAATCTTCTGAAGGAGCAGCACATGCTCTGAACCACTGGGCAGTCTCTAGGGGTGGGTAGCAAGATGGCCTTCCAGAGACCACAGAAACTAAGAACAAGGAGAAGGGTCTTTCTGGGAGCTTTGCTCAAGAGCACTCAGCAGTTTCTGTGTCTCTATGCAGCACTCGTCCATGTACTTTGCACCCAGTGTGATGCTCTCATTAGCTTGATGTCACCTGATTAAGGAAACAGCCTTCCATGGTAATCTTAATTACCGATTAAGAGATAAGCCCCGGTTAACAAACCAATCACCTGCAAATTACAGACAATGCCACTGGTTATTAGGCATTTGTAAAGAATCATGAAATAATTTTTAAAATGTTTGTTGGTGTTTAATGAGCACCAAAAAAATAAAAGAACTTAAAGGCATCCCTTTGGATACCAATTAGTTGTAAATTTTTAAAGTCTTTAAAAATATTTAGTCACTGGGAAAATCACTTCATGGAGTGAGAAGTGAAACAGCTAACCAACAGCTGAGCTGAGAAACAGAAGACCAAGGGAGGGCCTGTGAGCCCAGAAATTCAGGGCATCTTGGGTCTGCCCTCCTTAGGCAGAGTGCATCATTGGTTAATCCGCTGGTCCTGTGCTTTGTCACAAGGGCAGGTAGATGGTTCAGGAGGGAGGCAGGCAACACTGGCCTGTGAACTTGCTTAGGAAGTCTTAGGAGGTATCCAAGGCATGGGGAAATTTACCTCTAATAATACACAAGAGCCAGCCATGTGTTTATTAAACCAGAAACACAGTCATTGAGAGGAACATTTGGTCTAACATGCTGCTTGTTATTCTGGATGCAAACGTAACCACCTCGTTCAGTATCAGCATCCTCCAGTGAGGGCGGAGGATTCATGGTTTTCCGCACTCCCCATGGCTGCCCCAGAAGGAAAACGGCTTTAGTGCGGGAAGGCCTTTGTGTGGCTTCTGCAGGTTATAGACGTTGGGTTTCTTCTCCGTCCTCGTCCAGTTTCCTCATCTGTTAAGCCATTCTGGGGTGTGTTGCCTTTGAAGGTTCATTCCAAGACTGAACAGTGTGATGTGAGTGTTCACGGCATTTTCCTCAAAGGCTGTGGCTCTGTTAGTCTTTGGACAATAAACCTCACAGCCGACTGAGGACTGAACTTGGGCAGAGCGCAGAGCAAAGTCTATGTGCTCCTGGAAGTGAGACTGCAGTGAGGAGCTCTGAGGAACACGTGATGAGGATGAAGGTGATGGGCATTCGCTGAGGGATGTTTACCACGCCTAAAGCCCTATCCTCGGGAATTTGGAGACACAGTATTCTCAAGACAGTCCCAAGAGGCAAGCATGATGAACACACTCCTGGTGTGAAAGAGGATGCTGGAGCACAGAGCACTTAGAAGACTGTCCTCATGGCCGCAGAGAGGGCAGAGCAGGGCTTGCACCCACAGAGACTTGCTTCAGATGCTACTGTTTTCTTAGACCTGTTTTCTTCCTCTTGGGATGAGTTTTTCTCATGATAAGACATTGAGGAAGCAAGGGCTGCTAGACAAAGCTAGTGGAAATGTAAATTACTACAGCCACTGAGGAGGTTTCTCAAAAGCTAAGGGTCAGAGATGGTTCAGTGAGGAAAGCAAGCATGAGGACCTGAGTTCGAATCCCCAGAATACTGATGAGGTAGAAGATCTGTTTTCCTAGTGCTCCTGCTGAGGAATGCAGGGTTGAGTCAAGGGAATCCCTGGGTTTAGGACCGCTAACCTGGTATGTGTGGTGGAGAACAGAAGTGGAAGGTGAAGACTGCCAGCCAAGGCTGTCCTCTGACCTCTGCATATGCTCACTGACACACACACACACACACACACACACACACACACACACACACGCACACGCACAGACACACTTTAATCTACCATGTGTCCAGGTATACAGTTCCCTCTGGTGTTCTTGAAGTCTACACCAACACAGGCAGAGCTTCTTCAACACCCCAGGACCCAGACCACAGCGATCTCCACAACAGTCAAGACAGGAATCGACACAGATGTTCATCCACAGAGCAGTGGATGAAGAACTGGTTTGCATCCATAAGGAATTTTGTTCGGTCAAAAGAAAAGAACAACACAAGGTCTTAACATCATTAAGGAGAAGCCATGGTCTAATATCCCCTTTGGTTACATATAATTTTAAAATGTTTTTGATTTACTTCTTTTTATTTTATGTGTATGAGAGGTTTGCCTGCATGCATGTAAGTGAACCTGTGTCCTGCACTGTCAGGAGAGGACAGATCCCCTGGAACTGGAGTTATTGAAGGTTGTTAACCACTTTGTGAGTGCTGGGAACAAAACTCGGGTTCTCTGGAAGACCAGCCAATGCTCAGAGCATCTTTCCAGCCCCTCTGATTATATTTTACTTGGATTGCAAGACCGTAGGTTTTGTATAGCTTTGTGATCCATCTTCCATGGCTAAGACCTTTCTGTACTCCCCATTTCCTTGCCCCCCCAATGTGAACCTCTCTGGCTCTGCTGTCCCCCTCTTCATTATCATCTGAGCTACAGCAGCTGATGGTGGCTGCTGACTGCTGACGGGGAAGGAGACCCACTCTTCTTTGGGCACGTGGCCGTGGTAGTTTTCCCATGCCCCAGTTGAAGGTTCCGCATCCATCACATGAGTGCAGCACTCTTTAGACTTGGGGTTACTATCAACAAAGGAGGACATGAAACTGGGAAGGGAACAGGGTCGGGGACACTGGAAGGAGATGAGGAAGTGGTGAGTGGGTAGAATCAAAATACATTGTATAAATTATGAAAGTTTCAAAGAATAAGCGAATACTATCGACTAAAAGGAGAGGTGGTGGAGTGCAGACCTCCTCTCTACAGGTTCAGAGACAAAGAATCAAGGCTACAGCAGAAATACCGCAATTACTGGGGGTGGAGTGTTTAGAGCTCAAAGGACAGTTGCAGTTTCTAGCACCCACGTGGTGGCTCACAAAGGCCTCAGGTGTTCCTCCATGCATATATTCAGGTCATTAAGAATAAAATCAATCTTTAAAATATAAATCAATTACAATCCCTGATAGGTGATCTCCTGATAGGTGATCTCCTGCACAAGACCACATAGACTTATCACCTCAGATCCACCATCTCAAAGCAAAAATGGAAAAGTTCAAGATAAGAAGGAGGTTTTCTAATCAGGCAGGGGCATTTTCGAACCCCTGTCTTGGTGTGATAATGGAAAGAACAGCGACAGGGACATATGTGTCAAGGCCCATCAGGATCTCTCTGTATCATTCTGTTTGACCAGATTCTGCAGACAAGGAACACAGAACCAGCTCAAGGGCTTGGAGGAGACCCCAAGGCTGGTTTGAAGGCTGGGCTCTGATCTGTGGACAGCTCTCTCTTCGTCTGACTCTTTGTCATGCTAAGACATCCCCAGGAGGTCAAGTAGAACCTGCCTCCCTCTTTTACCCTCCCTGATCATTAGCTGGTTTATTAAGAAGACAATCTCCATAATACACCATAACACACGTCTTCTTCCATCTGAAAAAGCAACCGTTGCCTCAGGGCAGTGGAAGAAGCAAGCAGTCCCTGAAACATCCGGCATTTATCATCATTACCCCTGCAAATGAGAATCACAGTACCCAGCAACTGGCTGCCTTCCACTCTAATGAGCACTAGGGATGGCCCTGAGTTTCCAGAGGAGGGAGCAATTATACACACTTAGTGGCAGGATGACATTTTAGGAGTCTGATGGAGGCTGGGAATGTCTCCTTTATCAGATGGGATTCCCCGGTAGAGCTGAGCATTTCTGTATGGGAAGGGGCCGGGAGGGAACAGGGACTGTGCACAATTGGTTTTTCTCCCTACCCTCTTCACCTCCATCTCTGGTATTCTGTAGAAATGTCCTTTGGTCCTTTCAGCACATGAGAGCTGGCTTGGTCAGTAATGGTGGGTGTCACATACACCCCTTGTCACAGAGCATGGAGGTAGCCAGGGACCCAGAGGAGCGCCTCCAGCTAGGGCTAGAAATTAAAATTCCCTACTTTGTAGGAATCCCAGGGTCTCAAAATGACAACATACAGCCCAAACACATTGTGGAAGCCATATGCCAGTTAAATCTATTCAAACTGCTCATCTTAATTCCCTTAGGGACCAGCATGGGGAAACTTCATACCCTAATTCAGTTTCCAGATTTTTTTTCTTTCTTTTTTGGTAGCTGTGCACAGCACTGACTCTGATTTTCTGAATCCCATACTGTCCACCTAGCCATTTTGTGTCATTCTCAAACTGTCAGTCAGGGGCAGATCCTTCATCACCCTTGGACTCAGATTTCTTTTCCCTTCCCACCTGAAAATGTTTCTCAGCTCTCTTACCCTTAATAACTTGTAGGGACATGGAGAATCCCCCGGGGCTTCATTTATTTTTTTTTAATTTTTTTTTTATTAATTTTATTTATTTCTGTATGTGTACGAATGTATTGTCTGCATGCAAGTCTGTGCACCCATGTCGTGCAATGCCGCGGAGGTCAGAAGTGGGCGTCGGATTCCCCTGGAGCTGGAGTTCTCCTGGAGTTGGAGTTTCAGACGGTTCTCAGCCGCCATGTGGGTGCTGGGGATCGAACCCGGGTCCTCTGCAAGAGCGGTCGGCGCTCTTAACCGCTAGGCCATCTCTCCAGCCCTCGGGGCTTCATTTATTAGTCCTGACTCCTGAAACTGCTCTGACTGGCTGTGGCATTCATGCCACACTCCTAGAGGGACAGCCAACATTGCTGCACACCTGGGGTGTGCCAGGCAGCCTTCTAGGGTCTTCTATACCCAATTAACTCACCAAATATCTAGCTACTGCCTGGCACTGTGTTATTTTTTATAGATGAAGAAACCAAGGCATTGTGTGGCATGGCGGGCTCAGCCTCCTTGGGCATGTGTGCAGCCTGCTGCTTGCCTGGCTTGCTCTAATGGACCTTCGAGATAGTTTTCTGATGGAGATCCGTGTCTCTGATCCCATGTTGTTCCTGCTCTAGGCTCCAGACGGGTATGTGGGATGCCTTTGGGAAGCCTGTGGGCACGGTGACCAGGGTATACACACACAGTCACACACACACAGACACACACACACAGACACACACACAGACACAAACACACAGACACACACACACACATACACACACACACACACACAAAACACACCATCCTTTCTATCCACAACAAGCTGCAAAATAAGGACTTGTGATTGAGGCCCTGTGGAGAGCCAAGGTCAAGTTCCCCAGTCATCAGACCTCAAAGCAGTGGGGCTTTTCCAAGTTATATGTAGATGAACTTGAAGGCATGGTGACTGAGAAGCAGCTCCTTCCTGATGGCCATGGGTCAAATATACCCCAGTCATAGTGCTCTGGACAAGTGGTGGGTCCTGCACTCTTGAGGGCTTCCAGTATGCTGAGTTCCACACCCTGCCAATCATGTTCATCAATAATTCTCACATACCCTGAAAGGAAGAAGAAAGAAGAAAGAAAGGAAGAAGAAAGAAGAAAGAAAGAAAGAAAGAAAGAAAGAAAGAAGAGAAAGAGAGAAAAAAGAAAGAGAAAAGAGAAGGAAAGAAAAGAGAGAAAGAAAGAAAGAAAGAAAGAAAGGAGAGAGGAAGAAAGAAAAAGAGAAAGAAAGAAAGAAAGAAAGAAAGAAAGAAAGAGAAAGAAAGAAGAGACAAAGGAAAGAAGGAAAGAAAGAGGAAGAAAAAAGAGAAAAAGAAAGAGAAAGAAAGGAGAGAGGAAGAAAGGAAAATGAAAAGAAAGAAAGAGAAAGAAAGGAGGAAAGAAAGAAAAAGAAAAGAAGTCAAAGCACTGTGATATACAGAAAGTGACCCAGGTCCAGTAGCTATGGACAGTCTGGGCTCAGCTCTAGAGTTCTGACCTCAGAACCTCATGACAACCTGACTCATATACAGTTTCTATGACAACAACTCAATGGAAATAGAAGCAGAAACAATGAACTAAAGTTATATGGTTTGTCCCTATGCCAGAATCTTTAGGCCCCCTATCAGTGTTAAAGGCTTACAGGGGAGCAAAGTGTCCTTGGCATAAAGAAAGAGAAATATAATGAGTGTATTTTCCTGAGCCCCAGGATCATGACTCACGTATATCCAATTATTTACACTTGATTTACTGAATCTTGTTAATGGGCTTTTACAGCACAGAAAGTTGGAAGTAATATTTGTGGAAGTATTTCCACTGCTTGATCTCAAAATGTGAACTCCCCTGGACGTCTCTGACTGGGAACACCATAAACCTGTGGGACAGGGAATGAGGGACCCAGGCCAAGTACATCTGGGAAACCTGCTCAGATGCACAGGTTCTGACTGTCTTGTGGTGTCAAATCAACTGGAGGTGGAAGCAGGTAAGATTGGCCTGGGTCCCACAGTGCACTGAGACCACCGGAAGCCATGTACTTGGGAAAAACCTAGAGTCTCTGGTGTCTGAACACCCTGGTTTTTTTCCCAGTACAGGTAAAAGTCTCTCTTTCAGCACGTGGGATCCATTACCTATTAACAGATACCTTTTCTGGGATTTGCTTTTCCCAATCATTTCTAGGAAACAGACTCACAGCGTAGCCTATGCACTCTTGAAGTTTCCCCAGGCAATCTGGAAATGACTAGCTGCCCTCTGTAACCCTACTCTTGATCACTTCATGGCTCCAAACTTTTGCCCTATAATATAGTATATATTCCAAGTCTCATAACTTAGTGCCAAGTCTTGCATCTGTGTTTGTGTAGCGTGTGTGTGTGTGTGTGTGTGTGTGTTTGTGTGTGTGTGTGTGTGTGTCCCAGAGAACAACTTTGGGTGTCCCTTCCTCAGGTGCCACTGTCCCCCTGGTTTATTGAGACAGGGTCCCTTTGGGGCTCATCAGCTAAGTTAAGCTGGCTGGCCAGTGGCCCCAGGGATCTACCTGTCTCCCGAGCACTGGGGTTGCAGTTACATATTGTCATACCAACCTCATTTTATTTAAGATCTGGTGATCAAATTCAGGACTTCCTCTTGTAAGGTAAGCACTCCATATGAAGTATCTCCTCAGACCAAGACTCATATCTTTTAAATATGTAATAAAAACACACATGTGATTTTGAATGAGAAAAATACCAATTATACGTTCCAAGATTAAAAAGACTTTTTTCACATCTTTTACACCTTTCACATCACAACTGGAATAATTTTAATTTGGGGGTTGCATCAAAAAATCCAATAAAGCTACAAATCTTAGATATCATATAATAACTTAAAATTATTAGAGGAGAAAAGTTCTGACACCAGTGAAATCATGTCACCTATAGAAAGTAAGAAAAGACAATGTAAATGAGAAACGCGAAATCTAAGACATAGGCCTAGCTGATCCTGAACTGAAGTAAATGACGAAGTACCTAGAAACAATTCTAGCCTAGTGTGGTGGCTCAGGCCTGTAAATCCAACACTTGGGAGGCTTTGTAGGAGGCTTTGGAGTTCAAGACCAGCCTGGGCTACATGAGACTTCCTCAAAAACTAAAGTAGATGGAGCTAGAGAAATGGTTCAGTGGTTAAGAACACTTGCTGCTCTTGTAGAGGACCTGAGTTCAAACTTCAGCACCCACCTGGTAACTCAAAATTATCTAAATTCTAGGGATCCGACATGGCATTCTGCCCTCTGAGGGCACTACATGTGCATTGTACACACACACACTGTGGTGGTTTGAATAAGTGTCCCCCATAGGCTCTAGGTATTCAGACGTTTGTCTCCAGTTGGTGGCGCTGTTTTTGGAGGTCTTGAGGTGTGTGGCCATGCTGGAGGAAGTGTGTCACTGGGGGCAGGCTTAGAAGAGTTTAACAAGCCTCATGGTCTATAGTTGCTCTCTCTCTGCTTCCTGTGCTCTTTGTGAGATGTGACCCTCGGCTTCCTGCTCCAGATCCAGCCACCATGCCTCCTGCCACAATGGACTCTAATTCCCTGGAACCATCAAGCGTAAGCTCAGGTAAACTCTTCCTTTTATAAGTTCCTTGGTCATGGTGCTTTATCACAGCAACAGAAAAGTGACTAATACAGTAATTTGGTACCAGAGAGTGGGCTGTTGGCTGTGAAGAACCTGACCATGTGGATGTTTCAAGAAATGTGGATGACTTTGGAACTTTGGGCTAGAAAGGCTGTTGACTACTGTAAGCAGAGCTTAAAGGGCCATTCTAGTGGAGGCCTGGAAGAAAGCATTGCTGCAAAAGATGTGGTTCCAGAGGAGGATAAAGACTTAGGCACAACTGGGATATTTTGATAAAGAGTCTGGCAGCAGTTTGCCCACAGCCCAAATGCTTGCCTGATGCTAAGTTGAAAAGCAATGGACTAATGTCTTTGGTGGAGGATATTTCAAGACAGCCTAGTGTGGAAATGGTGGCATGGCTGTTAATGGTGAATATTGTGCAGATGTACAGTGAAAAAGAGCAAGTGGGGCAGAAGGAATGCAGAATGTACAGTTTGGATCTGAATGACAACACTGCACTAGGAAGATTTAAAGTGTGGCCAAGGCATTCGAAGGAGAGGCTCCTTTCATAAGGACTAAAGTGATTAAGGAGAGGCCTGGAGATTACAAGTAAACAAAGAATCAGTAGCTTCAGGGCAAGACTACAACCCAGCTAATCCTCCAACAAGTCCTGGCAGAGGAAAAGTTTCAAATGTGGTTGCAACAGGCCAGAGGTCAATCCCGAGCTTGCAGCCACATTTGGCAATTTCATTCATGTGGTGCGGGCTTTAAGGCATGAATTTTGCAAGAGTGAAGAGTGGTCATCAGTTTCCTCCTCCAGGTTTCAGAGAGTAGCCAAGGTCAGGCAGAGTGCAGCAGGGGTGTCCCTGACATAAAATAGGCCTGATAGGCCATTGCATGAAGCTGTGAATGTGAAATCTGGTTGGCAGTGGAGACCCAAAAGACATTCGGATGTCAGACCTGTGAGATATTTTGCCAAGGAGAGCTGCATACAGGGAGTGGTACCAGCCAAGAGAGAGATGTATTGCTTGCAAGCAAAGTGGAGAGCTGAGCCGTCTAAGCCCTTTGGAAGTCAATCCCAGAAGTGTTGCATGTGGAGCTAATGGACTTGGTGTTTGCCCTGCTGGTTTTCGGTCTTGTTTTGGTCTGGTATTTCCTCACTATGCCTCTATTCCTCCCTTTTGGAATGGGAATGTGTATTCGGTTCCACTGTATATTGGGAGTATGTAATTTGTCTTTTGATTTTACAGGAGCTTACAGTTAAGAGATTGGCCTGAGTCTCAGAAGAGACTTGGACTGTAGACTTTTGAATGGCATTGAAACTGGTAAAGACTATGGGGACTTTTAAGGTTGGACTAAATACATTTTGCATTTTATATGGTCAGGAGCCTATGGGGGCCAGGGAATAGAATGTGGTGGTTTGAATGAGTGTCCCACAGGCTCTAGGTATTCAGACGTTTGTCTCCAGTCGGTGGCACTGTTTTTGGAGGTCTTGGGGTGTGTGGCCGTGCTGGAGGAAGTATGTCACTGGGGACAGGCTTAGAAGAGTTTAACAAGCCTCATGGTCTACAGTTGCTTTCTCTCTGCTTCCTGTGCTCTTTGAGGGATGTGACCCTCGGCTTCCTGCTCCAGATCCAGCTGCCATGCCTCCCGCCACAATGGACTCTAATTCCCTGGAACCGTCAATCCTAAGCTCAAATAAACTCTTCCTTTTATAAGTTCCTTGGTCATGGTGCTTTATCACAGCAACAGAAAAGTGACTAACACACACACACACACACACACACACACACACACAAATAGGAAAGCACTCAAGTGAATATAAAACACATCTGAACAGAGACTTCACAAGTGAGGAATTAGAGATGGCTGAGAAACATCTCAAAAAGTGTTCAATGTCACTAATAATTAAGGAAATGCAAATTAAAACCACTTTAAGATATTATCTCACTCCAATAAGACTGGCTAGGATCAAGAAAACAAATGATACCAAGTGCTGGAGAGGTTATGGGGAAAAGGGAACCCTCATCCACTCCTGGTGGAAATGTATACTCATATAGCCACTATGGAAAGCAGTGTAGAGAACCCTTGGAAGACTTGGAATGAACTTGCCACCCGACCCAGCCATACCACTCCTAGGCATGTACCCTCAAGACTGATCCCACCGCAGAGATACATGCACAGCCATGTTTATTTCAGCTTTCTTCACAAAAGCAAGGAGCTGGCACCAACCCAAGTGCCCCTCAATCAAATGTGGTACATCTACATAATGGAATTCTAGGCATGGGTAAAGAAAGACGACATCATGAACTTTGCAGTTAAACAGATAGAGCTAGAAGATATCATGCTAAGTGAAGTAACACAGTCCCAGAAAAACAAAGAATGAATGGTATCCCTCATCTGTGGATGCTAGCACCAATTACCTAATTGTATGGCAAACTGAGCAACGTTAATGTGACCTGAAAACAACTGTGCTCTTATATTGTAGAATCCCTTAAAAATAAACAAAAAAAGAAAAACAATAAAAATATTGCAACTAAAAAATATAAGACACATAAAACAAATAGATCTCTTTAAAAACTAAAACAATAATTTGAAAACTCTAAGATGAAGAAAAGTGAAGTGAGTGCAGTGGGCAGGGCAGCACAATGGTCCTGTAACCCTGGGTGATCCACAAACTGAGCTGGGAGAATCTTGAGACCAAGGTCAATCTTAGTTACATAAAGAGATAGCAAACACTCTTACCTACTGAGCCATCTCCCCAGTCCCTCACATATAATTTTTTAAAGTGAGAAAAAAGTCTTCATATACTGACATTAGAAAGAAGAAATACCACTTAAGAATATTACACTTCTGAAGCCGTGAAGCTCCTTGGCCTTCCTTATGAGCTCTCCCTGGGCCCTGTGCATAGACTCTCTCCATCTTCTACTATCCCAGAGAACTTTTGCTCTGATAGCTGTCCCCGTTATGTGGACTTATCTGTGTTTTCTACACACGTCTAAGCTCTGTGATTCTATTGTAAGACTTGTATCTTTAAAGGTGACTTATGTTACAGACAGAGATTAAAGAAAGGTTGAAGAAGTGAATTATATCACCCGGTGAGAACTGCTGGATGAAGTAAACAAGGAAATTATCTATGTCGTCCAGATGTCCCAGCAGCTCTGACACAACGCACAGGAAGAGGACTGCGTGGGAGGAGATGAGCTGACTGTGGCTGAGTGGGATCTGAGAGCTGCATCCTGCGGTCAGCAGCATGCTTGTCTGCACTAGGCCTGGGAACACCTAGTCTCCTCATTCATCACTTGCCCTTTGAGGAGACGCTGTGGGGACCTGGGCTTTTATTCTGCTCGTCTAACACTCCCAGCATGCTTGCCTTCCTGTGTCCTATGCTTGCAATTCCAGCTTTGTTGTTTAGGGATGGTATCTCATTGTATTTCCCAGGCTGGGGTCCTTAAGCATTCTTCCTGCCTCAGCGGGGTATAGTGCCCACCACTACACCCAGCTTAGGCCATTTCTTTATTTTATTTTATTTGTTACTTTTATTTTACGTGTATGAGTGTATTGTCTACATGCATGTGAGTACACTCATGTCCAGCATTGCATGCAGAGAGGAAACATTGTCGGAAACCCTGGAACTGGAGTTACAGAAGGTTGTTAGCTGGGAAATGAACCCAGGTCCACCGCAAGAGCAAACCAGTGCTCTTGACCACTGAACCATCCCTTCCACCCTTAGGTTCCATTTTTTATTCTTTATTTCAGTTTTTAATTATGTGATGATTTCATATGTGTATATAATGTAATATGATTACATCCGCCCCATTCCTCCACCTCAGACTCCTGCCAGATCCCCCAACTCGGCCCTCTCTCAATGTATAGTCTTCTATTTTTCTTAAATAACTCGCTGAATTCAGTTAGTGCTGCCAATATTCACATGGGTGCCAAGCCCTCCACTGGAGCAAGGCCACCCACCAGTGGCAGCGCCCCCGAAGAAGAATGGCTTCCTCCCAGCAGCTGCCATCTGTCAATCATCTCTGGTAAGGGAAGCGGGTCATGATCTCCATCCCTACCTGTGATGGGGATTTGGCCAGCTGGATCTTGTACAGTCTTTGGAGGTGACCACAGCTGCTGTGAGCTCTTGAGCACTGCGTACACGGCACGTCCAGAATACAGCGTTCCCAGGTCCTGTTCCCCATCCTGTAACACACAGACCTTCCTACATTCCTGTTCCAGCTTCAATAGCACTTCCTCCAGGAGGCCAATTCTTTTCTTTTTTTTTTTTTTGTCTTTTTGAGACAGGGTCTCCCTGTAGCCCCAGCTGTCCTTGAACTCACTCTGTAGACCAGGCTGGCCTTGAACTCACAAAGATCCGCCGTCTCTGCCTCCCAAGTGCTAGGATTAAAGGCGTGAACCATCACCCCTGGCTTAGGAGGCCAATTCTTGCCTCCCCACAAAATCAGTGTGGTCCTTCCAGGAGCCACGGCCAATGGACGCCATTCTTCTCATCAGATTCACCTTGTTTAACTTTTCGCTCATTTATTCTCTGTTTTCCACTGAATGCAAGCTTCAAGAGAATCCGGCTGTTTGATTCCTGCCAGTGTCTGCAGGAGTGTCTAGAACACAGAGAGTGCTAGGTAAAGGCTCATACCATAACATCAAGGAAGGAGAAATGGAAAAGGAGAAAATGCTCACTGAAGTCTCCCCTGGCACTGTGCTGAGTGCTCTCTAATTCCTCAGTTGATTTTCTTCTCTAGAAGCCTTGAAGGCAGCACCATAGCTTCATCTGGCAAATGAATGAAGTCCTGCAAGGCAGACTGACTTTCTCAGGCTACAGAGCAATTGCTCAGCAGGCCTGTGCAAGGAGGGGCAGACAGGCTGCTGGGCAGTGCTAGAATTCAGCTGTGGCTCCCAGAGTTCATCCAGGCCTCCCTCCCTCCCTCCCTCCCTCCCTCCCTTCCTTCCTTTCTTCCTTCCCTCCTTTCTTCCTTCCCTCCTAGTTTCCTTCCCTCCCACCCTTCCTTCCATCATTATTTTCTTCTCCACCTGCTGCCTTCTCATGGGGTGGGCATTGTGCTCCAGGACTCCAGTTCTGGCCTTTTGAAAGCTTCCGGCTGACAGTGGAATCTACATATCTGTGGATCAGCTCTTATCCTGACCCCTGTCCCCTGTTCCTACACTGCACTGCTTCTTTTGATTCAAGCTAAGACTTTCAGCTCCCACTCAGGGAGGACAGAATTCAGGGAGAAGACAGATGCTTTGGCTTCTGATATCATTCTGCATCTACTCCACATGCTGGGAAGACTTGAGCCTTCAGCCAGAATTTTTAAAATGGCAAAAGCATAGGTTTTGGAATTAGATGTCACTAAAGTCTTTTCCTGATGACCATGTTTGCTGATGCTCCTTGGACTCTTTTTTTGCCTTTTTGAGACAGGGTCTCCCTGTAGCCCCAGCTGTCCTCTGTAGACCAGGGTGGCCTTGAACTCATAGAGATCCGCCTGGCTCTACCTCCCAAGTGCTAGGATTAAAGGCGTGTGCCACCACGCCCGGCTTTCCTTGGACTCTTAAGTTGCTGCACACAGTCTGACGGGACAGCAGGCTGTGAATTCACCTTTTCTGGAACTTTTTCCCACAGCAGCCTCTAGTAAGATATTCCTGTCCAGTTTGCATGAATGACCAATGATCCATAACATTCCTATTCTGATTTTCTGCCAAAATACTCTCCAACCATTTCTCCATTGGGCATTACAATCACATGTTACTTCTGAAGCTTTTTCTCATTGAGATTATCTCTGCCAAGGTGTCTCTGATCATCCACATTCCTTCGGCTAAGTCTGAAATCTCTTATTCATGGCCTAAAACTATTGAAATACTATCTATTTGAATAATAATAATTGCACTGTATTTTAGTGACTACTTATTGATTTTTAATTTTATTTTTAATTTTTATATGTCTCTGCTTGCATGAGTTTATGTGCACCATGTACATGCAATTCCTTCAGAGGCCAGAAGAGGGCATCAGATTCCCTGGAACTGGAGTTGCTAATGTGTTTGAGTGGCTATGTGGTTAAGTGTCCACCTTGGGTGCAGTAAGCACTTTTAAATGCACAACCATCTCTCCAGAACCCATTACTGTTTTTTACTTCTCTGTAAGATCACAAGCAATTGACATGTAGTGCATTATGACAGAAATAACAGCAGGGAGAGTGGCTATTTATGTATCATCCAATACACTTGGTGTTATATCTGAAGGGACGTATAATATCTCTTTAATGCAGATCATAACAATATTAGTGGACTGAACACATTATTTTAAAGACATCGTATAATTATTTAATATTGAGCCAGGCACAATGGTGCTCTGTAACCACAGCACTCAGTAGGCTGAAGCGGGAAGATCACTGAGTTTGAGGCTAGCCTAGGCTACACAGTGAGTTCTGGGCTATATAATGGGTCCTTATTTCAAAAAGCTCTCTATTAATAAATTTACCTCCACCTACTCAAGGTGACATCTGAAGCCATTCACAACCCCTGGAAATCCCCAACCCCAAAGGCTATCTGCAGACTTGCTAAGCACCTCAACAACTCAAATTAAGATTTTAACCAGCCGGACATGGTGGCACATGCCTTTAATCCTAGAACTTGGGAGGCTGAGGCAGGCGGATCTTTGTGAGTTCAAGGCCAGCCTGGTCTACAGAGTGAGTTCCAGGACAGCTGGGGCTACAGGGAGACCCTGTCTCGAAAAGACCCCCCCCCAAAAAATGTTAATGTTCTAAGCTCACCATGTTTGTCTCTGACAGAAAACCCGACTATGGTTCAGATCCCCCCAATCTGTTGGACATTTTCGTTCATATATATAGATGTATATAGATTAATATATATATAATATATATGAAAATACAAACCTGAGAAGGTGTGCCATAGTTTCCCGGTTTTTGTATTGTATAAACTCAAGTTGGAAAAGTACAGCCAACTTTTCTAAATTTAGTATCACTGTCTGCACAGTGACTTTTGATATAACCTAAAATCAAGCAATTCATTTACTAAGAAGTCAATTGTTTAGAGTTCTGTCCTGCAGTCAGTCATCTAGAGTTCTGTCCTGCAATCTGGCTGCCTAGGCTACCAACTCAGAAACACTGTTCTCCTGGCATTCAAGCCTGGGTTTTTTTTTTTTTTAATCTGTAAAAAAGAAGACACTGGTATCACTTAATCTCACAGATTAGTTTACCTCCTGCTTCACTTTAAAGGCTCAAAATTGTTATGGTGTGGGACTGTAAGAGAGGCCCACACTGACTCCATTTTGAGTATAGCCACCATTTTAAGCAATTACTGGAACCTGCCCAATTCAGGGAAAATGTCGATTGCTCAAAGACAGTTGCTCAAGGCCTCAAGAACAGCTAACTTAAATTTGTAGAAGATAACTGTTGATATATGACGGCAGATGGACTGACCCAACATTTCCTCATTCCAGTTGCAGGATTGTGTCTAAAGATAGCTGTTGGTATGTGGGGTGCCTTTGGGCTGACCTAACCATGACCCGTTAGCCTGTTATTATCCAATAAGGCTAGAAGTTACCCAAATCCCGCTAAAATTCCCCTAGACCCACCCCTGTATAAAAGGCCCTGCGAGCCAAGTTATCAGGGTCGGAGCCTGTTGGTGAGGACTGTAAAGCCTGTTCATAAAAAGTTTTACTCTGAAATAGCTTAAGAGCTGTTCTCTAAAAGTGTAGGCATGCAGAGAAGCTTTCTGCCTGCATACCTGGTGTTCCGGAGGAATCTTATCATAAGCAAACATTGTCTGCAGGAGCCAGCAGCCCCCGGAGGAATCTTATCACGGACAAACATCTCTTGCTGGTGGAGCAGCTCAGCCCCGATAAACTTTTAACTTGTACAAGAGCACATCCCACCCCCTCCCCTCTACCCTGATTCTTCCGCCTTTTACTCCAAATGAATACTGCTGTTCGAGTCAATAAATCAGACTTTGACAACTTTGCAAAGTCTCACTCTTTTCTCTCTGCTTATCTTCACAGGTTTTGGGGTCCTTCTCAGGGTACCTGAGTTTACATGACCCGATAGACAGGGTCATATTGGCGCCCAACGTGGGGTCATATTGGCGCCCGACATAGGGGTTCGAGGTAAGAGACCCCTCTACCAGACAAGGAACACGGAGGTCCGGCCGGACGACTTAATACCGAGGGCGCTTCGCCATCAACGGAACGCGGAAAACCTCGGGAAAGAGAGGGTGCTTTGCCATCAGTGGAACGCGGAAAACCTCGGTAAAGAGAGGGCGCTTCGCCATCAGTGGAATGCGAAAAACCTCGGGAAAGAGAGGATGTTTCGCCACCCATGGAACACAAATCCTCGGGAGAAAAAGGTAAGTGTTTCCTTGATCTTTAAAGATGGGCAATTCGCTGTCTAAGGAAGAGAGAGAGCCTCCAGGGAGAGAAGAATCCGGGTAACAGACTCCCCTTCTTTAGCACATATCCTTAAAACTACAGAACAGCTCCTAAAGCCTAAAGCAATCCAAAGAAATAATGAGCCTTATGTTCAGTTTGTGGGGCTCGGGGTATGAGAGGTGACCTGAATGCCGCTCACAATGGAAAGGTCCCAGGTCACGCAAAGAAAAAAAAAAAATATTTGTTAAAGGTTTTATATGCATTGGAGATCTCTGTCCATGAGTTATATTGGACAGCCCCTCCATCCATCCCAAAATATGGGACAGGGTGGGTAGGAAACTTAATGCCCACCTTAAGGAAAAAGGAAATCTCTCATATTTAGTCCAAATGTCTATGCAAGCTCTCTGTGTTTTAACTGTTCTCTCATGTGTCTGATTTTTGTCATGTGTGTTCCTCTGTGTTGGTTTCTGTTAAAAGTGGACACTTCGAAGTTCTTTCATTTTGTATTGTGCACATAAATTAGCTTACTTTTGGCATGCCTCTTAAACTTTTTCAAAGCCCTAATTTGAACCCGGGTTCATAAGTTTTCCTACAAAAACTTCTAAACTGGTTTTTTTTTTTTTTTTTTTTTTTTTTTGTTATCTGTTAAGAACTGAATAGAGCCAGGCGTGGTTGGCACACGCCTAATCCAGCACAGCCAGAGTCTTTGGGTGCAGAGAACATTACTATAAATTTCTGAGTGCTGTTACAAACTCTACAGAGTCATATTTTACCCTGTTTAGGTTTTCATCTCTATTAGAGTTTTTTTTTTTTTTCATCAAGGTGCTAAAATTTTTGGTTTGAAATTAGTTAAAATATTGTTTTCGCATGGACTGTTTAAATGAATAGGCTATGCATCTAATGCTAATGATTTGACTTGATAATGTATCTGGGAAGAGGGACCTGTGGGTCTTTTGGAGACCATGTTTTTGAATGAAGCTATAATCTCACAAGAGGGAGAATTAACACTGTCAAAGGAAGCTATGTTCCAGGAGGAATTGTTTTGGTGATGTATGGCATGTAGTTTGTTACTGTGTGCTGTGGTTTGCCGTGGCTATTGCTTTCAAGTTTGTGGCATGGAGACAGTTTAGCATCTCCAAATCAATTAAGGCATGGGCTAATATAAACGCGAGAGAATTCTCGTTGACTGGTGGTGAGCTGTGGATGAGCAGCTATGGATATTTGGCCTGTGTGCCTGGAGACCTTTCTCTGGAGGCTTTGAGAAGCTTGCATTCTCTTGTGGGTTTTTCACCCACTACGGAGGGACACAATTATGCAGCCGTGAGTGCTGGTTTGGCTTCCCTGGATTGGGGCCTTTTCAGGTGGTGGGTATTCAAAGAAATTGCGAGAGAAACCCCTCCTCTCCCATCAATTGCCTTCTAGAGGTTTTGATATGTGGTTAAAATTTGCCCTATAGCCTGGGGTCCTGTTTTCCCCTTCTGGCCACAGCTCAGGTGGGGAAGGCACAGAGAGGGGAAAGAACAGGCTTGCCCGCGGGACATTTTGCATCAAACATTCCATAGAGGTGTTCCTAAAGGCTTAGTCTTGTAAATTCTGCTGGGTGGGCCACGCCTGTTAACCAAACAGTTTTGTGAGTTCTGGGCTGCCTATTCTCCCAGCCCTGTGGCAGTGTTCATTGTGCAGCTTGATTCCAATCCTCCGGAGACATGACTGTGGACCTCCACCCTAACCAAGCCGTATCAGTTAAGTAATTCAAATCCATTCTCAGCATGTTTAACTTAAAGTCTAAAAAAAGGCCTTAAATTAAAAAAAGGCCTTTATAGGCCTTAAATTTCTAACAAAACAACTTGGTCTGATAAATTGTATTTTTTAAAAACGTTGGTAAAGGTTCTTTAATAACGTAAATTAATATTTTGGGTAATTGTAAATAAAAAATCTTTAATAAAACTGTTTAATGCTTCTTTAGGCCCATCTTCAAGCTGTGTGTATGTGTAAATGAGTGTGAGTTCCTGCTTTTCAATTTATTATAGTCCTACAGGTTTAAATCTATTTAGCTAACTATTAACAAAATAGATTCGATTCATAAAAAATGTTTGCTATACCCCTTAGTGTTAACAATTTTTAATTGGATTTATAATATGCATATTATTCAGTTTAATAAGAAGATTATTGTTGTTAATTAATATGAGTAATTAATTATTAATGGTTATAGTTTATTGTTATGATATAAATATTATAATAATTGATAAAATTCAGTCTAATTGTAAACTTGTTCATTGTTGGCTGCTATTTTGGACCATTTTATTATTTATAATTACTGGTTTGTAATAATAGTTAATGGAATTATTGATAATTAAGCAATTAAATAGTTATAATTGTTTGTGTTATAAATATTATTATTTTTTCCAAGTCCTTAATAGCAAGACAAGATGGATCATTTCAAGACTACAACACAAACAAC
The DNA here is from genome assembly GCA_009823505.1 of Rhizomys pruinosus. Lineage (NCBI taxonomy): Eukaryota > Metazoa > Chordata > Mammalia > Rodentia > Spalacidae > Rhizomys > Rhizomys pruinosus. The sequence continues at coordinate 1,584,828 of VZQC01006583.1, forward strand.
TTTGGCCTGTCTACTTTTGGGAATCCTCAATCTTTAAAAATAATATAGGGTCAGTTAGGCTTAACAAAAGGACAGCTTAAAAGTAGATTGACCAAAGGGACAAAATAGTAAACTTTAGGTATAGTTCATATAAGCAAGTGGTTACAAATGGGCCTAAGAGGTGACATATGGATCTCAGCTGTTCTATGAGTTACCAGGACATTTATGTCAAATTATGTAAAAATAACCCTATAACAAATTATAAAAATTTCATGGTTTTCATTGGACATCAAACGATATGGTTTCTTCTCTTACAGGTCAACCTAACAAACCTTTCTTTATGTATGTTGTTTGTATGTATTATGTGCACGCACACGTGTGTATGGATGAGTGTACTTTTTTTGTTCTAAGTATATTATGTGTTAACAGCATGATAATATAAAAACATTGCCTCTAAGTTGGAACTGGCCCTTCCATCTTAAGACAAAAATTTATATTAAACTTAATCAAGATGATAATGGTGGTAACAACTTCTCATGGGACATATCTAGCCAATCTTTAATTGACTGATGGACATAAAAACTATAAAAAATATATTTATTAAGAGCTAGATATTAAAAAATCCTTAAGTAGGCTTTCAGCCAGGCCTAAAAAAGGCCAAAAACTTAAAAAAAAAAAAAAAAGGTAGCTATTATAATCCAACCCGTAAGGTTTACAGTTTAAAATGGTAATAGCATTTAAACTAATTAAAAATATAGGAATGTTAATTGCTTTATTTGTAATATGTGTTGAAATTTCCAACAGTGGCTTTGAATTGGGGCACACAGATGGTCTCTGTTTTTTCTGTGTTATACAGTATCACCTTGTTACATTTTTCCCTTAGCTATAAGATAAATTTGAGAAAATTAGGTCGGAGTTTACTTCCCAAATAACATAAGTCCAAGGATAGACAGTTTGGATAATTTGATAAAACTTACACATTGGTTCCTGTTTATGGGTATTTGTAATACAGTTTAGTCATCTATTGATCAAAAAAGAGGGAAGTGGTATAATATTCCCTCTATATTCCAAACTTTTGATAAATTTTTAATTTTTTTAAAGCTAACAAATGGGAGGAGATTTGTATGTTCCCACAGGTAAAAACACCAACAATAAAATGTCTAAAAATACACAATATTTGACGCAAGATATGGACTGAGAAATGCCAACAAAGAGGCTGACCCATCTGGACATTGAAGAAAAAGGAACCTCAGATGCCTGAGTCACAGACATTGAACATTTCTCTAATTCTTTTGGGATAATTGGTTTATGATGTGGTTTGATAAAGTTTACCTTTCACATGCTGAGAAACCTTTCCTAACCTCTCACCTTTTATGGAAAAGGAAAAAATGTGATGGTAGTGAATCATTCCCCAACTGTAAATTGGAACCAACTGCTATAATGGTAAATGCTTATAGAACAGGTGTGACTGCCTTCTTGGTTGATTGATAGACATACAAACTGTACAGAGATGGTTCTCTATCTAAGCTAAATATAAATGAAATTTATAAGTGGTACAATTTAAGCACAATATGTTAATCAGACAGGAGAGCTCTGATGCAGCAATGGATTGTTCTGCCAGGAGATGTTGGTTGGGGGATCAAGCCCCCCAAATTATAAAGGCCTTTTGCCTGTAAAATGGGATAGCAGCAAGGAAAAGGGGTGATTAAGTCTCTGTTGTTAAAAACCTGGTGTAAGCATGAAAAAATATTTTAAGACATCACTTTGCTAATGTACAGTTGGCCTTTAAAATGCCAGAGAGCGTTACCAAAAGCCACTAATCTCAAAGCAGATATTGGTCTCCTTGAGTCAAGCAAGACTCCTCTGTCAGTAATCAGCTACACCTCAAATGCCTGGAGATGCTGTGCAACAGTGGCAGCCATGTGTCTATACATATCCCAAATCTAATTTGGCTATTAGCGCGTCTCTCCTTGGAGGAATAATTCATGGCTGATGCCATAAGCTAATCCTCTAGTGGTTAGGAGAAATGACCACATAAGAACTTGTCATTCTTTTATAGAAAAATCACAGCTTATGGATTAACATACCATCCAAACACTGATCATGCTCACAGCTTAGCTTGCCATAATAATATTGTTTAAATGCCTTACATCTAATTGCTTTGTGCTTTGTTAGTAGGATTAAAAAGGTACCCTGGATAAGCTGGTCAGCCATGCAAGAAGAAACTAACGTCAGACGAGTAAACAAATAACTGCTTCTGCTCTCACCCACTTGTGCCCCTTTCCCAAAGCCTAGGGAACAAATTGCGGAAGAGGAGGCGTGATAGAATGTAAGGGCTGCAGAGAGACTGGGGTAAATTGTGAGATTACAGCAATATGGACTGGACTCTTAATTGATCAACATGCTTGTGCATACAAGCTTTCCAATTGGACTATGGGAACCTTAGGTTTGTTCAAAATATAAACATAGATACTTTTTTTTTTTTTTGCACCACTCATCTTGGTATGAACATAGATACTTAAAAACCCACACTTTACAAGTGGGGCTCCCCCTCTTTTTGTATAAAAGAAGGGAGGTTGTGGCAGTCTTGACAGAGTCCTGGTTAGACTTTAGTCTGGGAGTGGAAGCATCAGAGTTGATGGGCACACGGGAAGTAAGACATGTCCTTCCTGGAGCTACAACTGGGAAAATGAGATGGGTCCCCAGTAAAGGCACCAGAGTGTCTCTTAAGAAGAGTTATCATTATCCTGTGGTGGGGACATTCGTAAAGCTCAATCTAAAATAGCTTAGATCTCTCTCTGGTCACTTCATATGATCTGGAAAAATGACACTCCAGAGACAGACAACAGGTTAGGTATAATTTTAAAAAGCTTTTGGGGAATTTGGGATTCAATCTTGTAGGGATTAAATACCCTCCAGGGACTGTGGTCAGGTTTGCAGTGTTAGACAACAGTAATTGTGGGGTGTGGTTGAGGCATGATTAAGTCATTGTTAGGGTAGAAGCTTGCTATGAATGGCTTCCCTGTGATTTGCCTAGATCCTCTTTAATGACTGATCACTAGCAAGACTTGTGTGAATTATCCACTTCTGAAATCAAAAGCTTTTGTCTTTGGTATTTCCCTTTATCTCTCTTTGGTTCTCCATCTTAGTATCACCAAATTCCTGAGCTTAGTGTGTACCTTGTCTGATTGTCCCTCTCTAGAACTTTGTCCTCTGCACTACTCGACTAAGTGATACAGAGCACTTGCTAGTGGGAACCTACAGACCTTGAAGGTCTGCCATAGCTTACACTTGGTCTTTTCTTCAGCTGAGAACATATGAGGAGACCCAGAAGTTCTCTCCTGTGTATGCTGGGAGCCAAAGCTGTCAGATATACATGCTCGCAGAAAATTACTAACTTGCTATCGCCTGAGTTTACCAGAGCAACCTACTGTATCTCAGGAGTTTTAGGACCAGCTTACTAACCTCAGGAATTTATAAATACAGCTTGCTTATCTCAGAAACTTACGAGAACTAGCCTAGATCCCAGTGCTGACGATCTAGCTCCCAGTGCCGTTTAAATTTAAAAAATATTAAAAATCACAATTGGAGACGTTGATGATGGGACTAGTAAAAAAAATAGCTTACAAAAAGGGAGCGTGAACAACAAAAATCCTGGTATGAAAATTTGTTGTCCACTCCTTCTTGGTGGTCCACCTTATTACCTAGTCTCCTGGGACCTGTCCTTGGATTGATCCTGCTAATTTCATTTGGGCCATGGGCGCTTAATCGATTAACCAATTTTGTTAAGTCCCAAATAGATTTCCTCACTTACAGCACAAGTCCATTATCATCACTTGGCCATCGAAGAAGAAGCTGATGACAACCCTGTCCCTCGCCCATCCTCTGCCATTGTTCCTGCACCTGCCAACAGGCTTGATTTTCACTCCCTATAAGTTATCGTCCCCAGGCTATAGAGTAGGCTAGCCTGTGTCCAGTCCAGGTGGCCGCCCCCAAAGACGGGCAACTTCCTCTCCCCTCTTACCAAGTTTAAAAAAAAAAAAAAGGTAGCTATTATATAAATCCACCTGTAAGGTTTACAGTTTAAAATGGTTAATGCATTTAACTAATTAAAAATATAGGATGTTAATTGCTTTATTTGTAATCTGTTAAATTTCCAACAGTGGCTTTGATATTGGGCACATACAGATGGTCTCTGTATTTTTTCTGTGTATACAGTATTAACACCTTGTTACATTTTTCCTTAGCTTATAAAATAATTTGAGAAAATTAGGTCTGAGTTTACTTCCCAAATAAACATACAGTCAAGGATAGACAGGTTGGATAAATTTGATGAAAACTTACACATTGGTTCCTGTTTATAGGTATTTGATACAGTTTAGTCATCTAGTTTGATCAAAAAAAGAGGTGAAAGTTGGTGTAATGATTCCTCTATATTCCAAACTTTTGATAAATTTTATAATTTTTAAAGCTAACAATGGGAGGAGATTTGTATGTTCCACAGGTAAAAACACCAACATAAATGTCTAAAAATACACAATATTTGACTCCAAGATGGACTGAGAAATGCCAACAAAGAGGCTGGGATCCATCTGGACATTGAAGAAAAGGAACCTCAGATTGCCTGAGTCACAGACATTGAACATTTCTCTAAATTCTGTTTGGAATAATTGCTATCATGATGGTGGTTTTGATAATTTACCTACATATGCTGAGAAACCTTCCTATTTCTCACCTTTATATGGAAAAAGGAAAAATGTGATGGTAATGAAGTGCATCCCCAACTTTAAATTGGAACCAACTGCTATCATGGTAAATGCTTATAGAACAGGTGTGACTGCCTTCTTTGGTTGATTGACAGACATACAAACTGTACAGAGATGGTTCTCTATCTAAAGCTGATTGTTATCTGTTAAGACTGAATAGAGCCAGCGTGGTGGCACAACGCCTTAATCCATAGCACAGGCCAGAGTTCTTTGGGTGCAGAGAACATGTACTATAAAATTTCTGAGTGCTGTTACAAACTTACAAGAGTCATATTTTATCCTGGTTAGGTTTTCATCTCTATTTAGAGTTTTTTTTTCCATCAAGGTGCTAAAATTTTTGGGTTTGAAACTAGTTAAACAATGTTTTTCAGTGGAAGCTGTTTAAAAATGAATAGTGCTAGCATCTAATGCTAATGATTACTGATAAGTGTATCTGGGAAGGAGGGACCGTGGGGTGCTTTTGGAGACCAGTTTTGATGAAGCTATAATCTCACAAGAGTGGGAAATTACACTTCAAGGAAGCTATGTTCCAGGAGGAATTGTTTGTGATGTATGGCATGTTGTTTGACTGTGTGCTGTGGTTTGCCGTGGCTATTGTCTTTCAAGTTTGTGGCATGGAGAAAGTTTAGCATCTCCAAATCAATATAAGGCATGGGCTAATGATAAAGCAGAGAATTCTCTGTTGACTGGTGGTGAGTCCTGTGGATGGCTAATGGAATTTGGCCTGTGTCTGGAGACCTTTCTCTGGATGGGCTTTGGAGCTTCATGTCTCTTGTGGGTTTTTCACCCACTCGGAGGGACACAATTATGCAGCCCGGAGTGCTGGTTTGGCTCCCTGGATTGGGGCCTTTTCAGGTGGTGGGTATTCAAAGAAATTGCGAGAGAAACCCCTCCTCTCCCATCAATTTGCCTTCTAGAGGTTTTGATATGTGGTTAAAATTTGCCCTATAGCCTGGGGTCCTGTTTTCCCCTTCTGGCCACAGCTCAGGTGGGGAATGGGCACAGAATGGCGAAAGAACAGGCTTTGCCCGGGAGACATTTTGCATGCAAACATTCCATAGAGGTGTTCCTAAAGGTCTAGTCTTGTAAATTCAGCTTTGTGGCTGGGCCACGCCTTATAGCCAAACAGATGTTTGTGAGTTCTGGGCTGCCTATTCTCCCAGCCCGTGGGCAGTGTTCATTGTGCAGCTCTTGATTCCAATCTCTCCGGAGACTAGACTGTGGACCTCCACCCTAACCAAGCCGTATCAGTTTAAGCAATTCAAATCCATCTCAGCATGTTTAACTTAAAGTCTAAAAAAAGGCCTTAAATAAAAAAAGGCCTTTATATGGCCTTAAATTTCTAACAAAACAACTTGGTCTGATAAATTGTATTTTTTAAAAACGTTGGTAAAGGTCTTTAATAACGTAAATTATATTTTGGGTAATGTAAATAAAAAATCTTTAAATAAAACTGTTTTAATGCTTCTTTAGGCCCATCTTCAAGCTGTGTGTATGTGTAAATGAGTGTGAGTTCCCGCCTTTTCAATTTATTATAGTCCTACAGGTTTAAATCTATTTAGCTAACTATTAACAAAACTAGATTCGATTCATAAAAAATGTTTGCTTTAATACCCCTTAGTGTTAACAATTTTTAATTGGGTTTATAATATGCATATTATTCAGTTTAATGATTAATTGTTGTTAATTAATTGTAAATTATTATTAATGGTTATATTTATTGTTTATTGAATATAAGCTATTATAATAATTGATAAAATTCAGTCTAATGGTAAATTGTTCATTGTTGGCTGCTATTTTGGACCATTATTATTTATTTAATAATTACGGTTTGGTAATAATAGTTAATGGTATTATGGATAATGAATTAATATGAAATAGTTATATATTCTTTTTTATAAATACTTATTATTTATTCCAAGTCCTTAATAGCAAGACAAGATGGATCATTTCAAGACTACAACAACTTTGGCCTGTCTACTTTGGGAATCCTCAATCTTTAAAAATAATATAGGGTCAGTTAGGCTTAACAAAAGGACAGCTTAAAAGTAATTGACCAAAGGGACAAAATAGTAAACTTTAGGTATAGTTCATTAAACGTCAAGTGGTTACAAATGGGCCTAAGAGGTGACATATGGATCTCAGCTGTTCTATGAGTTACCAGGACATTTATTCAAAGTAGTAAAAATAACCTATAACAAATTATAAAAATTTCAGTGTTCTCATTGGACATCAAACGATATGGCTTTCTTCTCTTACAGGTCAACCTAACAAACCTTCTTTAGTATGTATGTTTGTATGTATGTATGTGCACGCACACGTGTGTATGGATGAGTGTACTTTTTTTTGTTCTAAGTATATATGCTGAATATACATGATAATAATATAAAAACATTGCCTCTAAGTTGGAACTGGCCCTTCCATCTTAAGACACAAATTTATATTAAACTTAATCAAGATGGATAATGAGGGTAACAACTTCTCATGGGCCATCTAGCCAATCTTTAATTGACTGATAGGACATAAAAACTATAAAAAATTATTTTATTAAGAGCTAGATATTAAAAAACTTAAGTAGGCTTTCATGCCAGGCCTAAAAAAGGCCAAAAACTTAAAAAAAAAAAAAAAAGGTAGCTATTATAATCCAACCCTGTAAGGTTTACAGTTTAAAATGGTAATGCATTTAAACTAATTAAAAATATAGATGTTAATTGCTTTATTTGTAATTCTGTGTTGAATTTCCAACAGTGGCTTTGAAATTGGGGCACACAGATGGTCTCTGTATTTTCTTGTTATACAGTATCACCTTGTTACATTTTTCCCTTAGCTTATAAGATAAATTTTGAGAAATTAGGTCGAGTTTACTTCCCAAATAAACATACAGTCCAAGGATAGACAGTTTGGATATATTATGAAAAACTTACACATTGGTTCCTGTTTATTGGTATTTGTAATACAGTTTTAGTCATCTATTGATCAAAAAAGAGGGAAGTGGTATAATATTCCTCTATATTCCAAACTTTTGATAAATTTTAATTTTTTAAAGCTAACAATGGGAGGAGATTGTATGTTCCCACAGGTAAAAACACATAACTAAAATGTCTAAAATACACAATATTTGACTGCAAGAATGGACTGAGAAATGCCAACAAAGAGGCTGACCCATCTGGACATTGAAGAAAAAGGAACCTCAGATGCCTGAGTCACAGACATTGAACATTTCTCTAAATTCTGTTTGGGATAATTGTTTATAATGTGGTTATGATAAAGTTTACCTTTCCAGATGCTGAGAAACCTTTCTAACTACCTCTCACCTTTATATGGAAAAGGAAAAAATGTGATGGTAGTGAAATCATTCCCCAACTGTAAATTGGAACCAACTGCTATAATGGTAAATGCTTATAGAACAGGTGTGACTGCCTTCTTTGGTTGATTGATAGACATACAAACTGTACAGAGATGGTTCTATCTAAGCTAAATATAAAATGTAATTTATAAGTGGACAATTAAGCACAATGTGTTAATACAGGGGAAGCTCTGATTCAGCAATGGATTGTTCTGCAAGGAGATGTTGGCTGGGGGATCAAGCCCCCCAAATTATAAAGGCCTTTTGCCTGTAAAATGGGATAGCAGCAAGGAAAAGGGGATAAGTCCTCTGTTGTTAAAAACCTGGTGTAAGCATGAAAAAAATATTTTAGACAATCACTTGCTAATGTACAGTTGGCCTTTAAAATGCCAGAGAGCGTTACCAAAAGCCACTAATCATCAAAGCAAGATATTGGTCTCCTTGAGTCAAGCAAGACTCCTCTGTCAGTAATCAGCTACACCTCAAATGCCTGAGATGCTGTGCAACAGTGGCAGCCATGTGTCTATACATATCCCAAATCTAATTGGCTATAGGCTCTCTCCTTGGAGGAATAATTCATGGCTGATGCCATAAGCTTAATCCTCTAGTGGTTAGGGATGATAAACCACAATAAGAACTTGTCATCTTTTATAGAAAAATCACAGCTTATGGATTAACATACCATCCAAACCTATCTATGCTCACAAGCTTAGCTTGCCATAATAATATTGTTTAAATCTTAAATCTAATTGCTTTGTGCTTTGTTAGTAGGATTAAAAAGGGTACCCCTGGATAAGCGTCAGCCCATGAAAGGAAACAACCTGAACGGAGTAAAAAATAACATCTGCTTTGCTCTTCACCCACTTGTGCCCCTTCCCAAAGCCTAGGGAACAAATTGCGGAAGAGGAGGCGTGATAGAATGTAAGGGCTGCAGAGAGACTGGGGTAAATTGTGAGATTACAGCAATATGGACTGGACTCTTAATTGATCAACATGCTGTGCATACAAGCTTTCCAATTGGACTATGGGAACCTTAGGTGTTTCAAAATATGAACATAGATACTTTTTTTTTTTTTTGCAACCACTCATCTTGGTATGAACATAGATACTTAAAAACCCACCTTTACAAGTGGGGCTCCCCCCTTTTTGTATAAAAGAAGGGAGGTTGTGGCAGTCTTGACAGAGTCTGGTTAGACTTTAGTCTGGGATGGAAGCATCAGAGTTGATGGGCATCACGGGAAGTAAGACATGTTCTTCCTGGAGCTACAACTGGGAAAATGAGATGGGTCCCCAGTAAAGGCACCAGAGTGTCTCTTAAGAAGAGTTATCATTATCCTGTGGTGGGGACATTCGTAAAGCTCAATCTAAAATAGCTTAGATCTCTCTCTGGTCACTTCATATGATCTGGAAAAATGACACTCCAGAGACAGACAACAGGTTAGGTATAATTTTAAAAAGCTTTTGGGGAATTTGGGATTCAATCTTGTAGGGATTAAATACCCTCCAGGGACTGTGGTCAGGTTTGCAGTGTTAGACAACAGTAATTGTGGGGTGTGGTTGAGGCATGATTAAGTCATTGTTAGGGTAGAAGCTGCTATGAATGGCTTCCCTGTGATTTGCCTAGATCCTCTTTAATGACTGATCACTAGCAAGACTTGTGTGAATTATCCACTTCTGAAATCAAAAGCTTTTGTCTTTTGGTATTTCCCTTTATCTCTCTTTTTGGTTCTCCATCTTAGTATCACCAAATTCCTGAGCTTAGTGTGTACCTTGTCTGATTGTCCCTCTCTAGAACTTTGTCCTCTGCACTACTCGACTAAGTGATACAGAGCACTTGCTAGTGGGAACTACAGACCTTGAAGGTCTGTCCATAGCTTACACTTGGTCTTTTCTTCAGCTGAGAACATATGAGGAGACCAGAAGCTTCTCGACGCTGTCTCCTGTGTATGCTGGGGAGCCAAAGCTGTCAGATATACATGCTCGCAGAAAATTACTAACGTGCTTAGCTCTGAGTTTACCAGAGCAACCTACTTATCTCAGGATTTTAGGAGCCAGCTTACTAACCTCAGGAATTTATAAATACAGCTTGCTTATCTCAGAAACTTACGAGAACTAGCCTAGATCCCAGTGCTGACGATCTAGCTCCCAGTGCCGGTTTAAATTTAAAAAATATTAAAAATCACATTGGAGACGTGTGATGATGGGACTAGTAAAAAAATAGCTTACAAAAAGGGAGCGTGAACAACAAAAATCCTGGTATGAAAATTGGTTGTCCACTCCTTTCTTGGTGGTCCACCTTATTACCTGGTCTCCTGGGACCTGTCCTTGGATTGATCCTGCTAATTTCATTTGGGCCATGGGCGCTTAATCGATTAACCAATTTTGTTAAGTCCCAAATAGATTCCTCACTTACAGCACAAGTCCATTATCATCACTTGGCCATAGAAGAAGAAGCTGATGACAACCCTGGCCCTCCCCATCCTCTGCCACTATTCCTGCACCTGCCAATGGCTTCTTTCACTCCCTATAAGTTATCGTCCCCAGGCTATAGAGTAGGCTAGCCTGTTCCAGTCCAGGTGGCCGCCCAAAGACGGGCAACTTCCTCTCCCCTCTTACCACCTAAGACAGGAGCCCTGAGAATGACAGGGTATCCAAAGACATGGGTAAGGAAGAGGGTCTTTAGAGGTCGACCTAAGACAGGGACGGTCACATAATCGGCTGGATGGTCACTCTGCCTGGATACTCTCCCCCAGCCTTCTTAATGTAAAGAAGGGGGATATGTGAGGAGCTGTAAGCCTGTTCATAAAGGTTAACTCTGAAATAGCTTCAGAGCTGTTCCTCTAAGTGCAGATTGCAGAGAAGCTTCCTACCTGCATACCTGATGTTCCGGAGGAATCTTATCAAAGCAAACATTGTCTGCCGGAGCCAGCAGCCCACGGAGGAAGCTTATCGCGGGCAAACAATCTCTGCCGGTGCGAGCAGCCAGCCCCGATAAACTTTTAAACTTTTACAAGAGCTACCTCCCAACCCCCCTCCCCTCTTCCTGTTCTTCCCGCCTTTTACTAAATGAATACCGCTGTTTTGTTCAATAAATCAGACTTTGACAACTTTGCAAAGTCTCGATCTTTTCTCTCGCTCATCTCCACAGGTTTTGGGGTCCTTCTCAGGTACCTGATGTTACATGACCCGTAGACAGGGTCACCTTTTCCCTCCCACCCCAGCATGCTGGTTACTTTTTTTCCCCAAAATAAAGTCTTGGTTTTCCATCCTTTGGTATGTCTGGTGTGGATTCTGAACCCTAACAGGACCACTGGGAGAAAGAGAGCACACAGACTCCAGGTTCCAATTAGTGGAATTAGTTTTTTTTTTTTTTGTTTTGTTTGGTTGTTTTTTAATTTGGACTGGCCAGGACTGTAGGTTAGGATTGGGTGGGTACATTACCAACTCAGAGGCAGGTTAGGCTTATAAAGGCAAATACAATTCCCTGGTAATTTTTTTTTTTTTTAGAAATTCCAGTCAGATAATAAAAACCTCAGTTCCTGCCTGCTACAGAATTACTAAAATAAGAAATGGGTGGACTGCAGGCAATTGTAAAACATTAACAAAAAGTGAGTTAGATATGTGGTCACAAGACATCCTTGAGAGAGGATTGAAGGTCAGATAACCAACTGGGCATTCCTGGACTTGTTGTAGGCTATGGTTCACTCATTAAAATGGAGGTCACTAAAACAAAATGGAGTTACCTAGGCTGTTCCAGTGTCACAAAACGTATTGCATACCATTATCTAATCGAAGCATAAACTCATAATCTTCTTTCACAGCCTTCATTTTTCCTAACCCGGGACTTAATAACATTTCTCCAACTAGCAGATTACAGTTTCTCAAAGAACATGACTGAAGTCTTCACGTTGAGTGGAATTTTTTCTGCAGTGGAGCTGGCTTCTTTTGAGGTGGAAAACAGTCCTGGAGGGTGCTGGGAAGCATGTTTAAAAAGAGGAGGAAGGAGAAAGCAGTAGGGGAGGGAAGAGAAGTCCATTGTGAGCCTTTTTTGGAACTGGAATCACCCAGCTTGCAAATTCCAAACCTCTGGGGGAAGGAGGAAGATTTGTTACAGGAAGTGGATGTTGACTGAGAGAAAAAGAGACTTGTTTCCCTGATCCAGAGCCCGCTGAGCCTTCTGTTGCTAAATTTCACTGAAAATGCAAATAGAAAAGAGAACAAACTCTTTGCTATTTGCCAAAATATTTCTCAACTAACTGAAGAGAAACTTTTACCAGACTTAGAAACCATGGTGAACAAATTACTTCTTTTTTTTTTTTTAATTTTTTTTTTTTGGTCTTTTCGAGACAGGGTCTCCCTGTAGCCCCAACAAATTCCTTCTTAAAGACCAAAAGCCTGAGGTAAAATGAATCTGCCAGTGTCCTCCCCAACCCAAATCCACCTCTTGGAACTTTAGCGGAGTTATGAAGACGCTGGCCCACCCGTTACCATCTATCTCTGCGTCCTTTGTGCTCTCTCCTCGCCTCTGGTGTCCATGTCTCACCCCCACCAGAACTCTCAGAACACACATCACAACTCAAGGCCGGCCAGATCCTCCAGCGAACATGACTTTTAACCTAGTAAAAGCTCCAAATTCATGCTTTTTTTTTTCTACTCAACATCCTAATCTTATTATTATGACATCAGCAACTCTACTAGGAGGGGCTCAGCAGCAGAGCCCTAATGTAAGCACATGTCTCTGCCAGAAGAGCAAGTGGGCTACACACCACAGATCAAGACAAATCAATGGGTCTGCAGAGACAAAGCAAGAATCTACGCAGCGTGACTCTACTCGGAGACCTCACGCTGGAGCGCTCTCTTTGAGCTGTTCTTTTGAATAATATAATATATTTTTTCTGTTCCAAATGCAGTATTTCTAGAGATTTGTAGGACAGGTGTCTCTTTTCCTTTCTTGTAGCAACACTCTGAACAGCTGTAGATTATATATTTTGGGGGGAAAGCGAACAAATGAACTGTTGGTACCCGACTGTGTCCTCAACCATAAAAGTCTGGTTTGGAAACTGCTTGTTGAGAGGTGGCTGGGGGTTCTCCCTTCTGTCAGTGGACATAGAGGCACAAGAAGGAAGAAAAAAAGGAGGAGGAGGAGGAGGAGGAGGAGGAGGAGGAAGAGGAGGAGGAAGAGGAGGAGGAGGAAGAGGAGGAGGAGGAGGAAGAGGAGGAGGAAGAGGAAGAGGAGGAGGAGGAGGAGGAGGAAGAGGAGTTTGAAATTGGAAGGAGGAAATAAGTTTGGCAAGAAAGAAAACTTACATTCAGAATACCTAATACAAACCCAGCTTTGTCTAGACTCAAGTAGGATAAATTAAGATTGAAAACTGGAGGCGGAAAAGAACTACAAAAAACCTGTCTGAGCAGAATTGAGGCATAAAGCTGAAGGCTAAATGGTGGGTTTTGCCTCATCAATATGCAGATCTGAGCTAGAGATTTTATTCTATAAGTAATTTCCTTCCAGGGCCTGGGGACTTTTATGACTTGACTCTAAATATCCTATCTCCTCTACTACTGAAGCGTCCTAGGGTCAGCTCTCTCAGGTCCTTTTCTTCACCAGGTAGTTATGCAATGATAGTTTGCAGTCACAGCACACAGCCAAAGTTTATTGAAGCAGAAACAACACTCCATACAGTAAAGAGACAGACTCCCTGCATGGGGAGTGTAGAGCCGGAGCACAGTCTATCCCAGAGACAGACTCCTCACTTTGGGAGGGGTCCAGAGTTGAGTCTTGCTCTGCCCCCCTGGGGAGTCTGAGCTTTTATACTGTACAGGGTGGGAGGAGGGACAGGAATGGGCCCCTTGGGACCCAACAGAGCAGGTGGTGGCTGTTGGTTGTTTCACTCATAGGAAACCAGGAACCTGATTGGGTAGAGCAAGGACAGGAAGTTTGGAACTTCCAGGAAGTAGACCATTTTGGATACAAGTGACAGTAACTGAAATAATCGAATCTGGTCTGGCACCTTTTCCTCTGACTGTGCCTAATTCAAAACTAGGTATCTTCTGTTCTCCTTCACAGCTGAAGGAGGTCAGCAGTTTAGCCCTCTGGCTGCCATTTTCCTGGGAAGTGTCCGCATTCTCACTAAGCACATGTCTTCCTGGAGCACAGGATTGGAGCACACGACCCTGGAGGGAAGCTCCCTCCCAGGAGCACACGCATGCTTTGTTCGTCAGTTCTCTGCTGCCTGGGCATTCCCTAGTACCTAGCTTGGCAGAGACCAGATTCATGGTCTGGCTCAGCCTACTGCTGGTCACATGGTGACTGTGGCTGGGTAGTGGTAGTGGCTGTTCAGAATCAGAATTATTTCAAATTTCCTGTTCATTTTCCATTTCCAAAAGGGCTGTAGACTATTTTGGTTGAAGTGTTCCTTTTCACCCAGGCTCTAGCAGATGAAGGGCAAGCAACAGACAGAGGACAGCACAACGGTCTTTGGAAGCTCCGCGCTCTTTCTCCCTGCAAAAGAATGATGACATTATAACCCGAACACGATCCATAGGACTCTTTAGATCCCCAAGGCTCCTCCATGTTTATAGTGCAGGACTCTCTGGGGCATCACTGGCCGTTGGAATTGCAGTGAGTGTCTCAAATACAGCATGGCTAATCTTACATTTTCTAGTAATCGCGTTACAAAGAAATAGAAGTTAATTAGCACCTTTTATGTAGCCTGGTTTACCCACAGCACAGAATTTCAAAATGCAGTCAGTATCACTATTACTTGTACAGTGTTTTGCATTTTTTTTTCTTTGTGTGTGTTTGTGTGTGTAGTGCATATATGTGCAGGTGCGTTTGTATGTGGAGGCCAGAGAACAGCTTGGGGTGTCTTGCCTGGGGAGCTCTCCACCTTGTTTCTTTGGAACAGGGTTTTTGATTGGTCTGGAATTCACCAAAGAGGCCAATGAGCCCCAGGGATGAGTCTGTTCCTGCTTCTCCAGCATGGGGATTATACAAACATGTAACCACACCAAGCTTTTCCAGATGATAGTACTAGGGCTTGCTTCAGACTTGCATTACACTCTTAAAATCTAAACTATCAATACCTATTTTATATATGTGGCACATTTCATTTCAGATTAGCCACTTTCCAAATTGTCATTAGATGGGGGCTAGGTTATCACACCAAGACCAGATAGCTTGTAACCCCAGCTGCATCTGTTTGTTCAAAATATGATTTATGTAAGCCATATAGAAGCTTTTCCTAGCAAGAATAAAATATTAACAGTATCAGTATTACCTGCTTTGGAGATGAAAAAGCATATTTTTGTGAAGATTTTAAACTTTTAAGTGTTAGGAGGGTGAAAATGAAAGAAAAGAAATTAAAATATATGATAAAGATTAATGTTACCAATGAAAATATCTTAAGTAATCTATAACCTAATGAAGATGATTAGATGAATACCTCAAAGTTCTTTAGACATCAGAGGAGAGTAGGTATAGAAACACCAAATGAAAGAAGACAGCTGATATGTGTTTAGAAATGAAAGGGACAAGTTTCTGCCTCTTTGATGTGGATGTGTGGAGTGCTTCTGGACACATATGTGGGGAGGGCACAGCCTACACTCTCCAGGCCCATGCTGTTGCTGGGATGAAGCACACTGACTCAAAGCAACTTAGGGGAAGACAGGGTTTATCTCACCCTGTATGCCAAGGTCCCAGTCCATCCTTGAGGCAGGGCAGGAACTCAAGAAGGAGCTTGAGGGCCAGACTGCTTGCTATGCCACACGGCATCACCCTGACCAGGGAGGGACCTCACCTCACAGCCAAGGAGTTACAGGAGGAGCCCTGACTCCACACAGCATCACCCTGACCAGAGAGGGACCTCACCTTGTCTTGCGCAGTAGTCTCGCCGGCAAGAACTTCACGCGGACAACAGGATTCTTCTGCGGTAATATTTATTGTGCACAGCTCTTTTAGGAGAAGGACCCCGCAATGGAGCAAGGGTGCTGTTTATATAGCAGTCTAGAGGGTTCGTGTATGCTCTGGATTGGTGCAGTGCCCTGATGCCTCATTAGCATGCCCAAGGCACGGGCTCAGAGAGCACGGGCTCAGAGAGCGTGGGCTCGGAGAGTAGTAGTCATGCGCAGTTTGTCCAATGCAAAGGCAACAGTGGGAAGCGGCTTGTTGTTGTTCTAGCAACTCAGGAAGTTGGCGCCATCTTAGGGCGTGGTACAGCACACATTGTTTGTGTGGTAGGCTGCCAACAGTTCCCCCTTTCTGTTTTAATAGAGCAAGGTCTCTGGGCCGCAGCTGACTGTTGAATTCAACAATCCTCCTGCAGTAGGATTGTGAGAATATTCAGGGGCGACATGACCTGTCAGAGACTCTATTAAAATTGGCTGGGAGAATGCCTGTCTTAGGTTGCCTCTGCAGAGGTATTCCTTACCCGTCATGGGGTGGACAGACAGCTTTTGGTCTGTTCCCTGTCTTAGGTTGGTAATACTTGCAGCAGGTCTTACCCGTCATTGACTACTTCTCCAGCATACTAAGCCAAATGTTTGGGGAGGAGCCTGCTTCCAAAGCCGCAAGGCCTGTGCAATGACTACTTTATCGCGCTGATGTTGGGCACGGAGCCTACACATTATCCAGAGCATAATTAAATCCCTTCACACAGAAGCAAGCCAAACCCCGCCCCCCCTGCCCATTCTTTGAAGTGGGAGACAGCAGCTAGTCCTTCAGCAAGGGAGGCATCCACTCTAGTCGAGTTTACGGTGACAATAGCCATGCGAAGTTGGTTCATCAAGCTGTCAAATTCTCCTGTCCAATTACCTAAAAGATAACTGGACAATTGTTTAGACAAATTTGCTGCCCTTGTGAAGTTTTGATATTGGTGTATTGGTTCCACTAAACCGGGTTTCCTTCTCAGCCAGTTGGGCCAGCTGCCAGGATAGCACTTTGTGTGCTCTAGGATCGAAACTTTTGCTTTTTTGCGGTTCTTAGCCTCAGCCTTTAGGCTGCGCTATCCCCAAGCCCCATGAGGAGGGAAGCTTTTGCTACATACTGCAGTCTGTGGTGTCATGCATGCTGGCTAGTCCTCTACTTGGAACAGTGAAATTAGCATTTATTCCATAGGCGCGGACTGACTCCGCTAATTCTTTACTTGCTTGTGTTCTACAGGCTGATGACTGCGCTCGCCATCAGCATTTTCTATAACTGGGAACATTTGCCTGTGGCATGTTGTACCTCCGGGGAACAGAAGGAGTAGAGCATTTCCCAGGCGCATAAGGTGGTGGAGCTGAAGGCAGGGGAGCGGAGAGCTATGGGACCTGTTTACTTTCAGTTTTAACCTTTTCTTTTGCCGGGCGGGGAGATGTGTATTTTCATTTTGTACCGGGCTGCTTCCTCCCTCTAATTCCTCCTCTTCGGATATGTGGTAATTCCTCTTTAGAATCTGAATCACTTAATGGCAAGACTNGTAACATGTACCCAAAAAGCTAGCCTTGAAGGAAAGGAGCCTGGACCTAGACATTCTAGCTTACTGGATTCTGTGTGCTTGCAAGACCAGAGTCAACTGCTGGAGACCTGGGAATTCCAAGGTAATCCTCTCCTAACATCAAGGCTCTCATTTTCGGCTGTTCAGTTCCTGTGTACTGTCTTCAGCAGGCAGGGCTTTGGTGTTCTGTGCGTGAAGATAGATTCTCCATTATAGTATATTGATACTACTCACAACTCATGGTCCCGGTGGCTTTATTCGTAACATAGGTACCAGGGAGTAAGTGAGCCAAGGCCTTTTTCAGCGCCTTTGGTTTGTCCTACGAACATCAACCTTCTCTGGTAGGGGTTCCGCTGAGGCAGAAGCAGACTACTCAGAGAGTTACAGATTAACTATGTGACAGTGGCATGTTCACAACCAGACTAAAAACTATCAAGGACCGAGCCTGTGGGACCATGTATGGCACACATGTTATTAGAGCTGGATGACCTAGACTAACGTATTCCGTTATGAAAACTAATAATTTGGGCTAGGAGAGAATGCCTAACAGAGTTTAAGACGAGGCGCTCGTAACTCGCTACTTGCCGAGAGACCCGGGTTTCGATCCCCTCACATCCACGAATGTTGTGCTATGAGAAACCTATGAGTACTTAACTCAATTCCAGGAGAACTCCAGTTTCCAGGGGAATCCACACCCCTCGTTCTAGTCTCAACAATGTGCATTGCACAGACACAGGTCACAAACCTACATGCGAGATAGTACATTCATAACACAATAAGAAGTAAATAAAATTTTTTAAAAAGTATGATAATTACAAAATCCTTGGTTGATATTGTTAGGAGTGGCTTGATGGCCCCACGATCTGAAGTGAGGACAGATGTCTGTTTGGCATTGTGGTTGAGTGAATGAATCTGGAATAAATGTGGGAATGGATTTTAGCTCCAAGTCTCCTGAGCAGAGCTCACATCGAGTCTCTTTGCTCCTCTCTCTCAACCACCTTGTTCCTTTCCAGGAGTCAGAGGCTAGAAGAAGGTGTGCTCACTGTAGTTATCCCATCATCCCTTTCCACCCTTAGAGAGCTGAGGAGAAGTTTAGTGGAGCAGCAGGCAGTGTGATCACTGAGACACAAAACATAAATGCCAAAGTTTTACTGACAGCTCATATGGGCCAAGCAGACTGATGCATCTGTCTTAGGAAAGGAGCTTGTTTCTATTGATGGCAATTAGTAAAGGCTCTTCTGCTGAAGAGTCAAGGGGCTGGGAAAGATGCGACTACAGATCAGCCTGGAATGAAGCTCATGTTACTGGGCGTGTGAATAACTGACTCCCTTTTGTAATTGCAGCAACTAATTTATTTGAAAAGCACCAAGGCAATTGTCAAAGCAACGTTTCCTGCCTTCTGAAGGAGCTGTTCTCTGGCTGTTCTCTTGAGTGACTGCCTGGCAGCCACCCAGTTGAGCTGATTTCCCCCCCATCAACCAGATCGTTGTCTCCATTCTATCGCCTCAAAAATCACATGGCTGAAATGCCCATCAAGCTCTCGTCGGCACATGGATCATATGACAAAAGTGTTGTTAAGCACGCGGCATCCTTCTCATTCTCTTCCCTGGGGAACACAGAATTATGGGGCGAACCACTCACAAAGAGGATGAGTGCACACAGGTTAGTGCTCGGTTACTAGATGAAGATTGGGATACTTATCTGCGAATCCACTTCATTTTCATGGTAGTCAAAGACATCCAGGACGAGCGGGACACGTTTCAAGATACAGAACTTGAGGCTGGTCGGGGCTAGGGGAGGTGGCTCAGGGGTAGCAGTGCTTACCCGAAAATCATGAGGCCTTGAGTTCATATCCCAGGGCTCACATCACAGGCCAGACCTCTCTACAGACACTTGTAATCTCTGCTCCAACAAGAGCAAAGAGAGGAGGTTCACTAGGGTTTGGGGGATTCTAGCCTCAACAAGTTGTGAACCCCAGGTTCAGGGAGAACTCTGCTTTTAAGGAAGGTGATGGAGAATGATAGAGGACGTCAAGGAAACAGTGTTCATAGGTACAGACACCAAAAAAGTTAGGAATAACATTAAAAAAAATAACTTGAGCAGGATATATGGTGTGGAGACAACAGCAAAGCACCCCAAGGTGGAGCAGAAGACAGAGCATTATAGGAAGTCATCAAATGGAAATATCTCTGGAAAGGTACTGCACTCAGGTTAGACATATACATTTCCTAAGAGGCATGGCTAATGGCAGAACTTAGGAGCTGTCTGCAAGTTGTGTCTCGGTGTCCAAGGCTGCAGCTGTTCTGCTGTACCAGTGTGTCCATGGCTGAGGAGCCTTTGAGACACCCATGATCGTGCAAGTATCCCCTGTACCCGATCCGGCTAGTGAGCTAGATCTTGGTGGAATCATTTCCTCGGTAGGTGATGCCTGATCACTACAGGTATATACATAGGTTTGTTGACATGTCTCCCCAGGAAGAGTCACACAGGAGATTACACTGAGAAGAATTCCAAGCTACACATAAAATGCTTGTCGATTCTGTCCCTGCAGTAACAACACATGGGGAAAATGAATGAATCAAGTGGATAGAGCAGGACCAGAGGGAGGAATGGGAGAAAACAAGGCAAGCACTAATGTACTGGTACAGCAGCAAGTCATTAGGAGTCCATTTACTATTATGCCTGCTTAGCAAATAACTAGTAGCTTCTTCCCTATGGCCTTGGTAACAGTGCCACAGTAATATCAACGCATCTGTCAACCTCTCCACAGAATTTCTTCTTGAAGTGATGGTGATGAACAGACCGGACACACTGGTCATTGTGGCGAGAATAAGAACCGTGGGGTCCTCGGCTAAATGGGCCACTCACGTATGTTATGCCCTAACCTCCTGGGGCTGAGAAATCATTACAACTGGGGGGTAGTGATCACAAGAAACCCCCTGTCTGGACACTACAAGCAGCTGTGTTATGGGAATAACCCAAGCTGACCTGGCCAGCGAGAACTCGAACCACCACTCACGGAAGTGGAAGAAGTTTATTTTTATTATGCACCTGCCTTGGTACTTGGCTAAGTTGGCTCCAGAGAAATGAGGACAACAGAAATACGTACAGGTTTTTACAGTTTTTCACATCATCCTAGGCAGTAATCACATTGATAAATTTGAGACTTCCAGAGCAGAAGTAATACATGCCCCTTAAGCTATTATAGGGAATTTTAGTCAGCATTTACAAAACGCAGATATTTCAGGGCCACTGTGGGCAAGGGTTGTGACATTCCCCCTTAACATGTAGAGCGTGCCAGTACAACTAGCTTATTTTATTTCCGCTCAAGATCACTGCAAGAGGCAACATTCTTCAAAACACTCACAGGCTGGAATGCTGTGGGTTTGTCTGTTTTATTCTATGACAGGTTAAAGCTTGGAGTGGGAAGTTATTTCTTATTACAGCTTTCAAAGACAGATCTAAAGTAGAGGCTTTTAAGACTAAAATCTTAAAAGCACAATTACAAAGTTCTGTCATTCCCACATATATCAACAAGAACATTTATTATTAGGCTTATTATTGGGAGGACAGAGGATTCTCACCAATACACTCACTAGTGGTTATTCATCTTCCACACAGAGTGAAGTTATCCTAACTTCATTCATTGCTTCCACATTAGGCTAATTTCCCCCTATCATTTGCACATAGAACCCACAGCATTTGTGACAACATGCACCAGAATTGTGCAAGCTCAGGCCAGATAAACAATCAAACATGGATGGGGAGGGAGGGAAGAAGCCCCCACACTGGCTGATTGGGTAACTGAATGAACTATTCTGGGAGACGAGTGTCAGTTTTCTTAAGGGTGTGATACGGGTGATTGACCAGATGCGAAGAGGATGACTCACACCCCAGATCATTCAAAGACTGAAAATTAGACTCAATAGACCTTTTGAAAAAGACAAGAAATGAAGACTG
This sequence comes from Rhizomys pruinosus, assembly GCA_009823505.1. Lineage (NCBI taxonomy): Eukaryota > Metazoa > Chordata > Mammalia > Rodentia > Spalacidae > Rhizomys > Rhizomys pruinosus. Next base: position 1,606,352 of record VZQC01006583.1, read on the forward strand.
GGAGGTGGGGGCAATGTAGGATCAGAGATGGGCCCAAGGACCAGATGTGATCAGAATATGTGCTATGAGACTCTCAAAGAATCAATAGGGTATATTTTAGAAAGAAAACAAGGCATTGAAGCCGAGGCCCCTGCCTTTGCTGAAGAGAGGTGGCTGGCATTCAGCCCAAGGATGTTTCATGTCTTGAGATGGTGAACTCAAAGTCTTCTCATCCCTAGTCACCTCCACAATAATGTGAGTTTCCCTGGGGAGAGTGGTGGTGGAAGGTTGGGATGCGGGGCCTCAAGGCCTCATGGGAAATCCTTAGGTGGCCCTTAAAGGGGACTTTAGGACCCCAGTCTCTTCCTGTCCTTTCTTTGCCGTTTGGCTCATCAAATGGGCAGCTTTGGCCCATCCTGTGCTCCTATCATACCATAGGCCACCTGGCCTCAGACCAGAACCTCCAAACTTTGAGCAAAAATACCTGTTTTCTTTGCTTGTAGTTAAGCGTCTCTGGTGTTTTGCTACAGTATCAGAAACTGACTAGCTCCGTCTCTTACATCTTACTACTTTAGCACTGGGGGTGAGGCTTCAACGTACAGATTTGCGGAAGTGGAAGCAGTGGTGCTTGGGCAGTTCCATTGTGTCCTTCTCCAAGAGCTGAGAGATAAGTTGGGCACTATGTTCCCTGTGGGAACACTCCCTGTGTTTTGCTCTTTATGTGACACATCTTCAGTTAACCTTTCTCTGAGCCGAGTTGAAGTTTTAATGGCTTTCTGGTACGTGATTTCCCAGTTCAACACTTCCTGTCTGGCCCTGAACTTCCCAGGGTTCACACTTGGCAGGTAAACTCACATGTGCATTGCAGCGGGGTTATAATCTATAAACCTGTCAGATGGGAAGTCATTTTACAGCTCTATTTTTATGTAGGTTTTTCCCCCTGAATTTCAAGTGAAAAGAAGATCAAGAGCTTGGAATGAAGAGACTTTCCAGACAAGTGAATCTCAGAGAAGCAGGATGAGGATAACCTTGAGTGCAGAATGACTCCTACCCTGTTCTTTTCTTCCTTTGCTCTCCATTGAAGGAAAGAGTTTCACATTCATTAACCCAGAATAGTATGTTATTTTGGTTTCCATTTTTTTGATAAAAACATAAAGACATATATTGTTCATAATTACTAAATAGACATTCCGTTTCTCTATTAAAATATTTCTTCCAAAAACTATAAAGAACGTGATTATTAATAAATAAGCCTACTTTTTCGTGTGTGTGTGTGTGTTGTGTGTCTTGTTTGGTTAATTTTGTGTGGGTATGTTGTGTTTGCACATGTGTATGAATGTGCACAGTGTGATACACTCACACGGGTACATTTGAGAACAAATTTGATGTCAGGTATCTCTTCAAACGGCTCCCTACCTTGATTTTTGAGACAGGGTCTCACACGGAACCTGGCCTGTGCCAGTTCAGCCAGCCTGGCTGCTTCAAGATGCTCCTGACTCCTGTGCTGGCATGCAGCTTTTGATGTGGGCACAGGGGCACCACACTCAGGTCCACAGTCTTGTGTGGGAGGACTTTGCCCAATGAGTCATCTCCCCAGTCTCCTGAGTGTGTGCTGTGAATGGTAATAAGTTTGCACTACTTCATATCTTAGCATTTCATTTAATACGTGCATATACAGGAGATAAACACAAACTATATTACCCACTGCTCTGTATCTCAGCATCTCATTATATAATATATAAATGAGATAAACGCAAAGCTGCATTAGTAGTTAAGTGGCCACATAGTGTTACTGGATATACCCACCTGTTCAAGTGGAAATACATCAACAGTAGGTTTAATCCCTGTCTTTTAGTGGATAATTGGGTTGTTTTCAATTCCTCAGCAGTCCTGTTAGCATAAGGATCATTTTATATTCACCTTTATATCTCTTTCTAGCAATTTCCTCAAGATATGGAATTAAAATCCTAGGATGAAAGATACTGATTTTAATGGTATTAGAAATCACTTCTCATGACTGTTGTGTCATTTTCATTTTTAGTGGCATAATGGACTCTGCCCGGTTGGCTCTAATTGCCAACTTGGCACAGCCTGCAGTCCTCCAAGAAGGAAGCCTCAATGGAGAAATTGCCTAGGTTAGACTCTGATGTGCTGTCGGGATGGGGGGAGACAGTCTTCACTTTAACTGCTGTAGGGGCCCCCGTCCACTGTGAGTGGCCGAGTTCCTGAGCTGTGGGAGAAAAGTCTTCACCAGCCTGTGAGTGAGCTATGGAGCCAGAAGACTCCTCAGGGATCCTCCTGTAACTCTCTGGCTGTGAAATGAGGACCCTCCCTGGTCAGGGTGATGCTGTGTGGAGTCAGGGCTCCTCCTGTAACTCCTTGGCTGTGAAGTGAGGTCCCTCTCTGTCAGGGTGTTGCTGTGTGGAGTCAGGGCTCCCCCTATAACTCATTGGCTGTGAAGCGAGGTCCCTCCCTGCTCAGGGTGATGCTGTGTGGAGTCAGGGCTCCTCCTGTAATCCTTGGCTGTGAGTGCGAGCCCCCTGGTCAGGGTAATGCTGTGTGGAGTCAGGGCTCCTCGGTAAATCCTTGGCTGGTGAAGCGAGGTCCCTCCTGGTCAGGTGTTGCTGTGTGGAGTCAGGGCTCCTCCTGTAACTCCTTAGCTGTGAAGTGAGCCTCCCTGGTCAGGGTAATGCTGTGTGGAGTCAGGGCTCCTCCTGTAAATCCTTGGCTGTGAAGCGAGGTCCCTCCCTGCTCAGGGGTGTGCTGTGTAGTCAGGGCTCCTCCTGTAAATCCTTGGCTGTGAGGGTGAGTTTGGCAGCCTACCACAAAAATGTGTGCTGTACCACGCCCAGTGCGCGACCTTCCTGAGTGCTAGAACAACACAAGCGTTCCCGCCGTTGCCTTTGCATTGGACAAACTGCGCATGACTACTACTCTCCGAGCCCAGTCTCGAGCCCTGCTCTCTGGCCCGCGCTTTCTGGGCCCGGCCTTGGGCATTGCTAATGAGGCATCAGGGCTACTGCACCAATCCAGAGCATACACGAACCTCTAGACTCTATATAAACAGCACCTTGCTCCATGCGGGGTCCTTCTCACAAAGAGCTGTGCACAATAAATATTACGCGCAGAGAATCCTGTTGTCTGCGTGAAGTTCTTGCCGCGAGACTGCGTGCGCGGGACAAGTGGTGCCGAAGCCCGGGCCGGGAACCTGACATCTGCTGGCGCCAGAGGACCCTTCACCTGTGAAAGGGTTCAGAACTGTGGCCAGGTAAGTTTTTCTTTAAGTTAGTTCTGAGAGATATGCTTTTCTCTGATGAGCTAGAGGGATTGGAACCGTTGCTTAATCATTTTATTGGCTGGTTGTAATTGTCCTTGTACATTGTTTACTTTGTACATCAAAACGAAGATAAATTAGGAAGACAACAACCCTTGCAGACCTTCAGGAGAGCAGGTCAGAAACAGAACGGAGTGAAAGATTAGGTCACATTCAAATAAAAAAGCCTCTAGGAAGGCAGATGCTAGCAAAATTCCTGATGAAGGTAACTTATACCCATTTAAAGATTTACAACGCCTTGCCATAAGTGATCAGATTCTATGAGGAATAACACATCCAGAGAGGAGGAATTAGAGGAGGAAGCAGCCCGGTACAAAAATGAACACTTTCTCCCCGCCCGGCAAAGAAAAGTTTAAAACTGAAAGTAAACAGGTCCAATAGCTCTCCCGCTCTCCCTCCGCCTTCAGCTCCACCACCATTAGATGCGCCTGGGAAATGCTTCTACCTCCTTCTGTTCCCCAGAGGTACAACATGCCATCAGGCAAATGTTCCCAGTTATAGAAAATGCTGATGGCGAGCGCGGCATCAGCCTGTAGAACAAAGCAAGTTAAAGAATTAGCGGAGTCAGTCCGCGCTTATGGAGTAATGCTAATTTCACTGTGTCTCAATTAGAGCGACTTAGCCAGCACTGCTATGACACCTATGGACTGGCAGTATGTAGCAAAGGCTCCCTCCTCACCATGGGGCTGTGGGATAGCGCAGGCGTTAAAGGCTGAGGCAAGAACCAGCAAAAGCAAAGTTCGATTCCTAGAGCACACAAATGAGTGCTATCCTGGCAGCTGGCCCAACTTGGTGGAATGGAAATACTCCGTTATGTGTGAACCACATCCAAATCAAAACCACAAGGGCAGCAAATTTGTCTAAACAATTGTCCAGTTATCTTTTAGGTATTTGGACAGGAGAATTTGACAGCTTGATGAACCAACTTCGCATGGCTATTGTCACCGTAAACTCGACTAGAGTGGATGCCTCCCTTGCTGAAGGACTAGGCTGCTGTCTCCACTTCAAAGAATGGGCAGGGGTTGCGGGGTTTGGCTTGCTTCTGTGTGAAGGGATTGTAATTATGCTCTGGATTATGTGTAGGCTCCGTGCCCAGCATCAGCGCGATAAAGTAGTCATTGCACAGGCCCTTGCAAAATACAGCATGGCTAATCTTACATTTTCTAGTAATCGCGTTACAAAGAAATAGAAGTTAATTAGCACCTTTTATGTAGCCTGGTTTACCCACAGCACAGAATTTCAAAATGCAGTCAGTATCACTATTACTTGTACAGTGTTTTGCATTTTTTTTTCTTTGTGTGTGTTTGTGTGTGTAGTGCATATATGTGCAGGTGCGTTTGTATGTGGAGGCCAGAGAACAGCTTGGGGTGTCTTGCCTGGGGAGCTCTCCACCTTGTTTCTTTGGAACAGGGTTTTTGATTGGTCTGGAATTCACCAAAGAGGCCAATGAGCCCCAGGGATGAGTCTGTTCCTGCTTCTCCAGCATGGGGATTATACAAACATGTAACCACACCAAGCTTTTCCAGATGATAGTACTAGGGCTTGCTTCAGACTTGCATTACACTCTTAAAATCTAAACTATCAATACCTATTTTATATATGTGGCACATTTCATTTCAGATTAGCCACTTTCCAAATTGTCATTAGATGGGGGCTAGGTTATCACACCAAGACCAGATAGCTTGTAACCCCAGCTGCATCTGTTTGTTCAAAATATGATTTATGTAAGCCATATAGAAGCTTTTCCTAGCAAGAATAAAATATTAACAGTATCAGTATTACCTGCTTTGGAGATGAAAAAGCATATTTTTGTGAAGATTTTAAACTTTTAAGTGTTAGGAGGGTGAAAATGAAAGAAAAGAAATTAAAATATATGATAAAGATTAATGTTACCAATGAAAATATCTTAAGTAATCTATAACCTAATGAAGATGATTAGATGAATACCTCAAAGTTCTTTAGACATCAGAGGAGAGTAGGTATAGAAACACCAAATGAAAGAAGACAGCTGATATGTGTTTAGAAATGAAAGGGACAAGTTTCTGCCTCTTTGATGTGGATGTGTGGAGTGCTTCTGGACACATATGTGGGGAGGGCACAGCCTACACTCTCCAGGCCCATGCTGTTGCTGGGATGAAGCACACTGACTCAAAGCAACTTAGGGGAAGACAGGGTTTATCTCACCCTGTATGCCAAGGTCCCAGTCCATCCTTGAGGCAGGGCAGGAACTCAAGAAGGAGCTTGAGGGCCAGACTGCTTGCTATGCCACACGGCATCACCCTGACCAGGGAGGGACCTCACCTCACAGCCAAGGAGTTACAGGAGGAGCCCTGACTCCACACAGCATCACCCTGACCAGAGAGGGACCTCACCTTGTCTTGCGCAGCAGTCTCGCCGGCAAGAACTTCACGCGGACAACAGGATTCTTCTGCGGTAATATTTATTGTGCACAGCTCTTTTAGGAGAAGGACCCCGCAATGGAGCAAGGGTGCTGTTTATATAGCAGTCTAGAGGGTTCGTGTATGCTCTGGATTGGTGCAGTGCCCTGATGCCTCATTAGCATGCCCAAGGCGTGGGCTCAGAGAGCACGGGCTCAGAGAGCGTGGGCTCGGAGAGTAGTAGTCATGCGCAGTTTGTCCAATGCAAAGGCAACAGTGGGAAGCGGCTTGTTGTTGTTCTAGCGACTCAGGAAGTCCGCGCCATCTTAGGGCGTGGTACAGCACACATTGTGTGGTAGGCTGCCAACATCACCTCACAGCCAAGGATTTACAGGAGGAGCCCTGACTCCACACAGCATCACCCTGAGCAGGGAGGGACCTCGCTTCACAGCCAAGGATTTACAGGAGGAGCCCTGACTCCACACAGCATTACCCTGACCAGGGAGGCTCACTTCACAGCTAAGGAGTTACAGGAGGAGCCCTGACTCCACACAGCATCATCTTGACCAGGGAGGGACCTCGCTTCACAGCCAAGGATTTACAGGAGGAGCCCTGACTCCACACAGCATCACCCTGACCAGGGAGGGACCTCGCTTCACAGCCAAGGATTTACAGGAGGAGCCCTGACTCCACACAGCATTACCCTGACCAGGGAGGCTCGCTTCACAGCCAAGGAGTTACAGGAGAAGCCCTGACTCCACACAGCATCACCCTGACCAGGGAGGGACCTCGCTTCACAGCCAATGAGTTATAGGGGGAGCCCTGACTCCACACAGCAACACCCTGATCAGAGAGGGACCTCACTTCACAGCCAAGGAGTTACAGGAGGAGCCCTGACTCCACACAGCATCACCCTGACCAGGGAGGGTCCTCATTTCACAGCCAGAGAGTTACAGGAGGATCCCTGAGGAGTCTTCTGGCTCCATAGCTCACTCACAGGCTGGTGAAGACTTTTCTCCCACAGCTCAGGACCACTCGGCCACTCACAGTGGACGGGGCCCCTCTACAGCAGTTAACAGTGAAGACTGTCCTCCCCCCATCCCAGACCAGCCATCAGGCCAGTCTAACCTAGGCAATTTCTCCATTGAGGCTTCCTTCTTGGAGGACTGCAGGCTGTGCCAAGTTGGCAATTAGAGCCAACCGGGCAGAGTCCATTATGCCACTAAAAATGAAAATGACACAACAGTCATGAGAAGTGATTTCTAATACCATTAAAATCAGTATCTTTCATCCTAGGAATTTTAATTCCATATCTTGAGGAAATTGCTAGAAAGAGATATAAAGGTGAATATAAAATGATCCTTATGCTAACAGGACTGCTGAGGAATTGAAAACAACCCAATTATCCACTAAAAGACAGGGATTAAACCTACTGTTGATGTATTTCCACTTGAACAGGTGGGTATATCCAGTAACACTATGTGGCCACTTAACTACTAATGCAGCTTTGCGTTTATCTCATTTTATATATATATAATGAGATGCTGAGATACAGAGCAGTGGGTAATATAGTTTGTGTTTATCTCCTGTATATGCACGTATTAAATGAAATGCTAAGATATGAAGTAGTGCAAACTTATTACCATTCACAGCACACACTCAGGAGACTGGGGAGATGACTCATTGGGCAAAGTCCTCCCACACAAGACTGTGGACCTGAGTGTGGTGCCCCTGTGCCCACATCAAAAGCTGCCAGCACAGGCCTGTTATCCCATTGCTGGAGAGGAGGAGTCAGGAGCATCTTGAAGCAGCCAGGCTGGCTGAACTGGCACAGGCCAGGTTCCGTGTGAGACCCTGTCTCAAAATAGAAGGTAGGGAGCCGTTGAAGAAGATACCTGACATCAAATTTTGTTCTCAAATGTACACGTGTGAGTGTATACACATGTGCACATTCATACACATGTGCAAACACAAACATACACACACACAAAATTAACCAAACACAGACACACACACACACACACACACACACAGAAAAGTAGGCTTATTTATATAATAATTCACGTTCTTTATAGTTTTTGGAAGAAATATTTTAATAAGAAACGAGAATGTCTTATTAGTAATTATAACAATATATGTCTTTATGTTTTTACAAAAATGGAAACCAAAATAACATACTATTCTGGGTTAAGGTGAAACTCTTTCCTTCAATGGAGAGCAAAGGAAGAAAGAACAGGGAATAGGAGTCATTCTGCACTCAGAATTATCCTCATCCTGCTTCTCTGAGATTCACTTGTCTGGAAAGTCTCTTCATTCCAAGCTCTTGATCTTCTTTTCACTTGAAATTCAGGGGGAAAAACCTACATAAAAATAGAGCTGTAAAATGACTTCCCATCTGACAGGTTTATAGATTATAACCCCGCTGCAATGCACATGTGAGTTTACCTGCCAAGTGTGAACCCTGGGAAGTTCAGGGCCAGACAGGAAGTGTTGAACTGGGAAATCACGTACCAGAAAGCCATTAAAACTTCAACTCGGCTCAGAGAAAGGTTAACTGAAGATGTGTCACATAAAGAGCAAAACACAGGGAGTGTTCCCACAGGGAACATAGTGCCCAACTTATCTCTCAGCTCTTGGAGAAGGACACAATGGAACTGCCCAAGCACCACTGCTTCCACTTCCGCAAATCTGTACGTTGAAGCCTCACCCCCAGTGCTAAAGTAGTAAGATGTAAGAGACGGAGCTAGTCAGTTTCTGATACTGTAGCAAAACACCAGAGACGCTTAACTCACAAAGAAAACAGGTTTATTTTGGCTCAAAGTTTGGAGGTTCTGGTCTGAGGCCAGGTGGCCTATGGTATGATAGGAGCACAGGATGGGCAAAGCTGCCCATTTGATGAGCCAAACGGCAAAGAATAGGACAGGAAGAGACTGGGGTCCTAAAGTCCCCTTTAAGGGCCACCTAAGGATTTCCCATGAGGCCTTGAGGCCCCGCATCCCAACCTTCCACCACCACTCTCCCCAGGGAAACTCACATTATTGTGGAGGTGACTAGGGATGAGAAGACTTTGAGTTCACAGTCTCAAGACATGAAACATCCTTGGGCTGAATGTCAGCCACCTCTCTTCAGCAAAGGCAGGGGCCTCGGCTTCAATGCCTTGTTTTCTTTCTAAAATATACCCTATTGATTCTTTGAGAGTCTCATAGCACATATTCTGATCACATCTGGTCCTTGGGCCCATCTCTGATCCTACATTGCCCCCACCTCCCAGTCTTCATTTCTTGTCTTTTTCAAAAGGTCTATTGAGTCTAATTTTCAGTCTTTGAATGATCTGGGGTGTGAGTCCATCCCTTCGCATCTGGTCAATCAACCAGGTATCACACCCTTAAAGAAAACTGACTCTGTCTCCCAGAAGTTATCAGTTACCAATCAGCCAGTGTTGGGGCTTCTTCCCTCCCTCCCCATCCATGTTTGATTGTTATCTGGCCTGAGCTTGCACAATTCTGGTGCATGTTGTCACAAATGCTGTGGGTTCATATGTGCAAATGATAGGGGGAAATTAGCCTAATGTGGAAGCAATGAATGAAGTTAGGATAACTTCACTCTGTGTGGAAGATGAATAACCACTAGTGAGTGTATTGGTGAGAATCCTCTGTCCTCCCAATAATAAGCCTAATAATAAATGTTCTTGTTGATATATGTGGGAATGACAGAACTTTGTAATTGTGCTTTTAAGATTTTAGTCTTAAAAGCCTCTACTTTAGATCTGTCTTTGAAAGCTGTAATAAGAAATAACTTCCCACTCCAAGCTTTAACCTGTCATAGAATAAAACAGACAAACCCACAGCATTCCAGCCTGTGAGTGTTTTGAAGAATGTTGCCTCTTGCAGTGGTCTTGAGGAAATATAAAATAGCTAAGATTGTACTAGCATCAGCGATATATCATGTTAAGGGGGAATGTCACAACCCTTGCCCACAGTGGCCTGAAATATCTGCGTTTTGTAAAATGCTGACTTTAAAATTCCCTATAATAGCTTAAGGGGCATGTATACTTCTGCTCTGGAAGTCTCAAATTTATCAATGTGATTACTGCCTAGGGATGATGTGAAAAATCCTGTAAAAACCTGTACGTATTTCTGGTCTGTGTCACCATTTCTCTGGAGCAACTTAGCCAAGACCAAGGCAGGTGCATAATAAAATATAAACTTCTTCCACTTCCTGAGTGTGGTTCGAGTCTTCTTGCTGGACCAGGTCAGCTTTGGGTTAATTCCCATAACACAGCTGCTTGTAGTGTCCAGACAGCTGGGTTTCCTTGTGATCATCTACCCCCATTCTGTAATGATTTCTCAGCCCCAGGAGGTTAGGGCATAACATACGTAGGTGGCCCATTTAGAGCCGAGGACTCCACGGTTCTTATTCTCTGCACACTGACCAGTTGGTGTCTCTGTGCTAATCACCATCTACTTCAAGAAGAAATTCCTGTGGAGAGAGTTGACAGATGCTGTGATATACTGTGGCACTGTTACCAAGGCCATAGGGAAGAAGCTACTGTTATTTTGCTAAACAGGCATAATAGTAAATGGACTCCTAATGACTTGCTGCTGTACCAGTACATTAGTGCTTGCCTTGTTTTCTCCCATTCCTCCCTCTGGTCCTGCTCTATCCACTTGATTCATTCATTTTCCCCATGTGTTGTTACTGCAGGGACAGAATCGACAAGCATTTTATGTGTAGCTTGGAATTCTTCTCAGTGTAATCTCCTGTGTGACTCTTCCTGGGGAGACATGCTCAAACAACTATGTATATCACTGTAGTGATCAGGCATCACCTACCAGAGAAATGATTCCACCAAGATCTAGCTCACTGAGCCGGATCGGGTACAGGGGATACTTGCCAGATCATGGGTGTCTCAAAGGCCTCCTCAGCCATGAGACACACTGGTACAGCAAGACAGCTGCAGCCTTGGACACCGAGACACAACTTGCAGACAGCTCCTAAGTTCTGCCATATAGGCCATGCCTCCTTAGGAAATGTCATATGTCATAACCTAGCTGCAGTACCTTTCCAGAGATATTTCCATTTGATGACTTCCCATAATGCTCTGTTCTCTGCTCACCCTTGGGGTGCTTTGCTGTTGTCCACACCCATATCCTGCCTCAAGTTATTTTTTAATGTTATTCCTAACTTTTTTGGTGTCTGCTACCTATGAACACCTGTTTACCTTAGACGTCCTCTATCATTCTCCATCTATTCCTTTAAAGCAGAGTCTCTCCCTGAACCTGGGGTTCACAACTTGTTGAGGCTAGAATCCCCCAAACCCTAGTGAACCTCCTCTCTTTGCTCTTGTTGGAGCAGAGATTACAAGTGTCTGTAGAGAGGTCTGGCCTGTGATGTGAGCCCTGGGATATGAACTCAAGGCCTCATGATTTTCGGGTAAGCACTGTCTACCACTGAGCCACCTCCCTAGCCCCGAGCCTCAAGTTCTGTATCTGAAGTGTCCACTCTGTCCTCTGGATTTCTTTGACTACCTATGAAAATGAAGTGGATTCGCAGATAAGTATCCCAATCTTCATCTAGTAACCGAGCACTAACCTGTGTGCACTCATCCTCTTTGTGAGTGGTTCGCCCCATAATTCTGTGTTCCCCAGGGAAGAGAATGGAGTGCTTAACAACACTTTTGCTCATTGATCCATGTGCAGACGGAGTGATGGGCATTTCCAGCCATGTGATTTTGAGGAAGCAGGAGACAAGATCTGCGTGATGGACAGCTCAACTGGGTGGCTGCCAGGCAGTCACTCAAGAGAACAGCCAGAGAACAGCTCCTTCAGAAGGCAGGAAACGTTGCTTTGACAATTGCCTTGGTGCTTTTCAAATAAATTAGTTGCTGCAATTACAAAAGGGAGTCAGTTATTCACACGCCCAGTAACATGAGCTTCATTCCAGGCTGATCTGTAGTCGCATCTTTCCCAGCCCCTTGACTCTTCAGCAGAAGAGCCTTTACTAATTGCCATCAATAGAAACAAGCTCCTTTCCTAAGACAGATGCATCAGTCTGCTTGGCCCATATGAGCTGTCAGTAAAACTTTGGCATTTATGTTTTGTGTCTCAGTGATCACACTGCCTGCTGCTCCACTAAACTTCTCCTCAGCTCTCTAAGGGTGGAAAGGGATGATGGGATAACTACAGTGAGCACACCTTCTTCTAGCCTCTGACTCCTGGGAAAGGAAGGTGGTTGAGAGAGAGGAGCAAAGAGACTCGATGTGAGCTCTGCTCAGGAGACTTGGAGCTAAAATCCATTCCCACATTTATTCCAGATTCATTCACTCAACCACAATGCCAAACAGACATCTGTCCTCACTTCAGATCGTGGGGCCATCAAGCCACTCCTAACAATATCAACCAAGGATTTTGTAAATTATATACTTTTTAAAAAATTTTTATTTATTCTTTATGTGTATGAATGTACTATCTGCATGTAGGTTTGTGCACCTGTGTCATGCAATGCTATGGAGATCAGAAGAGGGTGTCGGATTCCCCTGGAACTGGAGTTCTCCTGGAATTGGAGTTACAGATGGTTCTCAGCCACCATGTGGATGCTGGGGATCGAACCCGGGTCTTCTGCAAGAGCAGTAGGCGCTCTTAAATGCTAGGCCATCTCTCCAGCCCAAATTATCTAGTTTTCATAAGGAATAGTTAGTCTAGGGTCATCCAGCTCTAACATGTGTGCCAACAGTGTCCCACAGGCTGGTCTGATAGTTTTGTGGGAACATGGCCATGTCCACTAGTTTCTACTCTCTGAGTAGCTGCTTTGCCTGGGAACCTACCAGAGAAGGATGCGGAGGAAAACACAGGGCTGAAAAGCCTGTGCTACTTACTCCCTGGTACCTTGTAGAATAAAGCTCAGGGAATGAGTTGTGAGTAGTATCAATAATATCAATGGCAGAATATTTCCCTGCACAGAACACCAAAGCCTGCCTGCTGACAGACAGTACACAGAGAAATGAACAGCCGAAAATGAGAGCCTTGATGTTAGGAGAGGATTACCTTGGAATTCCCAGGTCTCCAGCAGTTGACTCTGGTCTTGCAAGCACACAGAATCCAGTAAGCTAGAATGTCTAGGTCCAGGCTCCTTTCCTTCAAGGCTAGCTTTTTGGGTACATGTTACTTTTCTGAGGGAACATGAAGCTTGTGGCAACCCAATGTATCCATCTATCTTTGGTTCCCTCTAAGTCTCACAAGCCTGTCTGAGGAATCTGTGACTCTCACAGGATCAGCATCTGCAGGGACCTGGCCACACATCACTCTCTTAGCCATTGTGGAGCTGGAGGCCTCTTGTTCCAGCACAACTCTCACTGAGCTGACAGTGAACGGCAGTGAAAAGAGGCTGACAGCTATGTGACCTTTAGTTAATTGACCAACATATTTCTGCTGTTTCCAGAAGCCATAGAGAAAGAAAATGGAAGAGATCTATCACACCAACAAACATTCTCTGATTTACCCTGCCAAGTAAGTTATGTGTATAATTATGGAATATGGGGGGGGCGGAAAAGGAAGAGAAATGGAAAAGTAAAAGCCCCACTTACATTCCTCCCCAAGAGTATCAAATAATCAGGGATTTGATAACTGACTGCAGCACTGTTGTATAAATTTAAATTAGCGTAACATCTCAACCCACACAGGTATTCTGTATGAATGATTATAACGATACTTTTGAAGCCGCCAAAAAGATGCTATCAAGCTGAGCTACACCACAGCCATGGGACCTTGGAACTTGTTCATTTTCTTTGTGTGGGGCTGAGGGAGGGACCAGGACACAGCTGCTTCCAGGGAAACACTGCGCTATGGACATTTTATAACCATCTCACTGCTACTCATCAATAACTTAATTAAATAATTTCTCACACATGGGCTTCTCTTGGTTGGAATTTTATCTGAAAAACAGCTTTTGTTAGACTTGGACTCTTGTATGACAAATGGCTTAAAAATCCTGCAGTCACAGAGCGTCATGTGATGATTATGACTGAACTAGAAAAAGCTGGATCCTGGCATTAAAGGGTTCAGAATCCAGACCCTTCTCTGTTCAGGTCGGTTCTTCGCATCGTCATCATCAAAGAATTCTGAGACACCCAGGCTTTCAGGCAAGGCAGAAAGCAGAGCTAGATCAATGCCCCCAGCACAGCTTCTCTTCAAGTGACTCTGAGTTTGAAATTGCCCAAGATAACCATGTTGGAATACGGTATTACAGATATACCCAGGCCAGAGGAAACAGGAGCTTTAGCCGTAGGCCTGGGGACCAGGATCTCAACAGATTCCCTGGAGCGCCGCACAGTCTGAGAACCGGAAACACCCACTGCTCATCTCCAGATCCTAGGTCAGAAGCATGGAGTGTGTCAGTTCTGTTCTCCACTGTCTACAGCAGTGGGCACCACATATTGTGTATTTAAGAGTCCAACAGAGGTAGAGAGCTACAGCCTAGATTCTATGGCTCTAGGGATGGACGTTAAATCCGAGCCATTTCCCAAACGTCTCTTGAGAGACTATGCCACAGATGTAACAGCTCAGTAACTCCTGTGGCTTGTCTCATCAGCTTTCCCTCCCCAAGATCACAGAATCAGGCTGCCTGCATCTCCCACTAGTATTCCAGGACGAGCTTGCTAATTAGCCTCCCTGTCTTGTCTTTGTGCCTCAACCAGTTTCTTAACTGTTACAAAAGGAGATGACTCAGATAAAGGCATGCAAGTAAACATGGATCTCTCCAGCTGGTCTGACTTCTCATCACTCTGGGGTCCAGTCCCTGTGCCTCTGCCTGGTACCCAGCTCCCTCCTTGACTTGATCAGGTTTCCTGCTTCGATTCTCCAGAGAGCTGCATTCGTGTCCCCTCGTAGCATATCAGGATGCCGTTAGGCTTCCTTAGGATGAATTAATGAAGGCTGGTATCCACACTAAGCCTGAAAAGACAGGGACAGATTCATGTAAGCCTGCTGTCTCCATATTCTTTGCCTTCGCCCACTGTGACGTTTCGCTTTATCAACTTGACACAATGGAGAATCACCTGAGAGGAACGTCTCAATGGTGGAACGTCTGCACTGGGTTGGTCTGTTGGCCATGTATGTGGAGGATAGTCTCGATGAAGCCCACTGATGTGGGGAAAGCCAGCTCACCATGGACGGTGTAAGAGTAGAGAAATGGAGCTGAGCACACGGAATCCAGACAGCATGCATGCATACATTCACAACCCTTGCCCTTGGCTATGGGTGTCATGTGAACAGCCTCTTCAAGTTTGCTTGGCCCTTGTGACTTGCCAGGGATGATGGAGCACAAGTTGGAATTGTCAGCTAAAATGGAAATCCTTTCTTCCCTGAGTTGCTTTTTGTCATGATATTTCATCACAGCAATAGAAACAAAGCCAGCATACACACTCCTAAACTTGGTGCTACATCCGTGAGGAAAGTGTGAGACGGGCGCAGTGATAGAGAACTTGTCTGCAGATTTGAGCCACCAGCACGTTTCATCACTAGCCCCTGGATAAAATAAAATGCAAGGTGGTCTTGAAGCTTAAACGTTAACTTTTTGCCTGGGGGTGGCCTCCTTCTCTATGCTTCGCCTGATCTTGTAAACTGTTGATGTCCCATCTCATGCGTTTGAACATGCCTCTTCCCCCCCTTGATGTGAGTGCAGGGGACTTTCCTGGTCCCTGGGACCTCACTGTTTACATCTTCAATTGGGCCCATTGCATTATGCTGCAGTTGTTGGCTGGCTGGTCTGTGTCGGCTATAGTACAAGCTGCATTTCATTAAATGTGAATTCTCAGTATGTTTTTTTCTTTTGGTCTTTTTGAGACAGGATCTCACTGTAGCCCCAGATGGCCTGGACTTACTCTGTAGACCAGGGTGGCCTCTGTCTCACAGAGATCTGCCTACCTCTGCTTATCAAGTGCTTGGATCCAAAGTATGTGCCACCATATCTGGCTGAATTTTCAGTATGTAGCTCAGCCTCTGATGAAGCATGCTGCTAAATCAATGGTGATGTAAATGAACAAGTCCATGACTTGGACAGTAAGGGTGAGTGAACCTAGGAGCGAATCTCTGATCAGAAGCAGGAATAGTAAGCACATCCTGGAGGCCAGAAGACAGAACCTCAGGCAGCCATTCCCACTGGCAAACATGGTCAGGGTGCAGGATTCTCACACAGAGACCATCTTGGAGTGGAGTCAGAGTCATCTCCAGTCACATCCCAGGAAGCTACAGATTGCCTCACAGGTGTTCAGCCACGTTCATTTCCAGAAGATGTGTTCAGTCTTTCATCTGTGGGTCTGCTAGCCTTTGACCTGTGTTCCGTCCTTGTGTGACCCATGTGTTCCCATAACTCTTCTAGAATTAGCACACTTTCAATTGTTAGCACAGGTCTTTCCTTCAGCCAACACTGGCCCTTTTCTCCTATAGTTTTTACTATGGCTCTTCCCATTTCCTCTCCGACATTTCATCCTTTATATTTAATATTTTTGTTAATGTCTATTCATTTTTTGGTGATGTTGTTTTTTTTTTTTTTTTTTTTTTTGTTTTTTTTTTTTTTGGCTTTTCGAGACAGGGTCTCCCTGTAGCCCCAGCTGTCCTGGACCACTCCTCTGTAGACCAGGCTGGCGTTGAACTCACAAAGATCCGCCTGCCTCTGCCTCCCAAGTGCTAGGATTAAAGGCGTGCGCCACCACGCCCGGCCGATGTGTTTTTTTTTTTTTAATAGCATGCTCATTCAACTGTCTTATGCTGCATGCTTCTATTCAGTTCTCTCCCATCCTGGTCCGTCTCTAACTTCTCTATCTCAGCTCTGATATGAACTCTTCCCCAGTTCTTCCAGGAAACAAACATACTCCATACTCCTTCTTCACAGTACAGTTGACGGACAGAGTAAATACACCTCATAGATTCTTTGGGCTTAACATAGCTCTATCATCAATCTACTGCATCAACTGCTCAGCTCACCACCATTTTGAACAGCTATTTATTTGTGTATGTGTACATCTGTGTAAGTATATGTACATATGTGTTTGTGCACTGGAATATGCAGCCCAGAAGAGGGCATTTGATACCCTCTTCTGTCACTCTCTGCCTGTGCCTTGAGGTAGGCTCTCTTGAACTCAGAACTTACATATTCTTGACTATTGTTCTACTTTGCTATCTATTGACGTGATAAAGCACTAACCAACAATAACTTGGAGAGGAAGGGTTCATTTTGCTTCTACAGCCTGATCATAATCTATCACTGAGATGAACCAGGGCAGGAATGGAGGCAGGAGCCTGGAGGCAGAAGCTGAAGTGCTTACTCCGGAGGTTGCTACATAGTGGCTTACTCCGCATATAAAAAGGCACTGTGAGCAGGCTGTAGAAGCAAAGGAAACCCTTTAAGCTCCATTTTTTCAGATGATAAATCTTTCTTTTTTAATTTTGATTCAAGAATTTCATACAGTGGGACACGCCTTTAGTCCAAAGAATTGTCAGGCAGAGGCAGGTGGATCTCTGTGAGTTCAAGGCCAGCAGGGTCTACATAGCAAGTTCTAGGCCAGCTGGGGCTACAGGGAGACCCTGTTTCAAAAAGACAAAAGAAAAAGAACTTCATACAACATATTTGTTATTCTTTTTTAGTGTTTGTGTATGAGTGTATTGCCAACATGTGTGTACGTGTGCCTGTGCTGTGCAATGCCTAGGGAGGTGAGAGGAAGGTGTTGAATTCCCTTGGAACTGGAGTTACAGATGGTTGCTAGCTGCCATGTGGATGCTGGGAATTGAACCTTGGTCCTCAGCAAGAGCAGCTTGTGGTCCTCTGCAAGAGCAACCAAGTGGTTAAGAGTGCTCTTAACCACTGAGCCTCTCTCCAGCCCTTCACACAACATGTTTCGGTCATATTCAGACCCCCACGTCCCCTTTGCTACACTCTTACTTCATGTTCTCTATTAGCAAAGGAAAAACCCCATGTACTTTATACAACTCACCTGAACTTGCTGCCAGAGAGCTCATATTTCACTAGAATGTCAGTGATCTGTAATTCTTACCATTCTTACCAACAGATGGACCAAAAAAATCCCAATCCCTCTCTTTTAGATTTATTTTTGGGTAAGAACATGCCCAAGTTTCTTGGAATGGAATTTCCATAGTTGTTTCCTGTTTCTCTTACACACTGCTTGGGGTTGTCAAGCCCAGACCGTCTGGGTCTCCTCACCAAAGTCAGTTAGTCACATGTCAAGTACATGTAAGTTACACTTTGGCTGTTTCCACATACTCACCACATGTGGTCCAAGGTGTTCTCTAATAGGTCGATTTCCCAACAGGGTTTTACTGTGGTAAAAGCATAAGCTGGATCCCCACAGCAGGCAGCAGTTAGCTCACAGGCCTGCAGTGCAGCAGGCTCTGAGTAGCAGTTGGGAAGTTCTGCAGCTTCTCACTCTTTTAGCCATGGGTGGAATGTCAGTAGGTACTTCAGGTTGGTGCTGTGTGAGTTTCCACAGTGATGGACTCTAACACGGAACCCTGAGACACAGTGGTCCTATCCCATTAAGTTGCTTTTTTCAGAGTATTTTATCATAGCAGGAAACAAACCCCAGAAAAATACATATTTAAATTTCAAATACAAATTTGATTCAATTCAATTTACCTGGTTTAAATCTGGTTTTTAACTTAAGCATGTCACAAACTAGTAGACTATTTTCAAAGTTTGTCATGCTTCAAGTTAGGGGCAACAGCAGATATACCAAGATGTGCACACAGCACCTGGCACATGGTCAGTCTGCACAACATAAAACCCATCACTATCAGGTTCACACTTTTCTGGTATAAACAAGATTTTCTTCTGTAAGTTTTTTAAAATATTATTTATTTATTTACTTATTTATTTTTGAGACAGGGTCTCCCTATAACCCCCAGCCTGCCTGAAACTCACTCTGTAAACCAGGCTGCCCTTGAGCCTGCCTCTGCCTCCCGAGTGCCAGGATTAAAGGTATGAGCCACCATGCCCAGCTTAAAGACAGTTCTTAGCCACCACGTGGGTGCTGGGAATTGAACCCGGGTCCTTTGCTAGAGCAGTCCGTGCTCTTAACTGATGAGCCAACTCTCCAGCCCCTCTTCTGAGCATTTTAAAGGTCCATGCTCTGGGAGTTAGGCTCGAGTCCTTCTTCCATAAACTCCCTAGTGAGTCCATTTCCCATTCCGTTCTTTGAACCATGACAGCACCAACGGAAAGATGAGACATACAGTGTGTAATGAAACATCTGCCCTTTATTTTCTGTTCAGTGTCCACATAAGCCCAGAGGACATGTGTCTCTTGGGATGACAACTTCTGGTGCCTTTAAATTAGCTTCAGAGAGCACAGAAAGGGACTAGAGAAGTAAAACAGAGGATGAGAGAGTGACTGCTTCACTTAACAGCAGCTGCATCTTCCCAGCATCAAACTGTCCTTCAGAAAACACTTCCTCCCAGGATGCACAGACATCTGGGCTGACTCTACTCTGAGCTCCTGAATCCGGCCTGTATTAGTGAAGCAGGGAGAAGGAGCGCCCCCTAGAGGGCTCCTAGTCTCATTCATAAATGAACTTAAGAAAGGACCCAAATGGAAGCTTTAGGACAATTTTATAAGAACTTTAAAGGAAAATCTTTAGGGCAGGCCAGCTGGGAAGCTCAGCAGCTTGAGGAGGAGGCTGGAGGGGAGAAGGAGCAAAGCCATGAGGCCACGCAAGCTAAAGCTTGCATGGTGGTTAGACATGTGGCCTGCTGGCGGCCACTTGGTGGGGAGAAGGAAACTTTAGAGAGAAAAGGTAAAGAAATACAAGATGCTGACAAAAAAAAAAAAAAAGTGGAGCTGGGCGTGGTGGCGCACATCTTTAATCCCAGCACTCGGGAGGCAGAGGCAGGTGGTTCTCTGTGAGTTCAAGGCCAGCCTGGTCTACATAGTGAGTTCCAGGACAGCTGGGGCTACAAAGTGTTGAAAAGGGCGTGTTTAGAAAAGAGGTACGGAGAAGAAAAGGAGAGATTATGCTGTTCTGAAGAATTCAGAAAAGCGGGCACATTTACAGAGACTTGCATGTCCGTGTGGATCCAGAAGCACCGCACTGGGAGGTGGGGCTGCAGGCAGGAAAGGTCCACGATCTCATTAGCGCTCTGAGTATTCCGCCCATCTATTTAGTATGCCAGAGGTGGTCCCAGAGCAGATGACTGACCAGTGAAACTGGAAAGGTAGTTTTTTTCAACAGATAGACCAGAGATTTTATAGTGTTTGCCAGTTAATGTTATGGGGCTATTTGCTACTCTAACATTAGGGAGCTTAGCACACGTGTGTGACAATGGTGCACTGGGGAATCCTGACTACACAGAATCAGAGGCCTCCTGGAAGTTGCCCTACAAGTAATGAAGGAGGATTTCCATTAGAGACCTGGATGTGGTGGATGGCTGGGCTGTCGGCACTGGTTGGTCTCTGGCAACTGGGACACAAGAGGTGGATGACTGATAAAGACAAAATGGAAGTGGGTGGGGCTGTTTATGAGCAATAATTATGACAAAGTGCACCTGAAGTCATGACATTGATTTTTCAAACACAGATGAAAGAAAATTCATCTCTTTTCTTTGGATTTAATTAGTTTGAATCGCTAATAAGATAAAGATAAGATAAATTTCTAGAAAAAAGCATAGAAACAACCTAGCTGTTCCTCGTTAATGAATAAACAAAACGTGATACTGGTACAGCTGGACATCACTCTGCTATGGGAAGGAACAGCGTCACAAAATGCATGAGCCTTAGAAATGTTATGTGAAAAAATCCAAATGCCAAGCACAATTTAACAAAATGTCCAGAAAAACAAACGCATAGACGAGTGGTGTCCTTGTCAGGAGTCAAGAGGGATGGAGAATTGTCACTAATGAATAGGGACTTCTTTTCTAAAGTGAAGAAAATGATCTGGAAACAGATGGTGATGATTGGTGCCTCCCTCTCTGCACCTCTTGAAGGCCATGCATTGCACAGTTCAGAAGAAAATAAGAGTATTTTTGAAGCACATACAACTGACAGTGAAGATGAACCTTGCGTTTGAAATGTTTGTGGATTCTGAATACCATGGCTTATTTACTATTTATTTATTTATTTAGTGTGTGTGTGTGTGTGTGTGTGTGTGTGTGTGTGCGTGTGCAAGCGCTTGTATCTGCATCTGGGGTCAGAGGTCAACCTGAAGTACCTTGTTCAGTCACTCAGCACTCTGCTTTTTGAGACTGTCTCTTGCTCATCCAGAGCTTGGTCGGATTCAGCTAGACTATCTGACCAGTGAGTTCCAGGGATACACCCATCTCTGCCTCCTCAAGGATGGGATTGTAAGTGTGTGCCAGCACATCCGGCTTCTTGTGTGGGTTCTGGGGATGAGACTGGGGTCCCCGTGCTTGCAGGGCAAGCTCCTTACAGGTGGAATCCCCCCCCCAGCCCCTGCTATGATTCACTATGCCACAGGTCGTCCTGGATTTGTTAACCCTTCTCACAACACTCAGGTAGGTACTGTATGTAGAGTGTGGTTAAAGTCCCCATACACTTGTGTGAAGAAAACAAAAATGGTGCTTAGTGAAGGGCAGGGGCCTCAGAGAAGATTCAGGATATCCATAAAGCCCAGCCCCTGCCTGTGAGGGAGAGCAAGGAGGTGGCTTGCTTAAGGGCATGCTTTCTCTCAAGGGACAGAGAACCTTGAAACAGCGGCCACGGCCAAACTTGGTTACAAAAGTACAACTAGAAAGCCAGGGCAAGGCGCTGAGCTGTTTGAGGACTGAAGGTCAAGTCCTGCACTCATACTGACGACAGGAGAGGCTGGAAGCCTGGTGACTCTCCACAAAACACCTGGGTATTTCTTGGATGCTCTCCCAAATTGGAGGTTTTTTCATTTAAAAAGCAAGAACATTAGCTATTGTGGATCTTTTCAAAGGCAGGTGAGAAGTTTGACAGCCCAACATGGAAAGAATAGAAGGGGCAGGAAGCAGTAATTACTGCCACCTGGAGACAAAGGTGTGTGTGTGTGTGTGTGTATATGTGTGTGTGTGTGTGTGTAGTGCACACGTGGGTGCTCACCCTCTGTGTCTTTCTGTTCATAATTTAACTCCATTCTTCCTGCCAACAGGCAGCTCTCTCCTATGGCATTGGCAAAGGGAAGCTGGGAAACAGTTCACTGTGAGGTAGAAATTTATTAACAGCACAGGTTTGGTTTGCAAGGCAAAAGATGACTTTCTTTTCCTAAAAGTGATAGATACTTTTATTTTAGGGTTGTCCTGGTTCGATTTAACTGCCAACTTGACACAGCCCAGCAACATCTAAGAGGAAAATCTCAATTGAAGAATTGCCAAGGGCCCATGAGTGTCTTGATTCTGAATTGTGGCCAGAGGGCCCACCCCACAGTGGGCAGCACCTTCTGTAGGCAGGTGGACCTGATCTGTATAGGTAGCATGGGTAGAAGCTTGTTTCCAAGCCAGCACGCAACTTTCTCCAGGGCCTCTGTCCTTCTTCTTGGCCATGACATGACTTCCTTGGTCAGAGGCCATGCTACATGGAAGACAGCTTGGCCTGCCTTCAAGCTCCTGCCTTGAGTTCAATGACAGACTGTGACTTGGAGTTTTAATATGAAATGGACCCTTTCCTCTCCCGTGTTGGTTTTGGTCTGAGTAACATTTTCTCACAGCAACATTAAAGGAAACTGGAATGGGGAATGCAATTTGCTTTTTATTCCCCATGTCTGCATTTTCCCATACCATCAATGGATACATTTTAACATTCTCAATGGATGTGTGATGGCAGTTTAGACATTCTGTGGGTGGAACCAGGTCTGTGACTTGGTTTTGACAAAATTAAGAAAAGAGGAATAGAGTCACACAGAAGCATAGACAGCAGTTGCAAGAAAATGCCAACTCTTCACAGGGAGTCTTCACTCCGAGGCTGCTGATGACACTTAGTTATAATGATCCAGTTATCACACATCTGTCCATGTGACACTCATCACAGGGAAATACATGGGGTTGTCTGAGGACACAGCTTGGAACTGCCAGCTCCTATTACTTACAAATGCAGGGAATATGTATGTCTGTCACACCTTGGTATTGAATGCCCTTCACTATCCTTCAGTCCAACCTGTCAACAGGCAACCCCCTCCCCCACACACACACACCTCCACCATCGCTCGGCTGCTCCTCCTGTGTGCTTACCTTTCTCTGTTCTGTCTGTTCTGTGCACATAACATCCAAGTGCCAGTGCAGGACATTCCCTAAGTTGTCTTTCTTGCACCATGTTAAAATTGTGAACTGTTTATTAATGTCTCCTGTGTGTGTGTGTGTGTGTGTGTGTGTATGTGTACCTTATACATCCAGTTAAATTAAAAATCATTTCAAAATGGATTTAATGTTTGATATAGCATTATATAAACCAGAAAACAATCCCTGGTTAATTTCCTGAATCAATAAGCGAATATGTATATGAACAAATAGAAAATGAATAAATTTATGAGCAGAGTTTAAAACATTGGGTGAAAACAAGCTTGGTTTAATGAATGCTTCAAAAGTGTTTGCATGTGGATTAAATTCATCTCACACCTTTTGATGGTGAGCTGTTTCTTGCTCTGTGAGATCTCTGACTTGTGTAATGGATAGAAAAAAGAATGGAAATGTCTTGAATTCTTGACCCAATCAGCTACTGACTGGAGTCTGAGATAATGGTGTAGTTTCTGGTTAAGTAAACAGGGATTGAAGAGGCTCATTTGTGGTGATACTGGTTTATGGCATGATGAGAACTAAGAGGAAACAGACAAGCATTTCCTGGCTAGAAGAAAAAAGATCCCAGTCTGTCAGTTTTACTGATGTCTCAAAACTGGCAACACTTCCAAGTCACCTGTGCCGCTTCCAAAAGTACAGTGTGTGTGTTGAGCACATGTGATTTATTCCCCATCCACTCCACACTCTGAAAAGTGCAAGGGCTAGACACCAAGCTTAGGCCTTTTTCTGTAATAAAAGACCAGCCTAGAAATGTCCACAGGACACATCTCTACAATACTCTATATGTGGGAGAACACAGTACCTGTCAGTGTAATATAATAAAAAAAAAAAAAAAATAACATGAAAGACTTGCCAGGAAGCCTCTGAGGAAAAAGAAGAAAAATAGAAGAATCTGATCCTTTAAGGGATTGAAATTCATTCAAAAGACTCCTCCTAATTGGAAGTATTCTGGCACTGGGATAGAAGGAAACTCTCATATTAAAGAGGGTAATAATCAGACCTAATCCCAGACCTAACCTCAGCATTGGAAAGTTCAGTGTGTGATGAATTATCCATTTCCAATGAGCTACACACTCTTAAATAAATGACCCTGAGGAAACTGAATATGTTGCAATAGAAGATAAAGTTAGTTCCATTTTTCAGATCACACAGCAAAGGGAACCAGGGTAGTTGGAAGGTCACAGTGTGAGAGAAGGAGTCTGCATTAATAGCTGGAAGAACACAGGTTATAATTTGAAACCAGAGTAGGGAAAGCCTTTGAAATAAAGATTGAAGCACAGCAACCACACCTACATGATTTTAAATTTTTTACCAGAAATTGTTTTTAAGTGACAATTTTAAAGCAACAAATGAAATAAAAATTTATGGGGAGACAAATTTTCAGCAAATAGTAAAAAGATCATCTCATAACAGGAAGAAAAGTCTGGAAAGGACATGAAGAAGACAACATAATAGGCTAAAATGGACAAAGAGGGGGGAGGAAACAGAGAGACAGAGAGATAGAGACATCAAGAGACAGAGGAAGATGGAAGGAGAGAGGGAGATGGGAGAGAGAGACAGAGATACAGAGAGATCCAGAGAGATAGAGACACCAAGAGACAGAGGGAGACAGAAGGAGAGAGGGAGATACGGGGAGAGAGAGAGAGGTCAGTCTTCATGGGCTCGACATTCATCTAAGTAGGACCATACCATAGGACCACAAAAGGGAGTTTTGGTCCTGGGAAGGGCAGAGCAGCCTAGGTTGGTCTCCACCTAGAGCCTGACAGGGACTCAGCACTGACAAAGTGACCATGATTTGGTAAGATTTGATTCCAGGGCTCTGAGTTTGTGATTAGAAACAAAGTTAAAACCAGAGAATAGCCACATTCCCAAGACAGCTGGAAATCTGTGGATGATGTGGGCACCCACAGGTTTGTCTGTGTGTGTGCCCATGTCTATGAGCACCCACATGCATGTGTACATGTGTGTAGATAACCACACCCGTGTGTGTGTGTGTGTGTGTGTGAAGCTTTCTTTTTATGCCGAACAGGGACCACGTGGCCCTGCTAAGGGGAATGGGGGTTGGCACAGAGACCAGCCAGCTACTTCCCGTAACCCAGCCTGGTTGATACTTTCAACCCAGGCCCTTAGCCTGGATCCATGTGTTCCACTCTTTGCTGTGACTTCCCACCTGCCCAGAGCCTGGACAGGAATTTCAGGCTGATGGATGATCACCTCCCTTCAGCCAATATCCACGCACAACACCAGCTACCCAGATTGGTGATCTGCAAAGGAATCTGTTTCCATCCCACTGGCCACCCAAATGAAATGTAGGCCTACCTTAGCCTATATGTGTGCAATAATTAATAAAAATAATGGCCGGGAATTCCATGATGATGTTACTATGAAATTCAAATTTACTCCTTGCCACAGCTTGCTTTTATAAACCAAATGACATCAGTTCCCAGGACCAATCATAAGTCCCCCAATACCATTCCACTGCACACCTTGTCCCACCCAGCATCACACACCTAGGCCATGCTGCTTGCTCCTCCTTGGGGCGGGGCCAGACCCTCAGCCACGCAGTGCCCTGAGGCATGTTACATCTCCCCCTGTTTTTTTTTTTTTTTATTATTTTTTGAGAGACATACATGCCCATGGGAGAGATTGGCATCTATAAAGGAATCTGTTCTTAAATACAGATTGCTCGGGCTGGAGAGATAGCCTAGCGGTTGGGAGTGCCGACTGCTCTTGCAGAGGACGCAGGTTCAATCCCTGGCACCCACATGGCAGCTAAGAACCATCTTTAACTCCAGTTCCAGGGGAATCTGACACCCTCTTCTGACCTCTGCAGCATTGCGTGACATGGGTACTGTCCCAGTTTGTCTTCCATTGCTGTGACAAAACACTCTGACCAACACTGACTTGGGGAGGAAAGGGTTTATTCAGCTTACATCTCCTGGGTCACAGTTCATCACTTAGGGAGCCCAAGGCAGGAACTCAGGGCAGGAGCCTGGAGGCAGGAGCTGAAACACAGGCCATGGAGGAATGCTGTCCACTGGCTTGCTCGCTACTGGCTTGCTCTCTGGCTCATGCCCAGCCTGCCTTCTTATACTGTCACTGCTCAACAATCAAGACAATACACCACAGATGTGGCCACAGGCCAATCCAATGGAGCCAATTCCCCAACCGAGGCTCCCTCAACCCAGGTGTGTCAAGTTGACACCAAAGCTATCCAGCACAATTGACCCCTTGTCAACTTGACACACAAACACATCACTATTAAACCACCTTTCCAGTTCTTATCCCCAAAGTATGATGTTAACACTAATCACAACCTAAGACAGTACATCCTTAAAAGCCCCACAGTCCTTAAAATGTCCAAACACTTAAAAGTCCAGTCTATTAAAAGTCTCTTAACTGTGGGCTGCTGTAAAATCCAAAACAAGTACTGTCTTATTTCAAAGGGAAGAATCAGGCACTCTCAAACAAAACCTAAGTCCAGCAAGTAGCTCAAGGCTGGACACCTGGGATTCACTCACGATCTTCTGGGCTCCAAAGGGTCTCGGCAGCTCCCCCTCTCCGACTCTGCCGTCCGTGGCACACTCATCTCGCAGGCCCAGGCCGACTCCATTCTACACCTACCGCTGCTCTTGGTGGTCGTCCCAGGGTACCGGCATCTCCAAAAAGCTGGGGTCGCTACTGAAACTGAGGCAGCACCTTCACCAATGGTCTCTTCTGACCTCTCCTGGTGCAAAGCCTCAGCTTCTCTCCATGACCCCTGCAATCCTGGGGTCTTCACAGCAACCGAGGTGCACTTCCACCAATGGTCTTTCCTGACCTCTCACAGTGCCAAGCCTCGGCTGCTCTCTGTGACCCCCTCAAATTTCAACACCGGAACCATATAGGAGACTCTTACACGTTACCAAGTCCGGCTTCTGGCTCGAGATGGAGGCTCAGGCCCTTTCTGGGTCACAGCTTCTGTGTGCTGACCTTGAAGATATTCTCCCCAGAAGATTTCACCTCAGTGATGCTGGTCTCTTGTTACTTACAGCTGATTTTTCAGCCCCAGCTAACCAGCATCAATTGCCCCAGTACCACAAAAGTTTCACTTCAGGTTCTGGTCTCTTGTTACTTACAGCTGATTCTCCACAGCCCCAGCTGACCAGAACCCACAGATTACACAGTCCTGATGATCTCTGCTCTCCTTTGAAACTAGAAACTTCACAAGCCAGGCCTCCATCTTCTACAACTCCTTCAGCAAAACTGCTCCAAGCTCCACAGCAACAATCTTTAGGCATTCAATGATCTTCCCAGCCCAAAGTTCCAAACGCCTCCACAATCCTTCCCCAAAACACCAAGGTCAGGTCTGTCACAGCAATACCCCACTCGTCTGGTACCAATTTCTGTCCTAGTTTGTCTTCCATTGCTGTGACAAAACACTCTGACCGACACCAACTTGGGGAGGAAAGGGTTTATTCAGCTTACATCTCCTGGGTCACAGTTGATCACTCAGGGAGCCCAAGGTAAGAACTCAGGGCAGGAACCTGGAGGCAGGAGCTGAAGCACAGGCCATGGAGGAATGCTGTCCACTGGCTTGCTCGCTACTGGCTTGCTCTCTGGCTCATGCCCAGCCTGCCTTCTTATACTGTCACTGCTCAACAATCAAGACAATACACAACAGATGTGGCCACAGGCCAATCCAATGGAGCCAATTCCCCAACCGAGGCTCCCTCAACCCAGGTGTGTCAAGTTGACACCAAAGCTATCCAGCACAGGTACACAGACCTGCATGCAGACAGTGCATTCTTGCACATAAAAAAATAAATAAAAAAAATTTTAAAGTATTTTTTATTAAAAAAAAAAAGAAAATACATGATCACTCGAACCTATCTTGAGTACTGGGTGGAGGCAGGCCAGACCTACATTTTTTATCTTTTACACTAAAACCAATTTGTGCTCAAAAACCAACCATTAGGTAATAAGTAATAAGTAATGAATACAAGCATCTTTCATGTAAAACCAATTTGCAAGCAGCTATGCCTAAACTTATACAGTCCAAGATCCCCATTGTCCAGCTGGAGGGGCTTGCGTGTACAAGCATGTTGATCAAATAAGAGTCCAGTCTATATTGCTGTAGTTCCACAATTTACCTCAATCACAACCCTTACATTCTACCATGCTCCCTCTTCCACAGATTGTTCCCTAGGCTTTTGAAAAGGGGCACAAGTGGGTGAAAAGCAAAACAGTCTACATTCTCTGGAGATGTCATTTTGGACTCTGATAAGTTCAGGATGTTTCCTTTCACAGGCTGGCAGTTTATCCAGAAATATCTTTTTAGTATTACTAATGAAGCACAAACAAATACAGGCATTTAAACAGTACTAATTAGTATGGTAGGTTACATCGTGGGCATAGAAATAGATTGTAGTCGGGCCTGTTGGGGAATTTCAGGGTCCAACCAAAGGAATGGGGGTGAGAGGCACAGAGTCAAGACGCAGACCCTGGGAAATGGGTGAACGCAGACAGAGGGCGAGCTGACACTGAATCGTTCATTGGGGGCAGGGTTAGGGGTTATGTACCGTTTGCATTCCTGCTCTCCTGTTGTCGCCTTCTGATTGGCCCAGGTCTGCAACTCAGCTGCTTGTATGGTCTCACCTGCCTAGGGCAGGTTAAGTTGAGGGACGAGCACTGCACATGTGTAATTCTCAGCGTACTGTCTACTACATTTCCACCCTTTGTATTTAATTTTGCATGAGTAGTGGTCCAGTGGGAGCTTGGGTGCTATGCCCGAACCTTGTTGACCCCACCTCTGGCATACCGACATTTGACTGCGTCTGTCTTAAGTTGCCCTGGTTTTGCAGGGTCTTTCCCATCTTTGACTGGCCACCCACCAAGGTAAGAGGCCAGGAGAGGTACCACAAAGGAGAGAGCCAAGCTCATTCCCGTGAATTGTGGATGGATGAGAGCCAGATGCAAATCACCTCATCAGGAGGGGTGCATGCAGAGTCCCTATTGACCATTGCTGAGAGGACCTGGGCCATTGTTTTGTTGACCTGACTTGGCTGAGGGCAAAGCGAAACAGACACCTGAAGAGAAAAAGGGGCAGAGTAGGGCCAGGAGGCAGAGGACACCCCAGGGGACCAACGTAACAGGATCAAAAATGGACTTTAGCTTAGACCACACCTGTGAAACAAAGCTAGTATCAAAGGCTATAACCTCAGGGTGGGTAGAGTTAAGGGAGATAATTTGAAAACCAAGAGTCAAGGTGTAGTTAATAAACTGTTGTGACCAGGGCCTTTAATAATGTCACCAAGTTCACCATGTAGATGTGTAATATTGAGGACTTTGTAGGGGGTCAGGCAGAATGAAGAAAACCTGGGGTCGCAACTCATCTCTCCCTCTCATTATGTGGCCTTCAAATCCTTGAAGGAAGTTCACAAGAGTGAACCACAGTTGGTTTCTCCAAGATGGAATGATCTTTGCTGGGGGGGTGTATTGGGTCCTTAGCACCAAGATTTTAATGGAATTTACCTACTGGTCAATAAATCTGAAAAGTGAGTTAAGGATGTATGAGCCACGAGTCAGAACAACCAGAAGGATAAGACCACTGGAAGATTCAGGAAGTCCTCAGCTCTCAGCTGAGAAAGAAACTGGCTCTTTGTGTGTGGGGGTCTTGACCCTAAACTGCCTAGCCAATTTTTAGCTCCTACTTTTATCACATTACCCTCTGAGAAGGTTACCCCAATTGCCAAGAGGGAATCGGGGCACCGACCACTCAGACTTCTTCCATGCTGAAAAGGGACATAGGAGGTGGCGACTGAGGTACCCCTGCTCAGTGGATCTATCTAAAAGACTCCAAAAAGTATAGTTACAGAGAACAAAATCCTTGACTAGTGCCTGTGAAGGAGAGAGTAGCTAGGTACTTTTTCTAGGCAGGGAATCAAGAGAGGAACATGGTGGATTAAAAAAAAAAAACAAAACTTAAAAGTCCGTTAGAATTTCTCAACCAGGAATTCTGAAGCATCCATTATCGAGCTTCTTCTTTTGTACATTTGTCCATGGTGTCTGGACTCAGCATCTGCTTTCCAGGCAATTTCAATAGTCACAGTGGGTGTGAGTTTTCCTTTAGGTAGTTGCTTAAATAGAGAGAAGAAACTTAGTTATTTGGTAACAACAAAACTCATATGACTTTAAATAACTTAAAATCTAGTGTTTGGAGGCACAATCTCTCAGACTTTAAAGGAAATATAATGATTACTTATCTTTTGGTTATACTTTTCTCTTGGTCCATACAGTTATCCCAGATTAACCAACTTTTGTTTTCAGCCAAATTGGGATGGACATTTTGTATGGTGGTTATTCATACAGAAAGACTAAGTTACACCATCCTAACACCTTTAATTACTGTATAATATTCTAGATAGAGCTTGGACAAAAGTTCAAGCAGCCTTGTATAATGCTGACTGGAGGAGAGACTTAACACCATACATTGAGCAGGCATAACCCACAAGATTGAATTAAACAATTTCAGGCTCATTTTAAATGTAAAACTGTTAAGTATAATTACTACAAACAGGAAGAATCTTTTTCTTTTTCTGACCCTTTATCCTGATTTATAGTTTTTCCAGAAAGACAGGAGTTGTAACACATACCAGAAAACAGAAAATAAACTGATAAGGATTACCAAGTCCATCCAAACTGTCTTCTTTTGGACTGCATGTAGTTGGTTCAGGAAGATAGAATCTATCTTTTTGAGCCAAATTATCTGGTTAGGCTAAAGGAAATATCAATAGCAACTCTTGCAAGAAACAAAGTACATTTTTCAGTAGCCATAGGTAACCCACCATTTGTCTGTGCCCATTTAATCCATACCTGTAACAGGGAGTCAGGTTCAAGCCAGGAAAGGACTGAAAATTAACAACTTTATATATTCACAATCCTATTCAGGCCACTAGTAAACTAGCTTGAGTGTTTATACCAATTAAACTTAATACAGGTATCTTATCATTTTTCTATACCTTGAAGTGCCATGTGATATGCATATAAAGCTTGGACAAAAACTGAACACTCTTAAACAAACCTTGACTAGATATACATTTCTATTCTTGAACTAGTTGACTGAACCTTAGAAATTTAAGCTTTGGTCTGGAGAGGTGGCCTAATGGTTAAGAGCGCCGACCATTCTTGCAGAGGATCTGGGTTCGATCCCCAGCACCCACATGGTGGCCGAGAACCGTCTGAAACTCCAATTCCAGGAGAACTCCAGCTCCAGGGGAATCTGACACTCTCTTCTGACCTCCGCGGCATTGCACGACACGGGTGCACAAACTTGCATGCAGACAGTACATTCATACACATACAGAAATAAATAAAATTAATAAAAAAATTTAAAAAATAGAAATTTAAGCTTATTTATATAGTGTCCTTTTTTCCTGTCACAACAAACTTACTCAGACTTTTATCACTTGCACAGACTTTTTTCATCATCTTCACATAAATCCTTACTAAACATATTCTTTTAACATTTTTCATTTTTATATCCCTTTTTGATACCATGATTCATAACATTCATAAACAGATTAACCCTTAATTGTGTGGATTTACTAAGTAATTAACATGTATTTCCCATATAATGAGATGGGACAGTTATCTCAAATACATTAGTATAAACTGTGAGATGTTCATGCCAGTTTGGGAGCAGGTTTTGAATGATCAATTTTCATTGAGTGCTTAGAGGTACTTTACCTAGGCCTGGCAAATGTCCCCACATGTGTAATGTGTGGCAATAAATTGCATCCTAGAACATAAGTGATTATTCCTTAAAATGAACTTGAAATATAAGGACCAAGGACCATAGTGTAATTTAACAGTTTTAGCTCACATGGCAATTTACTTGTAAACAGCTCCATCAGCACCTTGATGAAAATTCTAAATTAGAGATGAAAACTTAAATCAGAGTAAAAAATGACTCAAGTTTATAACAGTCAACATAATAACACTTTAATCTTCACAATATATACAGTACTGAGGTCATCTAGCTGTGAGGCAAATTTTCCTATTTTTAATTTAGGATTAAATTGGGTCAGTTATTTGTTTCTGACTCAGAAATTCTACAGCAATGATCTCTACATCTAAAGACCTGTGCTAGGATTAAAGGTATGCTAGGATTAAAGGTATGGCCAACCACACCTGGCTGGGGAACTTCCAGGAGTGGCCAGATCGCAGACCAGCAAGACACCAGTTTAAACCCAGGGAGGTATGTTTGCTTCCTATGAGGAGGAAGGGGTGGGGGAAACAGATAGGAAACATGATAAAGTCCATTATCTACCCTAGGAGGGGTAGCTCTCCCACCCTAGAGGCAAGAAACAGGGCTGGCCCAAGCCATTCTGGTATCACTTCTTCACCCAAACCAGACCAAGATATCCATATGCCTTTGTCTATGGGGTGCTGGAAAAGAGTTTGGAAAGATTTTGTTGTTGTTGAGTACCCAGTTATACTACTAAAATATTTATATTTTTGGTTAGGCATGTCAGAATAAGATTTTACTAAGAACGATGGCTTAAGGCACTTACACCCTCCAAATAGGTTCTTATCCATAAACTGAACTGAGCTTCATAGTTTAAAAAGACTCAAACACACATTCAAAACATCAGGAGCCTGGGGTAAGAGGGCTGCTCTATCATCTTAAAGTGATTACAACAATTTTTTTTTTTTGGTCTTTTTTGAGACAGGTCTCCCTGTAGCTCTGGCTATCCTGGAGATCAGGTTGGCTTTGAACTCACAAAGATCTGCCTGCTTCTGCTTCCCAAGCACTAGGATTAAAGGTGTGCACCACCACGCCTGGCTAGGGGACTAAAAGCATGGAGTGAAGTACAGTTTTCATGNAGATGTGTAATATTGAGGACTTTGTAGGGGGTCAGGCAGAATGAAGAAAACCTGGGGTCGCAACTCATCTCTCCCTCTCATTATGTGGCCTTCAAATCCTTGAAGGAAGTTCACAAGAGTGAACCACAGTTGGTTTCTCCAAGATGGAATGATCTTTGCTGGGGGGGTGTATTGGGTCCTTAGCACCAAGATTTTAATGGAATTTACCTACTGGTCAATAAATCTGAAAAGTGAGTTAAGGATGTATGAGCCACGAGTCAGAACAACCAGAAGGATAAGACCACTGGAAGATTCAGGAAGTCCTCAGCTCTCAGCTGAGAAAGAAACTGGCTCTTTGTGTGTGGGGGTCTTGACCCTAAACTGCCTAGCCAATTTTTAGCTCCTACTTTTATCACATTACCCTCTGAGAAGGTTACCCCAATTGCCAAGAGGGAATCGGGGCACCGACCACTCAGACTTCTTCCATGCTGAAAAGGGACATAGGAGGTGGCGACTGAGGTACCCCTGCTCAGTGGATCTATCTAAAAGACTCCAAAAAGTATAGTTACAGAGAACAAAATCCTTGACTAGTGCCTGTGAAGGAGAGAGTAGCTAGGTACTTTTTCTAGGCAGGGAATCAAGAGAGGAACATGGTGGATTAAAAAAAAAAAACAAAACTTAAAAGTCCGTTAGAATTTCTCAACCAGGAATTCTGAAGCATCCATTATCGAGCTTCTTCTTTTGTACATTTGTCCATGGTGTCTGGACTCAGCATCTGCTTTCCAGGCAATTTCAATAGTCACAGTGGGTGTGAGTTTTCCTTTAGGTAGTTGCTTAAATAGAGAGAAGAAACTTAGTTATTTGGTAACAACAAAACTCATATGACTTTAAATAACTTAAAATCTAGTGTTTGGAGGCACAATCTCTCAGACTTTAAAGGAAATATAATGATTACTTATCTTTTGGTTATACTTTTCTCTTGGTCCATACAGTTATCCCAGATTAACCAACTTTTGTTTTCAGCCAAATTGGGATGGACATTTTGTATGGTGGTTATTCATACAGAAAGACTAAGTTACACCATCCTAACACCTTTAATTACTGTATAATATTCTAGATAGAGCTTGGACAAAAGTTCAAGCAGCCTTGTATAATGCTGACTGGAGGAGAGACTTAACACCATACATTGAGCAGGCATAACCCACAAGATTGAATTAAACAATTTCAGGCTCATTTTAAATGTAAAACTGTTAAGTATAATTACTACAAACAGGAAGAATCTTTTTCTTTTTCTGACCCTTTATCCTGATTTATAGTTTTTCCAGAAAGACAGGAGTTGTAACACATACCAGAAAACAGAAAATAAACTGATAAGGATTACCAAGTCCATCCAAACTGTCTTCTTTTGGACTGCATGTAGTTGGTTCAGGAAGATAGAATCTATCTTTTTGAGCCAAATTATCTGGTTAGGCTAAAGGAAATATCAATAGCAACTCTTGCAAGAAACAAAGTACATTTTTCAGTAGCCATAGGTAACCCACCATTTGTCTGTGCCCATTTAATCCATACCTGTAACAGGGAGTCAGGTTCAAGCCAGGAAAGGACTGAAAATTAACAACTTTATATATTCACAATCCTATTCAGGCCACTAGTAAACTAGCTTGAGTGTTTATACCAATTAAACTTAATACAGGTATCTTATCATTTTTCTATACCTTGAAGTGCCATGTGATATGCATATAAAGCTTGGACAAAAACTGAACACTCTTAAACAAACCTTGACTAGATATACATTTCTATTCTTGAACTAGTTGACTGAACCTTAGAAATTTAAGCTTTGGTCTGGAGAGGTGGCCTAATGGTTAAGAGCGCCGACCATTCTTGCAGAGGATCTGGGTTCGATCCCCAGCACCCACATGGTGGCCGAGAACCGTCTGAAACTCCAATTCCAGGAGAACTCCAGCTCCAGGGGAATCTGACACTCTCTTCTGACCTCCGCGGCATTGCACGACACGGGTGCACAAACTTGCATGCAGACAGTACATTCATACACATACAGAAATAAATAAAATTAATAAAAAAATTTAAAAAATAGAAATTTAAGCTTATTTATATAGTGTCCTTTTTTCCTGTCACAACAAACTTACTCAGACTTTTATCACTTGCACAGACTTTTTTCATCATCTTCACATAAATCCTTACTAAACATATTCTTTTAACATTTTTCATTTTTATATCCCTTTTTGATACCATGATTCATAACATTCATAAACAGATTAACCCTTAATTGTGTGGATTTACTAAGTAATTAACATGTATTTCCCATATAATGAGATGGGACAGTTATCTCAAATACATTAGTATAAACTGTGAGATGTTCATGCCAGTTTGGGAGCAGGTTTTGAATGATCAATTTTCGTTGAGTGCTTAGAGGTACTTTACCTAGGCCTGGCAAATGTCCCCACATGTGTAATGTGTGGCAATAAATTGCATCCTAGAACATAAGTGATTATTCCTTAAAATGAACTTGAAATATAAGGACCAAGGACCATAGTGTAATTTAACAGTTTTAGCTCACATGGCAATTTACTTGTAAACAGCTCCATCAGCACCTTGATGAAAATTCTAAATTAGAGATGAAAACTTAAATCAGAGTAAAAAATGACTCAAGTTTATAACAGTCAACATAATAACACTTTAATCTTCACAATTTATACAGTACTGAGGTCATCTAGCTGTGAGGCAAATTTTCCTATTTTTAATTTAGGATTAAATTGGGTCAGTTATTTGTTTCTGACTCAGAAATTCTACAGCAATGATCTCTACATCTAAAGACCTGTGCTAGGATTAAAGGTATGCTAGGATTAAAGGTATGGCCAACCACACCTGGCTGGGGAACTTCCAGGAGTGGCCAGATCGCAGACCAGCAAGACACCAGTTTAAACCCAGGGAGGTATGTTTGCTTCCTATGAGGAGGAAGGGGTGGGGGAAACAGATAGGAAACATGATAAAGTCCATTATCTACCCTAGGAGGGGTAGCTCTCCCACCCTAGAGGCAAGAAACAGGGCTGGCCCAAGCCATTCTGGTATCACTTCTTCACCCAAACCAGACCAAGATATCCATATGCCTTTGTCTATGGGGTGCTGGAAAAGAGTTTGGAAAGATTTTGTTGTTGTTGAGTACCCAGTTATACTACTAAAATATTTATATTTTTGGTTAGGCATGTCAGAATAAGATTTTACTAAGTACGATGGCTTAAGGCACTTACACCCTCCAAATAGGTTCTTATCCATAAACTGAACTGAGCTTCATAGTTTAAAAAGACTCAAACACACATTCAAAACATCAGGAGCCTGGGGTAAGAGGGCTGCTCTATCATCTTAAAGTGATTACAACAATTTTTTTTTTTTGGTCTTTTTTGAGACAGGTCTCCCTGTAGCTCTGGCTATCCTGGAGATCAGGTTGGCTTTGAACTCACAAAGATCTGCCTGCTTCTGCTTCCCAAGCACTAGGATTAAAGGTGTGCACCACCACGCCTGGCTAGGGGACTAAAAGCATGGAGTGAAGTACAGTTTTCATGAATTTGATTCACCCAGTTCTCTTCCTCAACACAAACACACAGCCTGCTCATGAGATCAGCAAGGAGGGCCCAGACCCAGAGAGGTCCCTTTTCCTCCCATGAGGAAAAAGGGAGGGAGGGAAACAGGCTCAAAAATTCTTACAGAAACATAACAGAGCCCAAAGGCTGTTCCAGACTGCTCTCCCTCACTCCTTGGAGGCAAGAGCCTTTAATGCACCCCCAGAAGCCATGCAGCACCCCAACTGATCCAGGTGCCAGACCCCAAAATGGATCTCTAGCAGAGACCGAAAAGTTGCCACGTGGGCACTCCAGAGAGCTCAGGAACTCCCCAAGCCCTAAAGACCTCCTCCCAAGCCAGACCAGGATTCCTGACTAACTGCTGATGCAAATTTTACTAGCTAGTAAGAGGTGGATTATCTCTGGTCCTTTGAGGTAACAGCTGGGTGGAGGAAAATCACCAAAGAAGACCAGATGGGGTGACCTTGAGCTCACAAAGAACTGCCTGCCTCAGCCTCCCAAGGACTGGGATTAAAGGTGTGTGGTACCACACCTGGTCAAAGAATTCATTCCCAGTCCCAAAGGCTAGTTAATGTTAAATCAGAGATACATCCACCCAGAGAATCTGGCCTGCAGAGGTCTCAAAAAAAAAAAAGCAGATAATTCCAAAGCAAGCAAGTTACTTCACACAATCCCTTTTGAAAGCAGACACAAACCAAATTTTAGTCCTTTAAATGCATTTTTAAATAATTTTTAAATTTTGCACTTTTAAAAGTTTGTCTGGCATGCCAAAATGAATGGTTCTGTGCCCTCTAAAGGACTGAAACATGAAGTGGCCACTTTGTTTGATAGAACCAACATGAGACAATTATAATTACCGATTTACAGACACACATAAAAACTTAGACACACACTTAGACACAGAGAAGAACAGTTATCATAAACACAAGACATAGTCAGATGAAGAGAGGAAATGCTGCGTGCACAGAGCCAACACCCTGTTGGTCCCACCAAAAATCCAGACCCCTTTCTGGGATTCCAAACCACTGAAGTGAACCCCATGTTTGCACTTTACCAGTGGAAAGTTAGGACATCCCCCATCTCCATGCTCAAGGAACAATACTGTGTCCAGTTTCTCCTAACTGAGTGCCCCAGACCAGAAACTTGAATTTAAACAAAACCAAAATGAAAGTAAAAGGAAAAAAATGAATTGAGCTCTTTCTTACCCAAAAGACACAGTCAGCCGAACAAGATGTCTCTAGTCCTTCTGGTGGGAGAGAGCTTCCTGGGCCCCCTTCCAAGGGTATATTCGTGGGTGGAGGGTGAATGAGTATCCCTAGCAGGGGCAGCTGAAGGGAGTTGGGGGGGAGGGGGGAACCTTTCTTGTCCTGGTGAAAGTCAGGGACACAGGGCAGGGCCAACTTCTCTTCGGTGTTCTTGTGGCAGGCTGAGTTATGGTCATACAGAACACCCTCTGCCAAGGTGCCCTTAAGGCTTGCAATTATGGCAAAGAGGGGCAATGCAAACAGCCTCCTCCCAAATGAATCCAAGTCCCAGGATTTCATTTTAAGGCCACGGGTCTGGAGGAGTGGGGCAGCCGTCCATGGCTCCTGAATGTGGGGAGGAATATTATCCATGAAGGCAGGAAATGTAGGGGAGGAGGGGGGCTTGTGGGGGAGGGGGCACTCACCCTAGTGCATGGCTGAAAGAGCACAGAACACAGAAGGGGGCCTATTCACCAATCAAGGAAGGGGGTGCCTCGCCAGCACCCGGGGGAGGGTCTGAAAAACCACGTTGGGTGCCAGATGTAGACAATCCCCCAGGCCTGCTGGGGAATTTCAGGGTCCGACCAAAGGAATGGTGGTGAGAGGCGCAGAGTCAAGACACAGACCCTGGGAGTTGGGTGAACACAGATAGAGGGCAAACGGTCTCTGACTCATTTATTTGCAGCAGGGATAGGGGTTATGTACTGTTAGCATTCCTGCTCTCCTCTTCTCACCTTCTGATTGGCCCAGGTCTGCAACTCAGCTGCTTGTATGGTCTCACCTGCCTAGGGCAGGTTAGGTTGAGGGACAAGCTTTGCACATGCATAGTTCTCAGCATACTGTCTACTACAACAGATGTTTAGGTGGCATGCTAATCCATTGAACTATAGCTTTTCTGTCAAAGATGACAAGGTCTTACTGTGGCTTATAACATCTCCTAACCAAAAGAGGATGTAAGCTGTGGCATCAGTCATGAATTATTCCTCCAAGGAGAGAGCTAATAGCCAATTAGATTTGGGATATACAGACACATGTCTGCCACTGCTGCACAGTATTTCCAGGCAGGTGAAGTGTAACTGATGCTGATAGAGGAGTCTTGCTTGACTCAAGGAAAACAATATTTGCTTCATTGATTTAGTGGCCTTTGGTAACACTCTCTGGCATTTCAGAGGCCATCTGTACACTTGCAAGTGTGGTCTCAATACATCTTTCCCATGCTTACACCAGGTCTTCGATAGCAGGGCCTTACTGCCTCTCTTCCTAAAGGTATCCCAGTTTACAGACAAAAAGCCTTTAACTTTTGTGGCTTTGATCTCCTAGCCAACATCTCCTTGGCAGAATAATCCTCTGCTGATACCACAGCTCTCCTATATTAATATATTTTGCTTAATTACACAGCTTATAAAGACTTTACTATTTGGCCTTGAATGGAGAATATCTTTTCACAGTTCTTTTTTTTT